>JAVLUX010000003.1:57405833-57580833 GCA_032164185.1 Moxostoma hubbsi
TACCGGTGGGCCGATATTAACCTTTCACCGATATACCGGTGGGCCGATATTAGCCTTTCACCGATATACCGGTGGGCCGATATTAACCTTTCACCGATATACCGGTGGGCCGATATTAACCTTTCACCAATCTATCGGTGGGCCCATCTTTTACTGCCCATGACAACAAGCTTATAGCTAACTAGCTAACCACGTAGCTACTTTCATTGCTTGCAGCTGAGTGGAAGCTAATGTGTAAACATGTATTCACCAAACTGTTTTGTTCAGGATTCACAGTTTGGTGCCCCCTTGAACCAAACAATTCCAGTCATTGCATTTTTCCACCATTGAAAGTTTCCCCTGAACTTGTGTTGCAGAATTTCACATTTCACATTCTTAAAATAAAGTAGTGATCCTAACTGAACTAAGACAGGGAATGTTTTCTACGATTAAATGTCAGGAATGGTGAAGAACTGAGGTGTATGTAAACTTCAGACTTCAAATGCATGTTTACACGGCACTTAACTTCATTTTGCAAGTAAAGAAATCCTGGGATTTAAAGTTCAAAGCAACAATATTTTATTTATTTACTCTACCGTTATGTATTCTTCTGGGGGATGTGTGCTTTACTCCAGTATTATTGAAATTGAACACTTGTACTCTTACTCAATTACATTTCTATGGCTAAAAAACAAAAACATATTACTCCTTTGAAATTTCATTTAGACCTTCAAGGTACAAAGTACATACTTATGACTTTCTTTCAGGCAATGAAATTCATTTCACAGTAAAATGCAAATGGCCACATCTTGTCATTCGTCCATCTGAAGACACATATCTTCAGTAACCACAAAACCACAGTCTTTGACCAAAAGCAATATGTTTTAATTATAACCAGAGATAAAGGAGGACACACTTGACTCAACTGTGAACACGATCAACCATCAGTTCATAGACAACTATATTCAAATATCAAACAACTATAAAAATCAGCAGCTACTGAATTAAAAAATGCAACAATTTCAGGATCCAGTTTTCGGCTTAACAGCTGGTGTCCTAAAATGGGTAAAACAGGTTTGCTTTACAAAGTTTGTACATCAAAAAGTTACTTTGAAAAGAAAATCTTCAGTCTCTTGAATTCTTCAGTCAAAAAAACCAAACAAAAAACACTTAAATAATTACGTACAATTAATTGTGCAAACTTTTTTTTTTACATTCACTAGTATGTTTTTGGCAATAAAACTGAGAACAATCGGCACAGTACACATACTTCAATTTCTCTGTCCTTGGCACACCTCTAATGAAATCAGATCCATTTGTTCAGACATAATCTACATTGGTTGTCACATTAATGACTTAAACGTCAAGACGACGCCAAGAGACTTTTGTGCGACAACAAAGTAGCTGTCGGTTTGGAAAGCTAGGATGGAAAAATTGAAATTTTGCCACTGCTGGAGTCCATTTTGTACAGCTCGCCATAGTGCATTAAGTCAATGTGCAAATTATGGAAGAAAAAAAAACAACGACTTGAAATCTGATTAACGTCTCAGACCCATACTCTGAAAATCTGATTTCATGTCGCATACAAATAAGTACAGTCCGAACTGCAAAAAAGTGTCAAATACACGTTTTACAAACATGATCCAAAAAGTTGGATTTGAAGAAAAAAACAAAAAAAAATCAGATTTATGTTCCCTGTCAGAAACAATTCCATAAAAGATACTTTCAATTTGTAGCTTGCAAAGCAAGACATAATTTTAAGTACTTAAAAGTTTACTTTAACTACATTAAAGCTATTTTAGCGGACATTATCTTTTCAAATATATTCCTATTATATCTCATTATATAATTTGGCAATCAGGACAGTAAATATCTGCCACGAAAACAACTTAAAACACATACATTTAGAATAGAAACAATTAACAATATTCTAAATATAATTCATATAATTTATTGCACAACAAAGTGATAAACGGCAACATTTAACTAAATGATTCACGACAAAAACGAAAACGCAGGGACTTCTGTGCGGCAACTCAAACGAATCTGTGAATGGTTGATTTACATGAAACATCTGAAAAAATAGATTCTGCAATAATAAATGACTTCCCGACGCTACTTAAGAGAACATTTTCCATGAGTGTGTTTGATTATTGGGTCAGTTCCCTAGCCTGCATTTGTTCACGCAATACTACGCAATGATAACCGCGATGTTGCGTAACGCCACACCGCTACTCGTTGATAAAAGTCGCTTGTTACTAGAAAAGATGCATTGTTTTGAAAACAGCCGAGTTACAGTCACATGACTGAAAAACGCAGTGAAGTCTCTATGTTTAGTTAGTTACTCCCCAACACTGATCCAACTGGTAAATATCTACGGTCAGCTTGTGTCGATCCTTAATCAGGTTTTCTCTGCTTCTGGCCCTTTTGGCTTTCCATATACAATTACTTGTTTTTCTTGTTTGAAGATTTAAGTAGACCTCGGGTAGATGCTTTCTCCTCTTTGCTATTCTTTTCATCAGCTCTCTCCTTTTCGTTGTCTGACTGGTCAGCTTGTCGTCCTTTCCTTTCCTTTTTTGCTCTCTCTTTTTCTATCTTTTCCTCAGCTAGTTTTCCTCTTTCATTCTTGACTTTTTCCTCTTTTTCCTTTTCCGCTTTCTTTGTTGCAAACCTTTCTTTTTCTGCCTTTTCTTTCTCTCCTCTCTCTTTCGGTTTTTTCTTTTCTTTTTCTGCCTTTTCTTTCTCTCCTCTCTCTTTCGTTTTTTTCTTTTCTTTTTCTGCCTTTTCTTTCTCTCCTCTCTCTTTCGGTTTTTTCTTTTCTTTTTCTCCTCTCTCCTTTTCCAGCCGTTCTTTTTCTGCCTTTTCTTTGTCCAATCTCTCCTTCTCTGCCTTTCCTTTGGCCAGTTTTTCTTTTCCTGCTCTCTTTTTTTCAATCCTGTCTTTTTCTGTCTTTTCTTTGGTCATTCGTTCTTGATCTGCTCGTTTCCTCTCCGCCTTCTGCTTGGCTATTTTCTCCCGTTCAATTCGTTCTTGTTCCTCCCGAAGTTTAGCTTCTGCCTCCTCTTTGGCTTTCTTAGAAGCAAGAGCGGCATTCCTCTTTTCTTCCACTCGAGCCAAAACACTACGGACCTCAGCAAGGGCGAGTTTGGCAATCTTTTTGGCTTCAATCTTCTCGTGTATAACTTGTAGCTCCTCCTTCAAAGCTGATTTCAGCTTTTGCCCAATATCCCGGGCGGGATGCTCTGAGAATGAGTGGGACAAAATACTACGTTCATATCTCAGATCTTACTTCTTCCATGCAAACATATATCATGCTGCTGAGCTGTCTTAGGGGCTGTTCACACCAAACCCGTTTTTGCATCCATCCACCCTATTTTTGAATTACTTTCCTATTTAAGTCATTGACACTTAAGCTTATCCAAGGTGATAAATATGAGAAATCTTAATTTAGTTTAAAACACACTTTCCTGAGAAAGCTTGTAGTACCACCTGTTTACTCCAGAGGGCAGTAAGTGAAACTTCAGCTGTATGAGCAACACACAGTTTATACAGTGAAGAAACACTTCAGCAGAACAACACAAACATGAGTTACGATCTTGCGTTCAAAACACTTGATGAGCGCAAATCTGAACTAAGAGATCTCAAGATGTGTTTAAAGATTGAGTATTAAACTATATTTAACTTGAAACAGTGACCTAAAAATGTTTTACATGTTAAACATTTTATGTTTATGACGCAACACACCCGAGACGCTTCACAAGCACGTCTGACGCCACACAAGCGCGTCTGACGCTACGCAAGCGCGTCTGACGCTACGCAAGCGCGTCTGACGCTACGCAAGCGCGTCTGACGCTACGCAAGCGCGTCTGATGCTACACAAGCACGTATATATCAAGGAGAATAATATCAAAGAAATGTTCTTCAAACTTATTTATAAGTACTACCCCACTAATTATTTTCTTGTAGAGATTTAATTGTGATGTCGATATATTCTGCACATTTTGAGGTCTGCAGGCGGAAACATTTTTTCATTTATTTTGGAGTCGTCCCGACTCGAATTGTTTTTGGTCTGATTTCTGCAAGATTGTTGGAGATCATATTTTTACCAGCTTTTATATTATTCCCAGCAAAATTTGTATTCGTTTTTTTTTAGCTATGACACGTCTCTTCATAAGGAATATTATTTGATTAATGTTCTGCTTTTGTTGGCAAAGTTTAATATTCATAAATGTAAATATGGTGGTTATAAACCATTAGTTTAAATGTTTAATTCAGAGGTTCAGCAACACCGAAGAACAATTTCCAATTTGAGTAACAATAAAGCTGTAAAGTGTATTGAAACATGTAAACAATTTGATATTTTTATTAAACTGTTTATTTATTTATTTTCCTTTTTGTTGTTGTTTGTTTTAATATACCTCTTGGCTCTAGATGTAAAAGTTTTGTAAGCATTAATAAAAAAATAAAAAATTTTTACGCAGTTGTTCATTGACGGGTCCTTAAACAAGCCCTCATAATAAATCTCCAACTGATTGATAAATTCACTTGTGTAATGGATTGCTGTGAACTGTGTGTCAATGATTGACTTATGATCAATAATATGGTAGTAATCAATACATTGTATTCTAAAGCCGCTTTTTGTCTTATCAATGATGAACTCTTCTGCCACAAGAATGTCATGCATTTTAATTATTGGAATATATATATATATATATATATATATATATATATATATATATAAAATTGTTAAATATTTAAAGATAACAATGTATAATTATTTCATCATTACACACTCACCTAAAGGATTATTAGGAACACCATACTAATACTGTGTTTGACCCCCTTTCACCTCAGAACTGCCTTAATTCTACGTGGTATTGATTCAACAAGGTGCTGAAAGCATTCTTTAGAAATGTTGGCCCATATTGATAGGATAGCGTCTTGCAGTTGATGGAGATTTGTGGGATGCACATCCAGGGTACGAAGCTCCCGTTCCACTACGTCCCAATGATGCTCTATTGGGTTGAGATCTGGTGACTGTGGGGGCCATTTTAGTACAGTGAACTCATTGTCATGTTCAAGAAACCAATTTGAAATGATTCGAGCTTTGTGACATGGTGCATTATCCTGCTGGAAGTAGCCATCAGAGGATGGGTACATGGTGGCCATAAAGGGATGGACATGGTCAGAAACAATGCTCAGGTAGGCCGTGGCATTTAAACGATGCCCAATTGGCACTAAGGGGCCTAAAGTGTGCCAAGAAAACATCCCCCACAACATTACACCACCACCACCAGCCTGCACAGTGGTAACAAGGCATGATGGATCCATGTTCTCATTCTGTTTACGCCAAATTCTGACTCTACCATCTGAATGTCTCAATAGAAATCGAGACTCATCAGACCAGGCAACATTTTTCCAGTCTTCAACTGTCCAATTTTGGTGAGCTCTTGCAAATTGTAGCCTCTTTTTCCTATTTGTGGTGGAGATGAGTGGTACCCGGTGGGGTCTTCTGCTGTTGTAGCCCATCCGCCTCAAGGTTGTGCGTGTTGTGGCTTCACAAATGCTTTGCTGCATACCTCGGTTGTAACGAGTGGTTATTTCAGTCAAAGTTGCTCTTCTATCAGCTTGAATCAGTCGGCCCATTCTCCTCTGACCTCTAGCATCAACAAGGCATTTTCGCCCACAGGACTGCCGCATACTGGATGTTTTTCCCTTTTCACACCATTCTTTGTAAACCCTAGAAATGGTTGTGCGTGAAAATCCCAGTAACTGAGCAGACTGTGAAATACTCAGACCGGCCCGTCTGGCACCAACAACCATGCCACGCTCAAAATTGCTTAAATCACCTTTTTTCCCATTCTGACATTCAGTTTGGAGTTCAGGAGATTGTCTTGACCAGGACCACACCCCTAAATGCATTGAAGCAACTGCCATGTGATTGGTTGATTAGATAATTGCATTAATGAGAAATTGAACAGGTGTTCCTAATAATCCTTTAGGTGAGTGTATATTAAATTATTGTATATGAGGGGATCTCAGCAAATATTTGTATATGCGATTAATTAATCAGGACACCATGTAATTAATTCGATTAAAAATTTTAATCGATTGACAGCCCTTATATATATATATATATATATATATATTAAACCAAGTATTTAATGATTTTAAAAATGTCATGTGATGTAACCATTACGTAAAAGGTATTCAAATATTTTACTTTCACCTTGAATAAGAACATATACATATATATATATATATATACATACATACATACATATATATATATATACATACACATACATACATACATATATATATATACACACACATACATATATAATATATATATATATATATATATATATATACATACATATATATATATATACACACATACATACATACATACATACATACACATATATATATAAAAAAAAAAAAAAAAAAAAAAAAAAACATTTTTCAAGCGATTTTTCTTTTTATATACATTTAATTTTGGAGTCCAGACTATCAAGAAGTTTTCTCAGGGTTACCTTTTCATAAAATGCCAAAATATCTGACATTTTTTAAAACATCACAAACATTCATGCGGGTCCTGCCCGTTTCATGGGGTTTTCCTTTTTGTAGGTTACACCACCTGAAATGGATTTTGTGGACAAATGTTTTTCATATATTAACAGCCTATTTTAAAACTACATTGTTTCAGTGATTTTTTTTAAAAATAATAATAACAAAAGTGCACTAATAAATTATTCTGCATAACTCGTGCCAATATTGAGACTTTTATTTTATTTTAGTATTAATGTCTCTGGATGGTTACACCACATTAAATTGTTTTTACCTTTTGAATCCATCAATAACATGGATATTATAATGAAAATGCAGAAGCATATTCAAGCGTTTTTAGTAAACCTAAAGATAGTAGGCAAACAGTTTGAACAAATTAGTCCATCAACAAAAGCTTAATAAAGAGATTCACCATGCTTTTGAGAACGGTCAGTCCTAACTGCAGTTAAAGCATGCAAATAAAGCTACTCATTATGCCACAGACACCAACTCATGCCAAGTACCTCTGTCTTTTTTTAGCCCCACTTCTTTAGGCTTCTCATCTGAAAGTGGGACAAAGTGTGAATTATAACTTTGTTTCTGTAAGCAAGATAAGAGATGTGTAATTGCTGCAACTCACAATCGGGAAACAACGCTGACCCCAAAACAACAGCAATACAATATTCTGGATTGATTCAAAACATGTTTCCAAACACAAACACCTCAGGTAGGCCAATTCAAAGGGTAACGGTGCCAACACGGCTTGGCGCACCTGTCTTAGGTGTTTAGAAATGACCATCATCCCAGCACATAATGACATGACAGCAAGCAGCGCAGATGACAGAAAGTAGATGCACCAATGCTGAGAACTGATACTTAGTATTTGCCAGGACAATATATACAGTGGCAAGAGAAGTATGTGAACCCTTTGGAAATACCTGCTTTTACAGTATGTCTTAAAATCTGGTTTGAAGTACATACAGTGGACATAAAAAGTCTACACACCCCTGTTAAAACTTAACCGAATAACCTTTTACAGTTTTGGGCAAAAAGTTCAATCTGGGTCTCATCAGACCATAACACATTTGTACACATGGTTTTGGGAGACTGGATATAGGTTTTTGCAAAGTTTAGCTTGGCTTGGATGGTTTTGTTTTCATCAGAAAAGGCTTGAGTCTTGCCACCCTGCCCCATAGTCATGGATAGTTGTCATGTGTATGGAGCAACCCGTACTTGCCAGAAAGAGCTGCAGCTCTTTTAATGTTGCTGTAGGCCTCTTGAAAGCATCCCTGACCAGTTTTCTCTTTGTATTCTCATCAATCTTGGAGGGACGTCCTGTTCTTGATAATGTAACTGTTGTGCCATACTTTCTCCACTTTTTGATGACTGTCTTCACTGTGTCCGTGGTATATCTAATGCCTTGGAACTTTTTTGTAGACCTCACCTGAGCGATATCTTTCAACAATGAGATCCCGTTGATGATTTGGAAGCTCTTTGTGGCCCGTGGCTCTTGTAGAAGCATACAACCAAGAAGATGTCAGAAAAATCCTACAAGAACAGCTGAGATTTATTTGGAGTTAATCAGAGTCACTTCAGGTGAAGACAGGTGTGTACTGTTTCACATGAGCTTGATGATTGGTTGATTTTGAACACAGCCACATACCCAATTATAAAAGGGTGTGCACACGTATGCATTTAAGATATGAAAAGTTTTGTTTTTCTCTCTGAAATGTGTCACTTTGGAATACACTGGCATTGCATAGTTGTAATTTATACATAAAAGGTGGAAAAAGTCTGATATGATTTATCGGTTTCAAACCTGCTGTTTTAACAGGGGTGTGTGTAGACTTTTTATATCCACTGTATTGAATACATAATTCAAACATTCACATTGTAGGTTGGAAAAAGTATGTGAACCCCTAAGCTAATGACATCAACAAAAGACAATTAGAGTCAGGAGTTGGCAAATCTGGCATCAAATTAATGAAGCGAGATTGGAGGTGTGGGTTAGAGCTACTTTGCCTTATAAAAAGCACTCGTTTTTTAAGCCTACTCTTTTTATCTCTCTCCCGCTGATTGGGCAACTCGGCATCAGCGTAACCCCTCTTGGCCTAGCCACACCCTCCTCCTCGTTACATACCCCCACCGCTCGATTCAGGCCGAGGAAACCTCCGGACTGACTTACAACCCCCCCCCACCCCGGTTGCCCCTTTGGCCATACCATCGCCGGCTGGTCTTCCCCACCTCCTGGGTACATGAGTAGGATGAGGAGAGAGAGATAAAGATAGTGGTAGAGACAGAAAGAGAAAGAGGGAGAGCAGCAGAAATATTTTAATATCATTAAAACTTTCTGTGACTCGCGCCGCAGTAGACCTTCTGTCAGTTCGGACCAGACGGGATAGCCTTCGTTTCCCTCACGTATTAATGAGCCTTGGGCTCCCAACGACCTTCCGCTGGTTTGTGCGGTTTGTCCTTCCTCAGACAACTCGTCGGTAGGTACTACCCACTGCTGACCAGAAGGACCTCACAAGCCTTGCCGTTTCAGAGATGCTCCGACCCAGTCATCTGGCCCTAAAAATTTGGCCCGTCAAAGTGACTCAGGTCTTTACTCCTGCATTCAACACGTTGACTACGAGAACTAATTGTTCGCTTAGCATCTAATCTACCCAGACCATGACACGTGGCCTTGTCAGGAGATCCATCCATCGTCAACCGCTTATCCTGTGTACAGGGTCGCAGGGGTCCCAGCTAACATTGGGCGAAAGGCGGGGTACACCCTGGACAGGTCGCCAGTCCATCGCAGGGCCACACACAGACAGACAACCACTCACATCCACACCTAGGACAATTTTTTGGAGACATCAATTAACCTAGCAGCACCGTGCCGCCCCCCCTTGTCAGGAGATGTTCAATGTTATTCGCCTCACCTGTGAGTGGTCATAATGTTATGGCTCATCTGTGTATTTGTTTGCACTGTAGCATTGCGGGGCAAAAGGGCATGTAAATGGTACAGCATCAGAGCATTTTCACAAGTACAAGTACCAGTAAATGAACAATATATTGGTGTGGTGCATCCCTAGTAAAATGTGTTGTTACTATTGTTATGGCCACAGAAAACCTCAAATCTCCCTGATTTCTTAAAGGTTGCAACAGACTGCACCATGCAGGTATGAAGGGATGCATCAGCCAATTATTAAACTCCAGTCTCAAGAACTGAGTAATTACAACGCAAACCTCAAACAAAACACAAACATGCCAGAGTCCTAGAAAAGATACAACGTATATCTTATTGCAGCTTCCTCTAAAGGCAACACCAGTGCAAACAAACAAAAAAATTCAATAAAAAAAAGCCTTTACAAGTACGCTTGGATTGGGCTGCTTTTTCCCTATCAAACACAGTAGCATTTTCTGATTTAGAAAGGGAGAGAATTTTGTTGAATGATGAATAAGAATTCACATAATCTCACTCACACACACACACACACACACACACACACACACACACTTGAACAGAAGGCCTAGTTTCCACCAGACAATGTGGTCTACCGCAGTGTCAACTGCTCGAGTGTAGACATCAATCACATGTGAGGAAGCCAAATAATTCTAGACTCGACACGTGCAACTTAGACTCATACCAACTAGTTATGTGCAAAATATGTCCTCACACACCACAGTCAAACCGAGGAAACAGAGTGTTAAAAGTGAACCAAAGCTTCCCCTTAATGCATACACATTTCTACATCTGAGACAGAGTGCATTAACATGTTGATGTGCATGTGACCACATCCTGTATGCGTCCAGGCAGCAGTGAAGCTCCACCCCTCACCTGTCAATCAAACGCTGACCCGAGACGCATCTTAATGTGTAATCAGGGTCTTAGTCATACGGGAAAGGCTTAAAGTTAGACCACTTCCTTAAATCTTTTATCTGATTTTTATCAGAGGCAAATGAGATACTTATTGCTATATATCTTTACTTTTTTCTATTTTACTTCATGATTATCCTACTGTATCTAAAGTCTCAATATATATGGGGCTGCACCTCATTCAGTCATGCAAGGATCCAAAAGCACTCATATTAGAAAATAAAGCTCACTCACCCAACAAAACTTTGGCGTCTTCTACATCAAAGTCTCCATCACCATCAGCATCAATGACTCCTCCTAAAGTGCCTTCAGTTGAGAAGAGATAACAGAACAGTCTATCAGCTTTCAGTTACCTGAGGATGTGTTGTGCATTGACTACAATAGTGTAAACATAAAATATAGGGTAATTATTCACATCTTACAGCTTTAATGTTTATCACACACCACGGTAACAGTTTTACAGCATAGGTGTTTGTGGCAGGGCGGAGGGAGGGCCCGGGTCGTGATTCTGCACACCAGGCCCCTAATCAGGCTAATTAGCACTTGAGAGGGATAAAGGCCGACCGAAGATGGCGCGACAGAGAGAGAGAGAGAGAGAGAGATTTACGGACAGCTGTCCGACACCTGTGTGCGTGTTTGTCTCCTTTCCATGAATCCCTTTACACTGGTGCCGAAACCCGGGAAGGAGGAGGGATGCGCCATAGTAGAGTCCTCGCCACTACCATCCACCCCAACGGAGCTGCCGTGGCCATCCGCCTGAGAGCGGAGGTACGGCCGCCGACCGCAAGGGGAGGAGGGGCTCCTAACCGAACACCTGGAGTGGTCAGGGCCGCTGCCAGGTGGTGGAGGAGACCCCTACCAGCTGCTGAAATGTGGCGGGGTCTGAGACGGCTGACCACGAGCGGGGAGAGTCTCCTGGCCGACCGCCTGGAGCGGGAGAACTGCTGCCAGGGGCGGGGGAGACCCCTTCTGTTTCCCGAGAACGCGGTGGGGCGTTCCGTCCGCCAGGAGGGCGGAAGACTGCCTCCGATCCACCCGGGGAGGCATGGCTGTCGTCCATTAGAGGGTGGAGCAGTGGCCGAGGACCAAACTGCGGCACATCGGAGAACTGGCGAGTAAGTGTTGGCCTATCCCTCTCTTTTACAAATGTTTTGTTAATTTGGCACGATCGCCGTTACGGCGATGACCTGCCGGCAGATGGGGTGAAAGGCACGCCCCTCCCCAGGGAAAGAGGGGGGGTGTACATCATGCGGGGGCTCCCCAGCCTGAGAGAATGGGGGAGGAATGTGGCAGGTTGGAGTGCGGGGCCGGGTCGCAATTCAGAAAATCATGCATCATTTGCACAATTTGCTCAAGTAAAAAAAGGAACGTCAGTAATGTCCCATACACAAGAGTTATTTCAAAAGTTTATAAAAAGTACTTACCAGCCACAGTGTCATAGTCGACAATGTCGAACCAGACGACACCCACAGACAACCAGGCCCCGAGCAGGGCCAACACCAGAATACAGCTAAACAGAGAGTTTCCATTAGCCTTCGTATCACTCTTAACGGCTGTATTTACCACAGGAGACTCTGAGAACACACACAAACAGATAATAGATGTGTTGTATTTGTACTCATCAAAAGACACTTATCTGTGGTTCATAAACAAACTGTAATATGAACTTGAACCTAAACTATGAACAACTAGAGTGAGAAACAGAGAAGTGATACACACCCGTAACACATTAACCACCTACTGTGTTGACTAAAGCGTCAATGACAATTAGGGATGTTTAAGATTGCGATTAAACATCTAATTTAAAAGACATGTTAAAAGCTCTTTGTGTTCAGCAGAAGAAAGAAAGTCAAACACATCTGGGATGGCATAAGGGCAAGTAGATGATGAGAGAATTACATTTTTGGGTGTCGATATCAATATTTATCACAATATAATTTACATTTGCACATTTTATTTTAAAATCCAAAACAGTCAAAGTAGTCTATACAAAACTGCATTGGGGCCCAGAGACAGCCAAAGCAGTGGTGTCTGAGGGAGGTTCTTCCAAAATATTCAAATGTTTTATTGGAGTTTATCAATTGAGTGCATTTGGATATTAAAGTTAAAAGATCTGTTAGTTTTGAAGCATAACGACAGCATTTCATTTTTACATTCAATTATTTTTACATTTCGTTACATTCAGATACCCAAGTACGGGGGCAGAGCTTACTTGTAATTTCAGATAGGACAACTCTCGGCGATAGATTAAAGATTTGTATTGATTTTAATGACAGTGAAGTAAGCTTAGTCATGTCAAGGTAATGCTGCTTGACATCAGTCAATATGCTGCTGCTGTTGGCATGAAAACATGATGCTTTACCAGCATTAAGATAAGCCCCTGTAAAGCAGATCTAGACAGGTGGTGCTGGGGAGGTGGAGGGATAACGCTACACATACTGCGCTGCTGTAGCCATTTCCCTGCATATTGCACGAGATGAGTAGCAGCTTTATATATTTTGACACAAGGGAAAAGCTTCTGATTGGGTGAGTAGGACGAGGTGCACCTGTTCGACCTGGCAGCCGCGTCATGTAGAGTTTCCTAGCTGAAAAGCCCTTGAGACTAAGGAATGATGCTGAATGGGGGTTCAGGGGTATCCATTATCCATTGGACCATTTTTATATTTTCATTACAGTGAGAAAGACAAGGCCTGGGTAGCTAAGCGAGTATTGACGCTGTCTACCACCTCTGGAGTCGTGAGTTCGAATTCAGGGCGTGCGGAGTACCTCCAGCCAAGTCTCCTAAGCAACCAAATTGTCCCAGTTGCTAGGGAGGGTAGTCACATGGGGTAACCTCCTCGTGGTTGTGATTAGTGGTTCTCGCTCTCAATGGGGCGTGTGGCAAGTTATGCGTGGATCGCAAAGAGTAGCATGAGCCTCCACTGTCTCAGAAGTGGAGGCAACTGGGACTTGTCCTCCACCAACCGAATTGAGGCGGGTAACCGCGCCACCATGAGGACCTACTAAGCAGAGGGAATTGGGCATTCCAAAATGATCACTGTACTCATGCTTGATGAACACTTTATATGCCCAACCTTGTACTCCTGTGTCTATACATTCATGTTACCAGATGTATTCCTTATATGCTCAACCTATATGTAAGAACATTACCTCATTCTCTTTGTCTGCTTTTGTATGAGGGTTTATGTTACTTCAAGAACTTATGAGGCTTCAGAGCTGGATTAAGTGAGTCTAGTGTATGGTTTTGTACAATAGTTCAAGTAATGAACAGCCAAAAATACCAAAACAGGACGAGTCTTGGACACTTGTACTCGACTTCTTTACATAAATGCATGCGAGAGCGAGCCTATGCCCACCTTTCCATTTAACCACAATTTTCAAACCTTAATGCCCATGTCCTGACTTGACCACCTTGCATTATTGCTCAAGGTCATGCAGAACTTTCTGCACCTAAATAGGAAGTGCTTTCTGGCACAGTCTCAAGTGGGTATAAAGACCTTAACGAGTATTTGGGTTCCAACTTTGAGGCCTCATCTCGACTCATTCTACTTACTTAGTTCATTAGATAAAGACAAGACTTTGTATTGTTAGGTTAGTTCCAGGACTTGGTCCTTGGGTATATACTGTGATACACCGATCAGCCACAACATTAAAACAGCCTGCTTAATATTGTGTAGGTCCCCCTCGTGCCACCAAAACAGCGCCAAACCACATCTCAGAATAGCATTCAGGTGTGTTATTCTTCTCACCACAAATGTAAAGAGTGGTTATCGGAGTCAGTTCAAACCAGTCTGGCATTCTCTGGCCATTCAAGGCGTCTTTGTATGAATCACATTATTAATGTTTTGAATAAATTAAAAGATTAAAATGAGCCTGGTATAAAATCCCAGATATTAGTGAGTACTTCCATGTTTTAGTTGCAGTAGATTGGCAATTCTAGATCCTTTGCCTTTTTCCCTCCCTAATTCTTTTAAAGTAACTGTAATACACTCCCCCCGGAGCAACCTGGAGTTAAGTGACTTGCTCAAGGACACAATAGTGGTGGCTGTGGGGATTGAACCAGCAACCTTCTGATTACCAGTTATGTGCTTTAGCCCACTACACTAGAGACCACTATGCGTTCACTTCATTGGATGTATAAATTGTAATATTATATTTATGCTGTTGATGGCTTGTTTATCCCATATATTTATATGATGCGTTTCAAATTAGTGAGTAAAAAAGCGCTTATGATTACCAGAGATCACATTTTCGTCAACCGTGTTTGAATTAAAACTGTTAAAAGTATCCTCATAATCCTGTCTTTGTTAACAGAAATAAATAACACTTCAAAACGCGTGTGTGATTTCCTTGACGAGATTAACACCGTGTTCTGGACGTGCATTCAGTGCAGCTGGAAACATAATAAATCGCAAAAAATGTGAAGCATCTGACAATTGAAAAGCATCTAGCAAAGGTAGGACTGAACTATTTAATTATTGTCCAGCTGTTTAGTGATATTTACTTGTGTTGAATATTAGAGTTTCACAGAAGCTGACATCTGCAATATTTTAATCCTTACGTATAAAATCGGCAGTTTAGTCCAATAACAGACAGAAATGTTAAGCCAATGCCAAAAAGTTTTGTTTATATGTTATTTTGTGATATTTTACAAAGGGTTTCATTTTTATTTAGAGTTCAATGATGCACTTTTTGAAGTATGATGCACAATAAACGCTTAATTTGCAAGCACTCGCTCCAATCACTGTATGCCACCATTCGCCGGCTGCGATTGGCCCTTATAACCACCACGGGGGGGGGAAATATTGCCACCGTACCAGCCCCACTATTATTCATTTCTGAACAGCAATTCACTTCAAGTGGTTAAAAGGGGAGTGGCTTTGAATTTGTGGGCGTGGCCTAACAGTGTCAACACTGTCATAAGTATCTCAATGATTAGTCCAAATTTAATCAAACTAAAGCATATATATTTAAATTAGTTAATCAAGTACATATAATAGTAAGACATGCTCTAGAAAAATGACATTTATGAACTACAAATGGCATAACAGTATAAATAAAGTTACACACAAGACTGATATATGACAACAAGACAGTTCACTCCTTATAAAGAAACAAGACTCAAGAAAATTCAACCACTAACCACAACCATTAACACATGCTGACACAAGCACAGAGTTCGACAAATCCAAATTAAACTTTACACTATATCAGGCCGTCTAATAAAAGAGCATGACATTCACAACACACCAGTCAATCACACCCCAAATCTACCTGTCATTTTGGCTCCATCCACGCTGGTTTCTCCCATTCTTGGCGGTTTCTAGCTTTTGCAAAAGAAAGTGCAAAAGAAAAGTGAATCTCTGAAGCACTGGCTAAGATGCAATCCGATATATGAACTGCCTCTTGGGTATTTTTAGTGCCGCTGTACTCATCCTCTTTTGGACTGAACAGTTATAGCCAAACACACACACACACTGGCACAATGACCCTGCATTAAGCCCCGCCCCCCTGGGTTACTGTTGCCATGTCTGACCAGCTTTCCTCCAAGCGTTTGTTGTGCTGCTGATAATCGAAATAAAATGGAAATCACAGTATGGCCTTGTGCGATCAATAATGAGGTTATGGCATGAGGAATCAAATTTTCCTTGATCTTTTGACATTAAACGCAAATGTTCGGCGCGATTTCTCACCGCGATACATTGATTGTTCTACAACATAAATTACACACTTGCTACAACCTGAACAGCTCTATTGTAAAGGTGTTTGTGCAAACGGCGAAACTTAGCTCCGCTTTCTAGGTGGATGGGCCATTCGCCAGCAATTCGCCTCTCGTATTTGTGCCGCATTTGGTGTGAAAAGGCTCATAAGGGTTCATAGTATTGTAGAAACATACTGTTAAGTTTCAGAACTCAAAACTTCCTCCCCAATGCAAAAATGTTTTTTTTCTTGAAACCAAGCTGCAAAAATTTTACTCTTATTTTGAAATGTTTGTGCTTCACTGGTTATAGCTGCTCATTCAAACAGATCAGGGATATAAAATGTGCACTCCTACAGTGATCTACAGCGTATTACAATATAAACAATTAAAATTAAACATTGTCATAATTCATCAACAATATATCATCATCATCATCAACAGTTGACAAACAGTGACAGTTTGTCATATACATTTCCAACATGGCTTAATGACTGTGAACTGCTCTGCCACAACAGGAAACACAACAGTGACGTGTTTTCACTCTGAAGGATGCAGCACATGCATTTAATCAATTAAATCATATTCTTTTGAAGTTTGATCATCACAGTGGGTGATATCACGATTCCTGTCTTTCCACCCCTATTTTAAGACCTCTTTACATTAAAATTAACATTTTATTGAATCATTTAAGATATTTAAGACTTTTTATGACCTTACATTTTGGAAAACTGAAATGAAGACATTTTAAGAATTTTTTAGGATATGCGGGAACCCTGATGACAATCAACCGTTGACGTTGCTTAACAACACGCAGCCACCAGCAGCGACATAGCGATACGAATTTGTCTACGAATACCTATCCCAAATCCCGATCATTACAATGTTTTTGCAAATGTAACAAAAATGTTGTTAGCGATACAGTCAAACAGTTTTAAAACACCAAAAAAAAAAAAAATTCCAGGACAAATAATTATTTTCCAGAACATTTGGGAAATATTTTCATTTTCCATGACTGGAAAACTGCACTGCATTAAATTAGTTTTTTGTAGAAAACACTATAAACGCTTTTTCAAAAATGTATGAAACCAGCATGGACACAAAGATTTCATTTCTATGACCTTGACGTGCATTTAAAACTAGTTTTTATTTATTTATTTATTTATTTATTAACGTTTACTCATTTTTTATCACCTCGGAAAACATTATTGCTGCGTCCCAATTCGCCTACTTATACTACGACCTAAAAGTATGTACTCTTTTTTTGAAGAAAATGTACATACTTTTGAGTGTGTAGCAAAAGAGTATGCACGTTCTGGGACATACTACGAAGACGTCATGCAATGGAAGAGAACGTGGTTGCCTAGTTACGCACACCGCGACAGTTAAACAAACATCGTCGTTGGCAATGCGCCAGTTAATGAGGCGCTCAGTGTCTTCATCGGACCCTACAAGATAAACACGGTACTTTTTTTGCACAACACAAATCCATTAATATTATGAGACAATAAAATATAACTTTAATTAGCGCTAAACGTTTAAGTTCTTACACTTAAAAACTGAGGGCGCATCTCCGCTGCCGCATCCGGCCGCCATGTTTGCATCATCTCAAAGCTCCTCCCTCCCGCACGCAATGGGTTGTGGGCAATATTAGCCGTTAGAGTGTGCATCGATCTGCACTTCGGATTCTGACCGGAAATAGTAGACCATCCGGGTATCTTTGGAACACTCATTTCAACATACTACGATTTGGGACGTACTAATTCTATTTTCGAATACTATTTAGGACGGATAGTATCCGAATTGGGACGCAGCATATGTCTCAATGAAGCACTTCCTTGTCTGTCACAGGGGGCGGGACATTCTCCTTCAAGAGAGCATTTGATTGGACAAAAGCCAACAATATTTTTAGCCCATTTTCCCAGAAGAGAAATACTATAAATTTTAATGCACATTTAACGGGATAAAAATATTTTTTGTCAGTGTTTAGAAGTAGCCTACAACATTTAAGAAGGGCCACAAAGCAAACACAAAAGCAACACGACTCAAATTCTGATTTCATGGGGTCTTTAAAAGACTCTAAAAGACATTAGTTATTTTAAAGAAGTGGAAAAACTTGCTATTACAATTTATTGAAGATGACAGCTGCTGTTTGGTTGAAGACAGCTTCTATGACTTGAATAATAATGACAATTAATGTATATTTCTTGCTATATGCGTTCCCTGTAACATATAGTTTAATCAACATAATGCAGGTCACGATATTTATTTAAAGACTTATTAGCCTATTTGTTTTTAGATATTATTCGAAGTATTTTGGAGTACCATGTCAAAACTTATAGTAAATAAATAGCCATGATATTACAATCTGATCCCATCATTGTATAGCCTCGGTCTTTCACAATACTGCTTGGAAATCTTTATGAAATTGTTTGTTCGTGCATGTCAGCGCATATCTCCTAATAAATAAAACATTACAATCGTGATACTTTATAAAGGCATCGCACTGAATCAAATTAATCTGAATTTATATTTTGGGCCCTTTGCATCTTCAACAACTTATTTGAGAACAAGAAATGGGGGAAATAACGTTACCTTTTTTGGCCTGGCTGCGAACAGTTTTCTTCTGACCCATAATAACAGCGGGAGAGAGATTAGACGGAATCACTGGTTAATATCGCAGTCTACAACTGCATTTGTGATGGTGATGAGCCGAAATCTCGCAATTTTCAGTGAACTATTAGCTGAAGTGAAGCGGAATCCATGTGATTTTGATCGTCCATCCCTCCCATCAAGCCCCGCCTACCACAACACTGAACTGGAACGTTGCTAAGATCACGCAAGCGTGTCCTCGCGAGAGCTCTCCGTGCCATTAAAGTTTTGGTTATAATATAGTAAAACTGTTAATGATGTTATGCTATATGTTATTGGGAATTTATTTACGAAGTGTAAAGATGCAAATATGCTAAGACCGCACCTGTCTGTCTGTCTGTCTATCTATCTATCTATCTATCCATCAGTCTGTCTATCTATCTATGCTCTTCCATCCATTCATCTATATCTGTCTGTCTCTCTGTCTGTCTATCTATCTATTTATCTATCTATCTGTCTGTCTATCCGTCAGTCTATCTATCTATCTGTCTGTCTATCAGTCAGTCTGTCTATCTGTCTGTCTACCTATCCATCAGTCTAGCTATCTGTCTGTCTATCCGTCAGTCTAGCTATCTATCTGTCTATCTGTCTGTCTATCCGTCAGTCTGTCTATCTGTCAGTCTAGCTATCTATCTATCTGTCTGTCTATCCGTCAGTCTATCTATCTGTCTGTCTATCCGTCAGTCTGTCTATCTGTCTGTCTATCTATCCGTCAGTCTGTCTATCCATCCGTCAGTCTAGCTAACTGTCTGTCTAGCTATCTATCTGTCTGTCTATCCATCAGTCTAGCTATCTATCTATCTGTCTATCTGTCTGTCTATCCGTCAGTCTATCTATCTGTCTATCCGTCAGTCTAGCTATCTATCTATCTGTCTGTCTATCTATCTGTCTGTCTATCTGTCTGTCTGTCTATCTGTCTGTCTATCCTTCAGTCTATCTATCTGTCTATCTATCTGTCTGTCTATCTATCTGTCTATCTATCTGTCTGTCTGTCTATCTATCTGTCTATCTATCTATCTGTCCATCTGTCTATGTATCTATCTATCATCTCATTTGGCTCATATAAGCTTTATACAAATATCAGAATATCAGTTCACTTGAATAACAATGTGCTTTGACAAATAAAATCAAATGCAAATAATCTATGTAATGACTTGCACACACTCAAATTAACGGGACAGTACCGATGATGTGCCGTGTTTATTTAAAATGTGCATAATGCCAAAAGATTTTGACATTCTGTGACCTTCAAACATCTTTGGATAGGAACTCAAATCTCACTGAAAACACAAACTGATCGAGTGGCACTAAAATATCACCCAACATGATATTAATATATTCATCAACATTTCTATCTGTAATGGTTCACTTAAACTGTCTATACAATTCCTAAATCTTCAAAGCAATATTCTGTGTTAAGATAACGTTTATAGGAAGAGTGAGTGGCATGATGCCAATTACCAAAGAGAATAATGCCCATTTGTAACATCCAACAGAATCCAGCTGCATGTAAACACATACGCCTTCAATCTATATTCCTCCTTGCATTGCATGGATACTAAGTCAATGTAATGTTTCTTTAGGCTCAAAATTAGTTTCTGTGATAATGCTATCTTATAATAATTATTAGTACATTTTCCTGAATATCCCTTAAAGAAAAACCTGGTGTTATATGACCATTTCTAGGTTTCACAGTATGACTGCGCCACCTGCAGACCAAGTTAAATGATGAACAGCTTCACTGGGGAAGGCAAAATCCCACAGGCCATGCACATACAAACACAAGCCTGAGAGCATCAGAGTACAGGGCCACAAACACAATATTCTGCAGTAAAGCCCTTCAAACTGAACATCATTAAATATCTGTTCCTCCTCTACTGTATGTTCAGAGAAACCTCCCTTCAGTGCAGAGTTTAGGCTGTTTAGGAAACTGAGAGAAACTGAAATGAGCTTCAGGCTTCACACAAAGTATCTAATGATGGAGAGGAATTAAAGGGATCGTTCACCCAAAAATACAAATAATGTCATTATTTACTCACCCTCACGCTCCAAACTATGGGGTTATATTTGTGCCACAATTCTGTGCGCAAGATGATATTTTAAGCACACAAAAGCTATTTTGCACATGTAATGTATCTGCTTGCAAAGATTAATTCATTTTGAGCAAACGATAGAAGACAGAGTTGAAGTGCACGCAAATATATAATCTTCCGCAGGCAGGATATTTTTGTGCGCTCAAAATTAGGGCTGCCAATCGATTATATTTTATAATCTAATTAATTACACGGTATGCTGATTAATGAATCAAATTAATTGCAATTAATCGCATACATACATATTTGCTGCAAAAGCCCCCCAAAAAACAATGATTCAAAATGATTAATGATTAAATAATTATAAATAGATATATTACAAAATTTGAAATAAAATATATGTATTATAAAAATAATAATACAGAAAATTTAAATGCATTGCATTATTTTGGCACACAAGTAAAGCATTAACAAAGACAATAAAAAAGTGGCTTTAAAATCACATATATTGTTTATTTCCATATTATTGAGCATAAGACAATCATTCACAGCGATGCATTTTGCAATTTAATTCATCATTCAGTCCGAGATTTATTACAGGTGTTTTTCTAAAGGATGCGTCAAGGTACGCCTGCGTCAGACGGATGCTTCTGGAGCATCTCGGTTGTGTTGCGTCATAAACGTGAAGTTTTAGGCCGCTGTATTAAGTTAAACTAACGTCTTGAGATCCCTGCTTTCAGATTTGCACTCCATCAAGCTAAGCAAGAAAATTAATTCATAAAATTACCATAAAAAGCATAATAAAAGTCCCAACAGTAGTCCATATGACTAATGCACCATATTCCAAGTCTTTTGAAGCCATTTAAGTAGTTATACACTGAAAATCTGTCAAATCTAATTTTCATTCACGTATATCGAAATATGCCACATGCCACATCAATCAAAATCAATCGCAACAAACCAGTTTGAATACGCAGACGTGTAAATGAGATTTGAGAGTTACGGCTTAGGGAAAGATTTTCAGTGAATAACATCCTGAAAAGTGATTTCGATCTGTTCTTCACGCAAAGCTATCGAATGTCTTTCAAAGACGTGGAATATGTTGGAACAAGTCAAACTGACTAATTCTAGGGTACTTAAAGGTGCTTTAATGTCAGCTTGATAGCCCCAGTCCCCATTCACTTTGTATACTTTGTATGGATAAGAGCAGCTTGAACAATCTGCTTAATATCTCCTTTTGTGTTCTATGGAAGATAGACACTCATATGGATTTGGAACGACATGAGGATGAGTAAATGGTTATTAGAGTATTCATTTTTGGGTGAACAAGTCCTTTGAAGATTATCTCTCTAACACATGTACAAAATCACCAAACCAAATGTGACGCTTCCAGGCTGTGACTTCACACACGACAAAACCCAAATCATCCTCGTCTGTACAGTCCAATCCGATCCGATACGTCTTAAACCTCGGGAATAGAGTGATCCATTAGTGACTTCACAATACTGCTTGACATCCTGTAGAGAGGGAGAGGAATGGGCGGAAGCAATGCAGTAAAACCATGTCAAATGTTAAGAGCACATTTGTGAGAGGAAGTAAAGCAAGACGGGGGAAAAAAGAAAAAGACAAAGAGTCTTTTAGTAAAGTGGAATGAATGGACTCCTGATTGGCATCGGGTTTTGTCCACCCGCAGTTTATTTTCCATACCTTTTCATCATGTGTTCGAAGATAACCACTGGCATCACTGTTACCGTGACAACAGCCCCGCTAGAATTAAGGATGTCTGTGATTTGGGAGTCCTAATAAAAGAGAGGAAAGTCGCTTAAATTTAAATCAAATCTTTTACAACTGTGGTCACCTGCCTGTGCTCGACAGGGCCATTTCACCAACTTCTTTGAAAGCAAAGGGCGTTTCTTTAACTTCAGGCAATTTTAATGTCCCAGGGGTTGATTTTTATTAAAAACGAATAGATTTCAACTCATATGAATATCACAAACTGACATGAAAACATTTGAAACCATGGGGCGATTCTCATATAACCTGTCAAAAAGGTCCTGGTAATATTGAACCATGAAATCAATAAAAAAAGAAACATATACATTATATATATATATATATATATATATATGTATATATGGCATTCTATTATTCATTGCATGAATAAAATTGAGCCTACATTGAGGATGACTGTGGTATTATTTTCAGGACACTTTACCACATTTACCCTGACAATTCTCACTACCGCAATGTATCTGGACATTAAAAAAAAAATCCCTTTTTTTTACTACTTTTACCCATTGTTTTCAATGAGGATTCTTTTTTTTGTCTTTTTTGCTGTTGTACAATGTAAACAATATATTTTAAGTTGCGGTAATGAAAATATCATTTCTTTTTGCATGTTGTGGTAATGAAAATATAATTTCTTTTTGCATGTTGCATTAATGAAAATATAATTTATTTTTGCATGTTGCGTTAATGAAAATATCATATCTTTTTGCATGTTGTGGTAATGAAAATATCATATCTTTTTGCATGTTGTGGTAATGAAAATATCATATCTTTTTGCATGTTGTGGTAATGAAAATATGTCTTTTTGCATGTTGTGTTAATGAAAATATCATATCTTTTTACATGTTGCGGTAATGAAAATATCATATCTTTTTACATGTTGCGGTAATGAAAATATAATTTATTTTTGCATGTTGCGTTAATGAAAATATCATATCTTTTTGCATGTTGTGGTAATGAAAATATGTCTTTTTGCATGTTGTGTTAATGAAAATATCATATCTTTTTACATGTTGCGGTAATGAAAATATATCTTTTTACATGTTGCGGTAATGAAAATATCATATCTTTTTGCATGTTGCGTTAATGAAAATATAATTTATTTTTGCATGTTGCGTTAATGAAAATATCATATCTTTTTGCATGTTGTGGTAATGAAAATATCATATCTTTTTGCATGTTGTGGTAATGAAAATATATCTTTTTGCATGTTGTGGTAATGAAAATATGTCTTTTTGCATGTTGTGTTAATGAAAATATCATATCTTTTTACATGTTGCGGTAATGAAAATATATCTTTTTACATGTTGCGGTAATGAAAATATCATATCTTTTTGCATGTTGCGTTAATGAAAATATAATTTATTTTTGCATGTTGCGTTAATGAAAATATCATATCTTTTTGCATGTTGTGGTAATGAAAATATCATATCTTTTTGCATGTTGTGGTAATGAAAATATATCTTTTTGCATGTTGCGGTAATGAAAATATGTCTTTTTGCATGTTGTGTTAATGAAAATATCATATCTTTTTACATGTTGCGGTAATGAAAATATATCTTTTTACATGTTGCGGTAATGAAAATATCATATCTTTTTACATGTTGCGGTAATGAAAATATTATATCTTTTTACATGTTGCGTTAATGAAAATATCATATCTTTTTGCATGTTGCATTAATGAAAATATAATTTATTTTTGCATGTTGCGTTAATGAAAATATCATATCTTTTTGCATGTTGCATTAATGAAAATATCATATCTTTTTGCATGTTGCATTAATGAAAATATATCTTTTTACATGTTGCGGTAATGAAAATATTATTTCTTTTTACATGTTGCGGTAATGAAAATATCATTTCTTTTTGCATGTTGCGTTAATGAAAATATCATATCTTTTTGCATGTTGTGGTAATGAAAATATAATTTATTTTTGCATGTTGCGTTAATGAAAATATCATATCTTTTTGCATGTTGTGGTAATGAAAATATCATATCTTTTTGCATGTTGTGGTAATGAAAATATCATATCTTTTTGCATGTTGCGGTAATGAAAACATGTCTTTTTGCATGTTGCGTTAATGAAAATATCATATCTTTTTGCATGTTGCGTTAATGAAAATATCATATCTTTTTGCATGTTGTGGTAATGAAAATATGTCTTTTTGCATGTTGCGTTAATGAAAATATCATATCTTTTTGCATGTTGCGTTAATGAAAATATCATATCTTTTTGCATGTTGTGGTAATGAAAATATCATATCTTTTTACATGTTGCGGTAATGAAAAATCATATCTTTTTGCATGTTGTGTTAATGAAAATATCATATCTTTTTACATGTTGCGGTAATGAAAATATCATATCTTTTTGCATGTTGCGTTAATGAAAATATAATTTATTTTTGCATGTTGCGTTAATGAAAATATCATATCTTTTTGCATGTTGTGGTAATGAAAATATGTCTTTTTGCATGTTGTGTTAATGAAAATATCATATCTTTTTACATGTTGCGGTAATGAAAATATATCTTTTTACATGTTGCGGTAATGAAAATATCATATCTTTTTGCATGTTGCGTTAATGAAAATATAATTTATTTTTGCATGTTGCGTTAATGAAAATATCATATCTTTTTGCATGTTGTGGTAATGAAAAATCATATCTTTTTGCATGTTGTGGTAATGAAAATATGTCTTTTTGCATGTTGTGTTAATGAAAATATCATATCTTTTTACATGTTGCGGTAATGAAAATATATCTTTTTACATGTTGCGGTAATGAAAATATCATATCTTTTTACATGTTGCGGTAATGAAAATATTATTTCTTTTTACATGTTGCGTTAATGAAAATATCATATCTTTTTGCATGTTGCATTAATGAAAATATAATTTATTTTTGCATGTTGCGTTAATGAAAATATCATATCTTTTTGCATGTTGTGGTAATGAAAATATCATATCTTTTTGCATGTTGCATTAATGAAAATATCATATCTTTTTGCATGTTGCATTAATGAAAATATCATATCTTTTTACATGTTGCGGTAATGAAAATATTATTTCTTTTTACATGTTGCGGTAATGAAAATATCATATCTTTTTGCATGTTGTGGTAATGAAAATATCATATCTTTTTGCATGTTGTGGTAATGAAAATATCATATCTTTTTGCATGTTGTGGTAATGAAAATATCATATCTTTTTGCATGTTGCGGTAATGAAAATATGTCTTTTTGCATGTTGCGTTAATGAAAATATCATATCTTTTTACATGTTGCGGTAATGAAAATATCATTTCTTTTTGCATGTTGCGGTAATGAAAATAACATTTCTTTTTGCATGTTGCGGTAATGAAAAATCATTTCTTTTTGCATGTTGCATTAATGAAAATATAATTTCTTTTTACATGTTGCGGTAATGAAAATATATGGTTTTACATGTTGCGGTAATGAAAATATCATTTCTTTTTGCATGTTGCGTTAATGAAAATATCATATCTTTTTGCATGTTGAGGTAATGAAAATATAATTTCTTTTTGCATGTTGAGGTAATGAAAATATAATTTCTTTTTGCATGTTGAGGTAATGAAAATATATATTTTTTCATGTTGCGGTAATGATGATGAAAGTAATATCTCATTGTAAAATATCGAAATGGCCTTAAATAGGCTTAATTTTCTGTATGCAAAATATAATTCCTAAAGTGTTACTTTTAATTTTGGAGTAACTTTTAATTTTGGATATTTTTTGACAGGTTTGGTGAGAATCTCCCCATGCCTTCATTTACAGTAATTTAGCTACTTTTCAAATGTCTTTTATGTATACATTTGATTGATTTACTCTTGTCACAGACCCACACTTTCAATCTTAAAACATGAAAATCCATCATTAATACTGTATATGAAATATTACATTTGTTAAACTATCAAGATCTCTAAATTTTTCTCAATCACTTTGGATAAATTCTCGAATGAGAATTATTGTTATCAAAACAATAATTTCAAATCTCTGAACAAATTTGAATTTGATATTAATTTAAACAAATTGCATGTGCAAGAGTCAGTACAATTGTCTACAATTTGCACAATAATGAACATGGCTTGCTGATCTAACCTGATTGTTGCAGGTTTCTTTTTCTTTTCTTTTTTTTGCATGGATGTAATTTTGTGGCAATTTTCTGTTCACTATATATGATTTTACATGTAATAAATATGCAAAAATGGACATGCAAATGTGAATTTTCTGTTTACATGTAATACATTTCTACTAAAATAAATGTACTATATAAATACAAATGTGCATATCCTTATTCTGTGTACTACAGTACTTTTCCCAGTAAACTTTTATCTACTATTGAAATCTGTTGCTAAATAGCTCATTGAGATACACAACAGCATTCTGCTGGACAAACCTGTCATTCTTGCGTCGTGCAGTAAACAGTCAGTGTCAACATAAAAACTAGAACAAAAATGACATTTGTATAAACAAACATGTCCAGGGTTGACTGCTGTGGTGAAAACACATTTAAACATTTTGAGCAGTACGGTTCACACGGTACTGACACAATAACTACTGAAGGTTTTCAAGCATGAATTAAATGTTTTGGGTGAGTTACTACATTTTGCAGACATGCAATAGCGTCCCATAAACAGTTGTAACAATTGCACTTACAGTTTAGAGTATGTGAAGACCGTTTCAAAAAATGAGCCAAAGTGACTGAGAAAAACTGTAAAATAGGGAAATAATCATAAGCCATTTCCATATTTGGTGCATGAAAAAGACTTACATTAACACAAATTTCTCTGTTATGGCGTCATTTCTATCATGACCAACTATTTCGAAAGTCAATGCACTTGTTATCAAGGAGACAACGGTGTCAGTGAAGAGCATGCTTGAGAAGAAATATGAAATTCTGAAATATCAAGGTGAATATCACTTATTTATATAAAATATAATAAGTATAAAAATATGATAAAATTATAAAAATATCAGAATATTTTTACCATGCATAATTTTGAAAATATTGCATTTAGGATGCATAAATGCCTAAGCTAGACTGAAGAGTTTAAAAGTTTAACATGCTATCAAACACAATGCATAATTTGATGTGTGGTGGCAATTAAATTGTGGTGGAAATGTTCACAACATTTCAGAAAAATGCTAAAAAAATAAATGACAGAATTCTTTGATACATGTTCATGCACTGTCGAACATCATACTAAGAAAACACATTTAATAAACAATTTTTTTTAAAATTATTTTCTAATTGAAGAAACGGAAGAGAGACTGCAAATGAGAACGAAGGAAATCTACAGAAAACAACTGCAAGAAGGAAGTCTTTACCTTCAGTCTAATGATGTTCTGCCCATTGATCTCACAGATGTGATGATCAGTGAGGTGTCCATTACGTGCAGCAGAACTGTCTTTCACTATTGAGCTGATTACGCCCTTCTTAAGTATAAAGCCGAGCTGTCCGTTCATGTCTTTGTGAAGAGTAACAGTTCGCTCCAAAGGCCTGTAAACAGTGACAGAGTGTTTTGAAAGCTGGTTCATACTTTCTTCATTAACGTATGCTAGTGCACGATACATACCTATAATGGCCAAAACATAGTCAAGTATGTGAACGCAAAAACCACACAAGCTCGATTTCATGTGTCATTGTGTTATGTAAATCCTAAAGACACCAAATTTGGCAGGATGGTCCCAAATCCACCCCCACTACACCTATCCGATGTTAATATCTTCACAACCTAATGGGTAAAATCGAAATTATTTATTCCTCTGATTTCCAGAGCAAAGCAAAACATGCATCACAGATTTAATTTCTGTGAATACATTGATTATGCCCCCCGTCAAATCGTTCAGAAGATATCGGTTGATAAGTGAATTTGGGCCGTGGTCAAAAATATATACTCAACAGAAGAAAATCATTCCCTTTATAGCAATGATGCTGTCTACACTGCTTGCGATGCACTGAAAGTAAACCATTTTGCGCTGCACGTGCTGGCTCTAATCCAGCCAACAAGACAAATAAGCGGATTAGAACGTTCATTACAATGCATCCAGTTCATCAAGACAAACCTTTGATTTTACCTTAAAAAAGACTGTCTAAAAGTTTAAACAAGCTTTAAACAAATGAAAAATGGCAAGTTCCCCTTCTGTCACTCACTCGACGTTGAGTCGATTGTAGTAACACAAGAGGTCTCTTCTGAGAGCCTCGCGTACCTCTGACCTTGAGAAAAGGCCAATGTCAAATTGTTCAGACAGAATTTGCATGTCCCGCCCCCGGACATAGGGTACAAATGGGAGCGGGCGAGCGCCTGCCAGCCAAATTTTTTCTTCAGAGCCGAGCGGTTGTGCATCTGTCAGCGAGAAGCATTGCTGTTGGATCTACGGCGCATTCCAGCGGCTTTCTCCTTTCTGCACAATGTGCAGTCCACACCCCTGGGCGCTTCGACAGCGCTTTTATTGCCTGAAAGAGTGTTTCTCCTCTAAAAGAATTTAATTTCTCTAAAAGAGTTTGAGTTTCCACTCATAAAAGAGCAATACACAGCAGGCGTTAAAACGTCCTTTTCAGGACTCGTCTTTTTGAAGATGCCCTTCCGCCTCTGTGTAGTTCCCCTTCTGACAGTCATAAAAGCTGCCTCGCATGACTGGGCTGCTATCCAACCCGCCGCGTTAGCTGACCAGGACCATCCGACTCGGCCACGCGATTCAGTTCGCGGGATCACGTCTCGTCTCCGCGGTATTCGCTCCACTGAATGCACGGCGGAAATGCCACCACCTTACATACAGAGGTTATGACCCTGCTACTTAGAGATGCGATAGAGCCTGTCCCTCCAGCCGAGATGGAGAAGAGTCTCTACAGCCCTTACTTCATCGTACCCATGGTGGGTTGCGGCCAATCTTGGACCTGCGAGTTCTCAACCAGACTTTACACAAACTCCCGTTCAGAATGCTCATGCAGAAACAAATTATAACCTGCGTTTGCTTAGATTGGTTCGCAGCAGTAGACCTGAAAGACACAAAAGACCTGAAAGTACTTCACATCTCCATTCTGCCTCGGCGTTGACCCTCCCTATGGTTCGCGTCCAATGGCCAGGCATATCAGTACAAGGTCCTCCCCTTTGGCCCGTCACTGTCCCCTCGCATCTTCACCAAGGTTGCAGAGGCAGCCCTTGCCCCGCTACGGGAAGTGGGCATCCGCATACTCGATTACCTCGACAACTTGCTCATCCTAGCACACAATCAAGAGTTACTATGCGCCCACAGGAACCAGGTGCTCGTCCACCACAGCCGTTTGGGGCTTCAGGTCAACTGGGAACAAAGCAATTTTCAGAGCATCTCTTTTCCCGGCACAGCAGTTCCTCTCAAACAGTTCCAGAGGCCCCTGGGACATATGGCATCCTCAGCCGCGGTCACAATGCTCGGGTTGATGCATATGAGACTGCTTCAGCATTGGCTTCAGACTCGTGTCCTGAGATGGGCATGGCGCCATGGCACATACCGTGTGTTAATCACCCCTTCCTGCCATCAGACTTTCAACCCTTGGACAGACCTCTGTTTTCTGTGGACAGGAGTCCCCCTACAGCAGGTGTCCAGACATGTCATGGTCCCCAGAGATGCCTCTCATCTGGGTTGGGGCGCCGTGTGCTATGGGCATGCAGCCGCTGGCTCCTGGAAGGGCCCTGCCTGTGTTGGCACATCAACTGCCTCAAGTTGTTGGCTGTACTCCTTGCCCTGCGGAGGTTTCTCCTGCTGATTTGGCGCAAGCATGTCTTGATCCATTCAGACAGCATCGCCACAGTAGCGTACATAAATCACCAAGGTGGCATACGCTCCCGTCACATGTCACAACTCGCCCCTCATCTCCTCCTTTGGAGTCAGCCGCGACTCAGGTCGCTGCTCGCCACTCACATCTCGAGCAAACGCAACACGATCTGGGACTGCTTCGGCAGGGCACAGATAGATCTCTTTGCCTCCCAAGACAACTCCGACTGTCCGCTCTGGTACTCCCTAACGGAGGCCCCTTTCGGCACAGACGCGCTGGCACACAGCTGGCCCCGGGGGGCTGCGCAAGTACGCATTTCCCCCAGTGAGACTTCTTGCACTGGAGCTGTGCAAGGTCAGGGAGGACGAGGAACAGGTCACCTTAGTGGCTCCTTACTGGCCCACTCGGACCTGGTTCTTGTATCTCACACTCCTAGCGACAGCACCTCCCTGGCAAATTCCCCTGAGGAAGGACCTCCTTTCTCAGGGACAGGGCACCCTCTGGCACCATGCCCAGACCTCTGGAACCTCCATGTCTGGCCCCTGGACGGGACGCGGGAGACTTAAGCGGTCTACCACCTGCAGTCGTAGACACGATCAACCAAGCCAGAACTCCCGCAGGCAGCTTTACGCCCTCAAGTGGCATCTGTTCGCAAATTGGTGCTCTTCCATATCTAAAGACCTGCAGAGATGCGCAGTTCGTTCAGTGCTTTCATTCCTGCAGGAGAGGTTGGAGGGGAGGCTGTCACCCACCACCTTGAAGGTGTATGTTGCTGCTATTGCAGCCCACCACGACGTATTGGAAGCCAAGTCCCTTGGTAAGCACCCGGAGGCGCCCGGAGGTCAAACCCTTCCCGGCCAAGCCTGTTCCCCTCCTGGGATCTCTCAGTGGTCCTCTCAGGCCTTCAGAGACCCCTCTTCAAGCTGCTTGATTCAGTCGAGCTCAAAGCCCTCTCCTTGAAGACGGCCCTCCTGATCGCGCTCGCTTCCATCAAGAGGGTTGGGGACCTGCAGTGTTCTCTGTCAGCGACACTTGCCTGGAGTTCGGTCCAGCAGATGCTCATAGATAGATAGATAGATGGATAGATGGATGGATAAAAAATATGACAGACAGACAGACAGACAGACAGACAGACAGAAGGTAGGTAGGTAGTTTGGTAGACATACATACAGACAGACATACAGATGGAAAAAAAGATGATAGATAGATAGATAGATAGATAGATAGATAGATAGATAGATAGATAGATAGATAGATAGATAGATAGATAGATAGATAGATGGATGGATAAAAAAGATGACAGATGGGCGGATGGATGGACGGACAGACAGACAAATAGATGGATAGATGGATGGATAAAAAAGATGACAGACAGATAGACGGACGGACGGACAGACAGATAGACAAATAGATGGATGGAAAAAAAAGATGACAGACAGACAAACAAACAGAAGGTAGGTAGCTTGGTAGACAGACAAATGGAAAAAAAGATGATAGATAGATAGATAGAAAGATAGATAGATAGATAGATAGATAGATAGACAGACAGACAGACAGATAAAAAAGATGATAGATAGATAGATAGACAGACAGACAGACAGATAAAAAAGATGATAGACAGATAGATAGACAGACAGATAAATAGATAGACAGACAGACAGACAGACAGAAAGACAGACAGACAGACAGATAAAAAAGATGATAGATAGATAGACAGACAGACAGACAGACAGACAGATAAAAAAGATGATAGATACATAAAAGATAAGCAGATTAAAGGCGTTGTGTGGGTTTGTTTACGTTTTAAATTTTTCGACAGTTGGAGTTTCAATTTACGAACATTCTGTTGATCATTTGAACATTCCGTCATGTAGCACCTCGTCTACACCCCTGGTGCTATTCCTGCCAACAACACAAATAATCGGTTTAAAACGTTCGCTTCGTCACGTCCAGTGTAGGCAGCCTTAAGCCGTTCTGGCGTGAGGCGACAACGTTTGCATCTGGAGTAGACAAGGTGTAAGTCTATGAGATTTCATGGATGCCACTACAGTCCACCACAGGAAAACCGTTAGTTTGTTCAGTTACAAAAAACATAGCAACCCAAATCAGACATTTGGAAATCAGAAATCAGGTTTGCACTGCTGGATCTTTGTAAGGCACAAACAAAGCAGCACACCCCACTGTGTCTGATCCCATCATCAATAATTCAGTCCTCATAAATAAAACACCAGTGTACTTAAAAACCTGCAGTAAGAGTCTATGTATATTGTGTGTGTGTGTGTGTGTGTGTGTGTACCGGTCTCACACAGCCAGTGTGATCCTCTCCGGACTGGCGTTCTTCAGCACCTTATGTGCATGATCGCTGCTCCAGCCAGCACAAGAACTGCCGTTGATCTGCAGAATCTGATCGCCGAAACGCAGCCCTGCCAACGCTGCAGCAGTGTTTGCCTGCACTAACTGCACAAACACACCCTGAAACACACACAGTGGGAACTGTCAATCAGAGATGACCGCAATATTGCAGCAGTGTTATGTTATATGTAAATGTGGATGTCATTAATTGAAAACAACTTAAAAGGAGGGACAAGTCGAAATGTATTTAGTGGTAATCAACATTACGCTACAAATGCTGTCGATCAAGCTTAACGTGTATTGAACCCGGAATATTCCTTTAATATAAATCAATTCAAAAGTAATGCCTGAAACATATACTAATATAGTGTGCATAAGTTGCATATGTTTTTAACTAGTATACCTGAATGATAATAGCATACATGTGTATATTTACATTTGCATACTTAAATAACACTCAATGGATATAAATACATTGTCTATGGCTTTTAATCGGAGGCCAATCTTCCCGTCCATATCTTTGCACAGAACCACCTCCCTCACGCCCTGCCGAATCTCAGCCCTCTTCACCCCAATATCACCTCCTGTTATAGAGGCTGCCGCCCAGCACATTCCAGTCATGTGCACGCTGAGAGCCTGGAAAAACCAAATGAGAGGTTGCATATTGTTCAAATACAGGCATATAGAACTAAACTTGTATTGTTTTTTTTGCTTTGATACCCAATATGCAATATACTTGCTTGAAAGTTGTTTTGGAAAGCATTCGTCTGCAACAACCTCCTGAACCCAGTAAAATATAGGTTTTGCATTATATATATATATATATATATATATATATATATATATATATATATATATATATATATATATATATATATATATATATAATACAGAATCATATAGCAAAAATGGGTTCTCTGAAATGCCCAGAATATCTAAAAGGCCCTTAAGGAACATTTTTAATATAAAAAAAAAATGGATGAAAATATACGATTTTTAAAATGTGAAACATTTCGTCACAGGCCTGCAAACATTTTCTGCAACGGCCCTTATCTCGAAAGACAAATGTCCTCCACTGAGGACAGAAATTATTTTCTGGGTCCCAGAAGTATATATATATATATATATATATACATAATGTAATGTCATTATTGGTCTGTATTATGTTCATACCCCACTGGTCTGGTCTGGGACTGCCTGTAGAGCATCCACACTGAGATTTAAGCCCATAAACTCATTCAGCTCAGGATACAAACTGACAGAGGAACCTACAAAAAGCAAATAGACATTAGAGACACCATGCAAACACTTTAAGCCTCCTTTAGGTGGTAGAGTATATTATCGTGCATACAGCACTGAATGTTATTACTGAATCTTACCCGTCTCTTCAGTTTTTGGCTCATAGTAAGTGATGCTTGACTCACTCTGGGACGGTTCAGGGAGAGGTAATGCTTTTGATGGGCTGGCGGTGGGGGTGTATTGTGCCTACGGAAACAAAAAACATTCAAACTCACTTGAAAGTTGGATTAAAGTTGAATAAAATAGGCACACAAGGCCATTTCTGCTTTTTTTTACATTTTGTTCAACAGGTTTTATGAAGCTCAGTACAGTTTATGTACAGTTTAAATTATTTAATATTTAAAATAGTTATTTTGTTTTAGAAATATTATACATTTTGATTTTTAAAACTTAAATAATTTTATATAAATATATATTTTGGGAAGCATTCATCTGCAACAACCTCCTGAGGCCCAGTCAAATATAGGTGTGGAAATAAAACAAATACAAAATGCTTTAAAAAATAGCATTAAATAATTGTAAATATAAATAAACATTTAATACAATAATATATTAAAATAAATAAAACACTATTTACATTTAAACCAGATTTTCTTTTAAAACAGATATTATTTAATATTGAATTTTCTTTTTTAAAGAAATATTATAGTCTTTATTTTTAACAAATAAAAACATGTGTGATACTTTTAGAAATATTATACATTTGTATTTTTATTTTAGGTTTTGAAAATAAATGAATGCTTTTAAAAATAACATTGAAAAAAAAAAAAAAACATTTAATGGAATAATAAAATAATATATTAAATTAAATAAATCTCTAAATAAAATGTACTTTAAATGTATTATTACATAATTATGTAAAATATATATTAATATATAAGTATTAACTTGTCATTTCATATTTAAAATATTTAATTTGTTTTTAGAAATATTATACATTTTTATTTTACGTTTTGAAAATAAAAAATAGAATATTTTAAAAAAATAGCATTAAATTATTGTAAATATAAATAAACAATTAATAGAATAATACAATAATATATTTAAGTAAAACTCTACATAAAATGTAATTTAAATGTATTATTCTGTAATATATATAAATATGTATATATAATAATTTTAATATTGAAAATATATGTTTTATTTATTTATTATAAATGTATATTTTTTTGCAAATAAATGTTGTGACCTACCTGAATGAACTGCATGAAAATAGACATATGGTAAAAATATTTGACTATAGTAAAACACGTGTGTGACCCACCTGCATGAACTTGTCCACATTAATGTCCTCTAGAGACGGATATAGTGACATGGTTATTGTCCTGTCTCAGATGCACCAGATCGAGTCTAAAGAAACGCAAACAGTGAGCGCGTGTCATGTAGCCAGTGGCATAGTGGCTACAAATGCAACGTCATTTACGTCACTTATTTAGAAACGGAGAAAACGCACGGGTTGTTTTCTTATTTGCGGATCACTGCGAGATGTTTTTGGACGCATCGCAGGTCAGCACGCGGGCCGCACAGACGCAGAATACGTCACAATATCGTGGACGTCAACACAGTTTCAACATTTGTTTTGCGCTAGAAAATAGGTCAGTCCTATTTTTATAAATATTAAATCATTTCAGATGTGGAGGGAGGTCAGCCTACTTGTTCCTGCTGGATCTCACGCGCTGCAAGAAGAGGAGAGAAACACTCATCTGAGAGAGCGCGCCCCCGTTTGACTAGAACAGCCTTGCGCGCGTGCACGACATACAACAAACCTCATGTAGCAGATACTAGAATAATTTTCTCATAGACTGTAATAATACTTAAAAATGTATTGAATCAAGATGATTTCTTTGGAGATGTCTCTTCTGTTTCTTACTTGTATGTATTTTAACTCCGTTATTAGGGGAGACCGGGGTTGATTGGCACACTTTTCAATACTTTGTTGATTATCTGAGGTGGAACAAGCGTTAAAATGCCCCCAAAAGGTGAAGTTGAAAGCTCAATTTAGGTTAAAAATAATAAAAATTATAATAATGAAAAAAAACACACATTCAATGTCACCAACTATTTATTGACTTTTGTTAAAGGTGCACTCAGTAATTTATTTCCTCATTGAAAAGTTGAACTCCTTAAGACATGAATTGTAATTTTGCAATATATGTAGGAAATCATGAGCAGCAGAGGACGAACTGAGCGATCTCCCACGATCGCTCGGTTTGGCCGGGCGGCCAGCTGTAGGAAGAGTCCCGGTGGTTCCAAACTTCTTCCATTTACGGATGATGGAGGCCACTGTGCTCATTGGGACCTTCAATGCTGCAGACATTTTTCTGTACCCTTCCCCAGATCTGTGCCTCGAGACAATCCTGTCTCGGAGGTCTACAGACAATTCCTTGGACTTCATGGCTTGGTTTGTGCTCTGACATGCACTGTTAACTGTGGGACCTTATATAGACAGGTGTGTGCCTTTCCAAATCATGTCCAATCAACTGAATTTACCACAGGTGGACTCCAATCAAGTTGTAGAAACATCTCCAGGATGATCAGTGGAAACAGGATGCACCTGAGCTCAATTTTGAGTGTCATGGCAAAGGGTGTGAATACTTATGCACATGTAATTTTTTTCGTTTTTTATTTTTACACATATGCAAAGATTTCAAACAAACTTCTTTCACGTTTTCATTATGGGGTATTGTTTGTAGAATTTTGAGGAAAATAATGAATTTAATCAATTTTGGAATAATACACATACACATTGGTTTTCAGATTTGTTGATAAACTAGTTTAAAGTTGGAGGAAGGGCCCCTCCAAGGCCTGTAGGACGAAGTCATCATTGGCCACCAAAGCCTAAGGAGCCACCGGACAGGCCGCTTCCGCCCTGCATGCCATGGCCCTCCTGCAAGTCCACCAGGCCAAGGCACTCAAAGATCTGCACGTGGGTAGTCCTGATCCCGAAGTGCTGCAGGAACTGCGCTCAGCGACCGACCTCACTCTCAGGGCCATGAAGGCCACAGCGCAGTCACTCGGGCAGGCGATGGCCACACCTGTGGTTCAGGAACGTCATCCATGGCTGAACTTGGTCGAGATGCGCAAGTCGGACAGGACACTCTTCCTCCACATTTTTTTGGCCAATGTGTGAACGGATTGTAACGCAACTTCAATATTTCATATTAAAAAATGAGCCCTTCCCGGACTTCCTAGGTTGCCCTATTAAAGCCTGTAGCCTGATTTTCATGCGAAGGGAGCGGGACGGTTTTGGCGGGAAAATCCAAAAGATGTGACGTTTGTGCGTGCTCCAGAGAGTCTCGCCTCAGTTCTTCTCTTCCGCTATTCAACAGCGACAACAAACTGCAAGTAAGCCAAAAAAAAAAAAGTATCTACTGAATCCCATCTGGCTAAGCAGGAACGTGATCGTGGTTGAGCGAAAACTGAACATCGGCAGGGCATTTGATTCCTGGAGGGAACTTTGTTCGGTTTTGGGGAGCTATACCGTCCCTGAATTGGCATTCGTCTTATTGGACAGGTAAGCTTACATAACTGCAAAGCATGTGAAATATAGTGTCATAAGGATATAAAGAGCTACTGTCATCATCCACCAAATTTAGCTAACAGCTATTGATAAAGCTGGCTAGCTAGCTAACACTGACATAAATGCATTCAATATATCATGCAAAGTAAAGTGATTACTTCAAACTACAGTCATGCATAGTCAGATATCCACACCTTGTTTTAGCCCTATTTTAGCACTGGAGAGTCAAATATAATATACAGTCTCAAAGTTGCTAGTAAAACAATCATAACTGTGTCATTTTAATTATGCTACCTCATCTGTCAGCATGATGTCGGTGAATCACGTTCAGTCTCTTTGTATGTTACATCATTGTTTTGGTCGATGCTCGTGTCCCTATAGAGTGTGTGCGCGAGCACGTGCAACAGGTAGCTGCTGCAGTTCACTTAACGGCCACAGGTGTCACTAATAACAAGTGTTTCTGAATCTTACGTACTGCACCTTTAAGAGATACAGGACAGTTCGCAGGTCAATTTTGACCCAGGCATCAATTGTTGTTATACACGTGATATTATGCAGATATTTCGGACATCTTTGAATTAGTTGTACAGTTGATTTGATGACGTTTACAATTATGAATACATTGGTTTCATAATTTATGACCAACAAGTTGCATTGAGCAGTTATGAGTAGTTATGAGTCATTGAAATGACTCATAATTCTTACATTAGATGTTAATATAAATTGTACATTATGATACGTTTAGATAAAATTTCACAGAAATGGTGATAAAAATGCATCACACAGGTTTTGCTGTAGTTCATGTATATTTTGAAATGTCAAAGAATTTCTACATTTTATTAACTCTTAAAAAATGGCATATTAATTTATATGCTTTCATTTGTCAATTATCATGCCAAAAAAAATCAATCTTTCAACATGTATGAGCAGTTACAGACTTATTAATTCATTTAGATGTTACACTTTTGTGAAAATACTTTCAAAATGATTAGAAATGATCTCTGTGTCAACCAACCCCTGTAACCAAAGTCTTGTTGTTGGGAAAGCCATTTAAAAACTTTAGAAATAAAAAAATACCAAAAAAACAGATGTAATGCTTATTTATTAAGGTCAACCAATATTAAAATAAAAGCATAAACAGTTAAAAAAAACATGATAAACAAATAGCAGAGATTTACAACAGGTGCATAAGCCATAAAATCAGTCATCTAAAAACCTGTTTTTACACCTAATGTTCAAACGCACTCTTAACACAGCCAGATTTCCCTAAACCTGATCACAGTTCCCTTATCCCACATCAATGCAATGCAAAATAAGCAAAATGCGCACATGAAAATGTTGCATGCAAGCAAATATTAAAATTGACATTGATTTTTCTATGAATTGATTAAGTTGTAATAATGTGCATATGTCAGGAATGTTGGCAAAAGTTCAGAAACACAATGTGTTTATAAATATATGTTTATATGTGTAAAATATTGTATTTATCACGATAACTTTAAAAAAATCAGGTTCTGAGACACATACTAATTTCCTTAAATATAACAGTCGAAAAAGGAAACATTGATTGGACGCTCTGCTTTTTTAATTTTTTTAAAGAAGGCACTGTTTCTGAGAACTGAACTCCCAGTAAAATGCCCTGTGTGCAAACAGTTTCTTTTGTGTGTGAAGGATATTGTGCTGCAAGTCAATATTATTTTCCAACCTGTGCCTTTTGAATGTTTTCATCTGATCCAATAATGAATGCGATTTAATGCCAGATGTAACTGGAGTCAAAACTATAAAAAGTCAACCATTATGTTCAACCAATCTTACAGAAGCTGTATAGTTGCTATTACGCAGGTACTTCTGTGCTGCTGTGAAATTAGGACCAATTGTGAAAAATGCTACATTTTTACTAATATCATATTTTTGCATGAAAATGAAAAGAAATAGTCTGTCAAGAAATAAAGGCCCAACTACAACAAACTGAACCGTCATTTAACGTATATTTTAGATGCCTGCCATTTCACACCATCACTTCTTTTCCATCCCCTACAAGTTCTTTGTCCTTATCCAGCTGGTGTGCATTTATTTCCAATTTTTACTCTCCTCCTGCAGTGTTCAATTTTCTGTATCTGAGAAGTACATCTCGTGAGGGTGGCAGTATACCAAGGCCTGCACGGGTACTGTCTGGAATCAGGGTGGCATCAGTATCACTGAGTTGCATATCATAGTGCCACAGTGCCAATGCCAGGAACTGTTTAATCTCATTTACTGCAAAGAACCGTCCAGGGCACTCACTGGCACCAGAACCAAAAGGCACCAGGAAGTGCTTCAGACGCCGTCCGTTCTTGAAGAAATGACTCTTCCTTTGACCTGCCTCGTCCAAGAAGCGGTCATATTTAAACTCCTGCCAAAACGGATAAACACCATGTTTAAATGACAATAAAAATTAACAGCACAACACTTTTAGCTCTGACGATGTTTCAGTGGCAAAATTAAAGGCTTATAACTCAATAAAAACAAAAAACAAGGAGGGTCGTGTTTGGTATAATTGTAACGAAAAACTTTTCAAAATACTTCACAAAAGAAAAATCACACAAAACAATTAGCCAAAAAAATTACTTTTTTTTCTTTTTTTCTCATTTGTCTGATTTGACATTATATATCACTTGGTGTAAATAAGGAGGCTCCGAAAAAATGCTTTTGTTTTGTTCCCAATCATGTCAACTGTATCTGAGATGTTGTGTTGATACGACAAAGCAATCAAAAGATATAGCATTACAAAAATAATTATCTTAGTGCCCCAAAACGTCTCCATGTTTACAAAAGACTCCCTAAACAAATAAATCAAATATAATAGTACATAAGAACTAATTACACATGCAAACACAACGACTAAAGTTTTGCAGACATGATATTAGCAATGAGATTTCACAGAATGAGTTTCATTCTGTGCCATTTGAGTTATCATTGAGTCTGTGTTTTTGGCGCCATCTCCTGGTGGCCATCTGTAACATTGTGCTTTGTGTGGATTATCTAATGATCTATGCATCTGATTACTTTATGTGTGGGTTCATTTGAAAGATAATCACTGACTCTAAGTAATATTTTATGTTTGTGAAGTTTAGTGAAAATGCGGTATATAAGCAACACCAACATAATTGTCAAAGGCATGTACTTATATATTTCCCGCTATATTTTTGTCTGTGAGTAAAACAAATAGGCTGGTTGTATTCTACTCTTTGAGAGCTTTCCAACATCATATGACACATGCCTATTTGATGAGTTTGATGTTTTTATTGTTTGCAAAATAATATGTCCAGTACAGTTTTATATATACTGTAAATGATCAAAATGTAACACTTCAGATTTGTCTGCTAATTTTAAAGCACTTGTTCAGTTTTGGTCATAATGTCACCATACATTGGATAGTACAGCTTCTAAGCTTTCAAGCCATACCTATTTTGTGTTGGTCAAGACTGTAGTTATTAACATTTGGACCCCTTTTTTCTTGCGGGGCGAGCTTAAAGGTTTAATTAAGCAAAATGCCATTTAAAAATATTTCATGAATTTGGCACCATCTTCCGAATCACAGGCTCTCGATTTGATTCAATATCAATGTATATGGGTACAGTTCTCTTACCCTGTCCATTTTGCTTACATATGAAAGTAATTGTTTGTCAGCTAATGCTCTTAATGATAAAGGAACCTTCTAAGTACAAAAATTCGAAAATATTAATTATGCAAATTATATTTTATCATTAATTTTTCATCATTTTGGTCACATTTTAGCTTTAAATTTTTTTTCAAATTCAGTCTTTTTTTTTCCTTCAATAAAGCGGCCATCTTTGCACGGCGAAATTCCTTGGGCGAAGAAGGCGTGAGTGGACATTGAGCGTGTGTCAAACTATCAAAAAATCTATTCCCATGCAGTCTCTTTTTAATGCTGCATTTTATGAAGCTCCGCTCACACAGAGGTCACGGCCAAATCAAAAAACTTCCAATTGGTCAATGCGTTCACCATACTTACCGTGCGTTCAGACCAGAAGCAGCAAGAGTGTAAAAATTTAGCCCTGCCAACAACGATATCGAATATTCGTGGACACTCTGACGTAGTTGAAATAGGCGGACATAGTTGTTCGTTCGGAATGTTTGGTTTTGTGAATTATATTTAAAGGGCCCACAAAACATCCAGACATGTCGACCGGTATCTTTATTGCCGTCATATCACAAGTAGCGTATAGCATCATGAAATCTTTTAAATGTTAAAGTAAGAAATCAATCGATGGCAACTAATTCGATGAAAGTAATTCAAATTATGGATGTTTGTTACCAAAATAAACAAAATAAAATATATTTGTAATAACTGTTTTCCTGGTTGTGTAGTGCAATGGGTCAAATCAGTGTTTTATTACGGGAAAACCCGCCACGGCAATAATTTGTTTCTCCTCTGAACTTTTGTTTGGTGGGAACCAAAGTTTACACTGTTGTGTTCTCTAGACTTCACTAGAGTGGAGCACATCTATATTCCAAGAGATTGCCGCCGAACCGCGTCAACGCTCATTACCATAATGTTGCCCGCACTTTAACTTTCCTCTGACGCCCACAACGCCCAAGCCGCGCTGGCCATGAATGCGGCGCTTCTTGCCACCGAGAGACGATGGCTGCCATAGAAAATTAATGACTTCGGTCGATTTGACGCTTTTGACGCCTCTGGTCTGAACGCACCACGTGAAATCCACATGGGCAAATTATTCGCCCATCAGGGAAGTCATCACGTGAAATTCATGATCGCGCAGATTCCCATTGAGATGACTGTATTTCAAGCATGGAATTTCGCCGTGCACAGGTAAATGTGACCGTGACTTAAATGTCTTGAAATTTCATATATTATATTTTTATGTTTACTTGCATAATTTACAGTAATTACAAGTATTTACATTTATTTGTAGAACACGTGTTAAATCTGTACTGTCTCTTTAAGACTACCAGCATCAGCCAGTGAGCGCATATAATCAGAGAAGACGTGCATAATTTCTCTTGCACATCCATGAGTCATTAGAATTAAATGTTTATTTTTTTATGTATTTTTTTTAATCAACAACTGACAGTAATTAAACAGAAAGGGTGTTAATAGAGACGTTATTCAATAACATATTGACCCATGGATCTCGCCTTTGGACACACAGAATGAGTTAAACCGAACTTCTTTGGTCAGAAACTAATTGTATACATGCACAAAACAATTAAAAATAAATGTAGATATTTTCTAATAAACTGCATTCGTTTTGGAATACTGCACCACTACAGCTGTTCTTGTACGGTGTAAAAGACGGCATGAATGTAAAAGTGCATGATTGTAATTTAACACGTTAATGTATACGTACTGTGGGATTGGGGTAAATGTCAGGGTCCATGTGAATGAGCTGGGGGTAAAGAGCGATGTAATCTCCTTTTCTTATTGCTGCTGTTTGTCCTGAGTCAAGTGTCAGAGTGAAGTCATCATTGGCAACACGGATCATCATGGAGGCACTAGACAGACGAAGGGCTTCCTGAACAATACTTTCTGAAGAGGAAAGAGCATCAGCATTTCACTTACACGTCCCATTAATAATAAATAAGTAGAAAATAAAAGCAACAGTAAACATCCAAACATTTCAATATATGTTCTATATGATACCTTCACATTCGTACAACAAACAAACTTTATACTGTATATTTATAAATATAATGGGTATATGTAGATGACACACACACACACACACACGCACATGTATGTACTGTATATATACACATATGCATGCATACTGTATATACACCGATGAGCCAAATCATTATGACCACTCAAACGTGAAGTGAATAACGTTGATCATCACCTAACAAGGCCACATGTCATGGTCTGGGTAGATTAGATGGTGATTGAACAATTGGTTCTCATAGTCAACGCATTGAATGCTGGAGAAATGGGCAGCAGTAAAGACATGAGCGACTTTGACAAGGGCTAAATTGCTATGGCCGGACGACTGGGCTAGAGCATCTCCGAAATGGCAAGACTTGTGGGGTGTTCCCGATCAGCAGTGGTGAGTCCCAAAGGACAGCGGTCCAAGGAGGGACAAACCACAAACCGGCGACAGGGTGTTGGGTGCCCAAGGCTCATCGACGCCCGAGGGCAACAAAGGCTATCCCGTCTGGTCCGGACCGACAGAAAGTCTACTGCGGCACAAGTCAGGTAATTTGAATGATCGTTATGAGAGGAATGTGTCACAACACACAGTGCATTGCACCCTGCTGCGTATGGAGCTGTGTAGCCACAGAGTGCCCATGATGACCCCTGTCCACTGTCGAAAGCGCAAACAATGGGCATGTGAGCGTTGGAACTGGACCTTGGAGTGTGTATGTGTGCCATTTACCTGGGGAAATGATGGCACCAGGTTGCTCTGTGGGAAGACGACAAGCCAGTGGAGGGAGTGTGATGCTCTGGGCAATGTTCTGCTGGGAAACTCCCGCCATTCATGTGGACGTCAATTTGAAACGTGTCTCCTACCTAAACATGGTTGCAGACCAGGTACACCCCTTCATGGGAATGGTATTCCCTGATGGGAGTGGCCTCTTTCAGCAGGATAATGCGCCCTGCCACACTGCACACATTGTTTGGGAATGGTTTGAGGCACAGTCCATCTGAATTGGTCCAATAATTGTAAAGTTGGTTGCTTGACCATTTTGAATTTTTGCCAAAACCAGTTTTTTACTTTTGTTTAACCACGGCGGCCATCTTTGCGTCATGGCGCATGACAAATATTGGTTATACGGATGTTTACGGAAACCTCGATATCTCGGCTCAGGATGGCCCAAGCTCTATAGCACATTGCAAGGTACATATACATATATATAACTGTACATTTTGCACATTATTGTTCCTTAGACTTAGAACTTAAGTCCTAATGTAATGATCAAGATTACTGAAAGTTCCACTTTTAGGGTCAATTTATAAAGGGAAGGGTTCGAGTCTCAGTCCTAATTTCTTTAGGGGGTACCTAGGTACGTGTAGTGTGTAAGCAGAACATTTCAGGTTTGAGATTTTATTTGAGGTCAAGAATGTGATTTTTACAGCAACTACTGAAATGATGTAGTGTTCAAGACAATGTTGCACAAATCAAAAGTATCCTATTTTTCTCGATGACACTTGTTGGCTGCTTTTCCGTCACTATTTGTATTCATCAAATAAAATAAAATAAATAGTTTTGCTGTCTATTTACTATTGTGTATTTCATGCTGAGTATCTGTTCTGCCAGAGAGCATAACCCATAAACAAAAGCAGGATTTGACTTGTCAAACTCTTACATGTCAATCACAGGTTCAAACATGTTACAGTGAAAGGTATGGTATTGTGTACCTATTGCAAAATCAGACGCTACACCCTGCACAAAGAAATAAAAGGAAGTGCTCACAATTCTTTAAACTACAATAGAACTCTGGAAAATTATACCATAGGGAATTCCCAAAGAGGTATTCATGCCTGTTCAAGACACAATAATGAATCATAAAGAAATCACCTACCTACTACAGCCATAGAGTCCAGCTGCTCTTTGGATAGGTGGATACTTTGGTCGGGGTTGTTTAATGATTGGCTGGACAGAACTCTGTTCACCTCTGAACGGGCCGCGGAGAGAGCATCGACAGACCTGAGAGCACACGCACACATGCGCGCAAGCACGTACACACACACGCGGGCACACACACACACACGCGCGCACACACACAGGCGCACACCCACACACGCGCACACACACGCACACACACACACGCACATACACACACACACACACACACACACACACACAGACACACACGCACGGCAGACACACACACACACCAAATTTTTAGCTGGGGACCTCTGATTGGGTTGACACAGAACGACTTATACCAATAATACCAATTTATAGCTTTGGTTGAGCAAACCCCTAAGCCTTAGCATTAAATGAATTGCATTTGTGCATCTTATCATGTGGCTTGTTGAGCGCGTTTTCATGGAGACATAGCGCATGTGGTTTCACGCTATTCTCCGCGGCATCCACACTCAACTCACCGCGCCCCACCGAGAACAAACCACATTATAGTGATAACGAGGAGGTTACCCCATGTGACTCTACACTCCCTAGCAACCAGGCCAATTTGGTTGCTTAGGAGACCTGGCTGGAGTCACTCAGCACGCTCTGGTATTCAATCTAGCGAACTCCAGGGGTGGTAGCCAACGTTTTTAACACTAGGTGGTGGTGGCGGCGTAGTGGCTAGAGCACAGGGCTGCTAATCAGAAGGTTGCTGGTTCGAACCCCACGGCCACCACCATTGTGTCCTTGAGTAAGGCACTTAACTCCAGGTTGCTCCGGGGGGATTGTCCCTGTAATAAGTGCTCTGTAAGTCACTTTGGATAAAAGCGTCCGCCAAATGCATAAATGTAACACTAAGCTACCCAGGCCCCTATATATATATATATATATATATATATCTCTTTTAATTATTACCTTTTATATATGTATAATTCTATTCTTTCGATGGTGACCATTTAGAATAAAACATTTCATTACCTACTGCTGTTTCTGTGTTGGTGCAAATGTGATGAATAAGACTACATTTGTGCCAACATTTACTCTGTACTACATTACCTCAGTGTGTAGTACAGGCTCCAGAAAGCAGCTGGCAGTGTATTCGCCTGTGATGCCCACAGCATGCACACATGTGTGCGCGCTTTCCCAGTCTCGTCCAAATGCATGCGGTCAAATGCATCCATTCTACGCTGAATTAGATCTGAGATGCAATTCCTGCGATGAAGTTCATTGTGCAGCAGTTCCTCTGCCAATGCTTCCCTCGCCCGCCACGCTTGCACGTACAGTGCGATGGGAATCCCTGCAGCCAGTGCAGGAAATGCGCGATCAAACACCAGAAAATCTTGCGCTGCTTTCTGCATGCACGTTCTGGTGCCTGACATGCTATCGGCCTGCAGAAACCCTGCGTCCTTTCCGAACAGTGTGAGAAACCCTGCCTCGAACATGATGCGGTTGGTGAAGCTCTGCAGACCCTCCTCGACCCAAACGTGCTCGCGTGGAAAGCCTCGTCCCAAAACCACCTGCAGATTACTGAGCATGCTCTCGGTCAGCTGCTGCAGGGACGGGCCTTGAAGTGTCTGTCTGAAGATGGAGTGAACTTCCCTATAACTCTCACTGAAGAGTGGAGAGCTGAAGTCTGCATGGCCAAAAACCTTTGATAAACAGACATAAATGAAAAATATAAAAGGACATACACTGAACATAGTATACACTAAACTTTAAAATAACACACCATGGAAGTATGGTAAATATGTAGTGACCAAAAATGTATATCTAGGCAACTTTTAAAGATTTGCAAAATGAACAATAAACATAAATAAACAAAAATTAGATTGTAACAAGCATACAGTTAATTAACAGTTAATTAACCATTAATTAACAGTTAATTAACAGTTCAGTAAAATTCTGCTTCTGAGTCAAAATTTTGTCAAATCTGTATTAATGCATCACATCTAACAATAAATCAGTGAAGTGTAATTTTTACCTCTAATAATATTTTCATTTTATCTGAATTAGTCATGCATGTATATGTAGTAATTATACATAATTGTTAAAAAGGTCTTCATTGGGGGGTCTGGGTATCTCAGCGAGTATTGACACTGACTACCACCCCTGGAGTAGCGAGTTTGAATCAAGGGGGTGCTGAGTGACTCCAGTCAGGTCTCCTAAGCAACCAAATTGTCCTGGTTGCTAGGGAGGGTTGTCAAATGGGGTAACCTCCTCTTGGTCACTATAATGTGGTTCTCGCTCTCGGTGGGGCGTGTGATGAGTTGTGTGTAGATCCCAAACAACATTAAATATGTAATGTCCAAACTCGTGACCGGTATTGCATTTCCTTCCATTGTAAATGAGGACTTCCTGTGCTGAAATGTGTCATTGTGTGAAGGTAATCAAGCCTAGAACTCATTTTAAATCACATTTTTTTTTGGGTTAAAGTGAGTAATATGTGATCATCAAAACCCCCTAAGACCAGAAAATAGCATTATTCATCCAGGCCTGTCTCATAATGCCTCCTGCTCTAATGTTAGTCACTTACCCGCTGTGAGAAACCAATTGCAAACTTCTGGAAGTCGAGGTTTTTACCCTGCCGCACAACCAAGGAGAAAGAAAAGGGGTCCGTGACAAAAGTGAAGTACTTCCTAGCGATCTTACATGTGAAAATACTGCCATGTTTTTGTTCAGTCTCTCTCAGGAAGTCTAAAGGATTTTTAACGTAATCCAGTGTGACACCTAAGAATGGCAGCCAACTGGTCACCAACGGAGGCTCTCCTACTCGCCTGGAAAAACACACACAGAAAAACAGAATTCATGGTTATCAATTTCTGTAAATCATGTGATTTTTTTCTTATATTAATGAACTGGTGATGTTTCCTTTGGGTTATGGGGTTGAGAAATACTCCACATGCTTATTGGACTAACAGGACTAACTGAATCCAGATGAGCTGTCCGCCCCGAGGGGCCATTCATACAGAATTTGTTCTTGCATGTAACCTAGGCGGCTAGACAGAATGCAACAGCATGGATCAGAATGAACACATGCTTTTAAGTATTTGAACTATTTGATCTTGATGCACCATTGCTAAGTTAAAGTGTGCAACTTTTTCGCCATTCAAATATTTTCTCCTATCTCAGTTTAATATGCCGGAGACAATTAAGCCATTGGAAACGTTACATTTCTCGAAAACTGTAAACACTATATCTCTGAGGTGATGTAAAAATTCTTCTGTTTGATTTGAGCGGCCTGTCCAGCCAGACAAAGCAACGGTGACTCAACCAATGGTGTGAGTTGGGGGCGGGACTATCTGTTTGTTTGATCAACAGCAGAAGGGGGCATATAGAGCTGTTCAGCTTGTAGTCCAAAAACCTCAAAGGCTTCAAAATTCACTTTGAGGTATAAAAGTGTGTAATTTATGTTGTAGAACAAAACATCCACATATCGTCAAATAATGTTTACTACAGGAGCTAGAAAAAAAAGTTTTTCATTTTGGCTCGTTCTGAGCAAAAATGATATTTTTTCGTTTCGATTCAAAAGTTCTGTACCATCCATTACAAAAGGTAACCCGTTTTAATCAAATAAAAGTACACTGCGCTAAGGGGTGGGTGAAGTACCAATTGCAGCGTTGCCAGATCTCACAAGAGAAACAAGCAATCTTGTCTGAAAAAACAAGTTAAAAATAAGCCACTTGCTTCAAAATAAACAAAAAAAATGTTTGGCTTGTAACAAGCATACAGTTAATTAACAGTTAATTAACAGTTCAGTAAAATTCTGCTTCTGAGTCAAAAACCCGGCAGCATTAATGCTGAATTAGTCATGCATGTATATATAGTAATTATACATAATTGTTAAAAAGGTCTTCATTGGGGGTCTGGGTATCTCAGCGAGTGTTGATGCTGACTACCACCCCTGGAGTAGCGAGTTTGAATCCAGGGCATGCTGAGTGACTCCAGCCAGGTCTCCTAAGCAACCAAATTAGCCCAGTTGCTAGGTAGGGTTGAGTCACATGGGGTAACCTCCTTGTGGTCACTATAATGTGGTTCTCGCTCTCGGTGGGGTACGTGGTGAGATGTGCGTGGATGCCGCGGAGAATAGCGTGGGCCTCCACATGCGCTACGTCTATGCGATAACGTGCTCAACAAGCCACGTGATAAGATGCGCGGATTGACGGTTTCAGTTGCGGAGGCAACTGAGATTCGTCCTCCACCACCTGGATTGAGGCGAGTCACTACGCCACCACGAGGACTTGGAGCGCATTGGGAATTGGGCATGCCAAATTGGGGAAAACAGGAGAGAAAATCTAAAAAATTGGTGGTCATCATTCACAGAATACAACATCCACAACGGACAGATAAGCGAAGAGCTGTGTGATGCAGCAGTTTCCTTCAGCTTCAAAGTACATGCTTCATTTTTTCGGGTAACATGAAGTGGTGTGGTTCCAAAAATATTCTGTGATAAACCCTTTGGCCTTTAGTTTCAAGAAAAAATTATCGGAACAAAATTAACCAGTTATAACCGTTTTTCAGCATATAAAAATAACGTTATCACTCCGGAACTATTTAAATCACTTTATTCCAGTTTTCGATTACATTCTGCAAAATTTAGTTCATTATCAATTTTCGAGAGTCCCTGGTTTACCAAAGAACTTATTTTACTCATAAGTTTAAAAAGTTCCTTATAAAACCCCATAGGAAATTCTTGAGGGAACCCATGGTGAATTCTCTTTTGGGTTTGCCTAAAAATTGATGTCATGGCTGAACAGCTCTATTGGGAAAGCTGTTTGAAAACTATGTTTATTTTTGCAATTCGTTTGGTGCCGCTGGTGTCGCAGAAAAAGAGCACAGAATGCAATTTTGTGTTCAAACACAACTAGACGGAACGCAGTGCAGGAGTCTGAAAACCCGTTTGTAGCTTTTTTCAGGCATCTTAACAAGACAACACTCATGGCACGAAATGCTGAAAATAGCTAACCGGCAAATAGCGGCTAATTGTCGGTCTGACAAGGCCAATAATTGTGCATAACTGTGCATGTGCATGGACCAATAATTAAAAATATCACTGACGGAACGCAAGAAGCACAATATGTGCGCTAAAAATCTGACTTAACACAATGGCTGAGAACACGCAAGATGTGTTTTTTGTAGGGCTGTCGATTTAAGGTGTTAATTCAGTGCGATTAATTTTACAAAAAATAACGTGTTTAAAAAAATTTAAATACTGTTACTGTAATAAGGAAGATTCCTGAGAAATGCTTGTAGTACCACCTGTTTACTCCAGAGGGCAGTAAGTGAAACTTCAGCTGTATGAGCAACACGCAGTTTATACAGTGAAGAAACACTTCAGCAGAACAACACAAACATGCGTTACATTCTTGTGTTCAAAACACTCTGAGTGCAAATCCGAATTTAGAGATCTCAAGATGTGTTTAAAGATTGAGTATTAAACTATATTTAACTCGACACAGTGACCTAAAAATGTATGTTTATGACACAACACACCCGAGACGCTACACAAGCACGTCTGACGCTACACAAGCACGTCTGACGCTACACAAGCACGTCTGACGCTACACAAGCACGTCTGACGCTACACAAGCACGACTGACGCTACACAAGCACGTCTGACGCTACACAAGCACGTCTGACGCTACACAAGCACGACTGACGCTACACAAGCACGACTGACACTACACAAGCACGACTGACACTACACAAGCACGACTGACGCTACACAAGCACGACTGACTCTACACAAGCACGTCTGACGCTACACAAGCACGACTGACGCTACACAAGCACGACTGACGCTACACAAGCACATCTGACGCTACACAAGCACGTCTGACGCTACACAAGCACGTCTGACGCTACACAAGCACGTCTGACGCTACACAAGCACGTCTGACGCTACACAAGCACATCTGACGCTACACAAGCACGTCTGACGCTACACAAGCACGTCTGACGCTACACAAGCACGTCTGACGCTACACAAGCACGACTGACGCTACACAAGCACATCTGACGCTACACAGGCATGTCTGACGCTACACAAGCACGTCTGACGCTACACAAGCACATCTGACGCTACACAGGCATGTCTGACGCTACACAAGCATGTCTGACGCAGGTGTACATTGACGGGTCCTTAAACAAGCCCTCATAATAAATCTCCAACTGATTGATTAATTCACTTGTGTAATGGATTGCGGTGAACTGTGTGCCAATGATTGACTTATGATCAATAATATGGTAGTAATCAATACATTGTATTCTAAAGACACTTTTTGTCTTATTATTGATTAAGAATGTAATGCATTTTAATTATATGTTTATTTATATATATTAAGGCCTATGTGTATTATATGTGTATATATATATATATGTGTATATATATATATATATATATATATATATATATAATTTTTAAATATTTAAAGATAACTATGTATAATTATATAATGATATAAATATGTATAATCATTATATATTGAATTATTGTAATATGAAGGGCTTTCTAAGCAAATATTTGTATATGCGATTAATCGCGATTAAGTAATTGGGACACCATGTAATTAATTTGTTTAAAATTTTTAGCGATTGACAGCCCTAGTTTTTTTTACTATTTTATCTATTTTTAACTTGAACGCAACATTTCTGCCGCAAAACACAGAAAAAACAGAATGTGTGCACAGACAGTCAATAAATAAATAATAAAGCAGATGAAATGCAACAAGCAAGTCTGACACATATATGTCAATAATTAAAAAATGATGCTGCCGGAACTGCTTGCGCTACAACTTGCGCTCAAAATCACTAAATTAGACTGAAGAAAAAGAGCGCAAAAAAGAGCGCAAACTGCGTCATGCGCGAACACACCAGTTGCATTTTATTATATTTCTACAGAATAATAAAAGGCAGAATTGTATTTGAGAATGGAATGAAGGTGGCATTATTTCAATACCGTGTTTTAATGATCATATAGGCCTACCTAATAATTCACGTGTAAATAATTCACCATAAATACATAATCGATCTGCATTTGTTAGAATAAAGCGCGTCCACCCTCATGGTCAATTCTGCTCGAATCACTGAAATGGTCAAACATAGGCTGAGTTGTTATTTATCCATTCCCATTTAGTAACATTCACGACTTTTAGACCACATGTAACCACATACGTTCATTCTGTACTCGTTATCTACGTTAAATCGATAAGTTTGACGATCTGCCTTACGGGGAAAGACCGTACAAGCGACAACTTTTGGTTATGTTAATGATCTCACCTTTTCCGCGATTCCCCGCATATCCACAGTATAAAAAGAGAAAGAACAACCGTGACGAGGACTAGAAAGGAATCCATCTCGTGTTATCTCCGTGCGTTTTTGCAATTTCCCCAGGACTGCATTTTTTGGCAGCCTCCTCCCGTACTTTGCCTCGCCTTTATACGCGCCCCCGCAGCGCGCTTGACGCAACACAATGAACACACACGCTTTCATCAACCAAGACCTGCTTTGCGCTTTCCTTGAGCTTCTCACTAACGCCTGTCAGTTAAGTGATTGTGACGTACGTTCTAAACGAGCATTCTAAGACTAAACAAACAATGTGCAAAATTCCAAAAAAGATTAACAGGGTAGAATTCCGTTCCGTTTATGTGCAATGAACCAACGCAATCTGCTGTAGCAACCCCCTTGAATAAGTCAAGTGACTGTTTGTGGTCAGGTATTGCTTTAGACATTTCCTTACAAACCCTTGGCAACATTCTGTGCATAACGGTTCACTTCAACATTAATCCCAAAACAAAGGGTCAATCACAAACACAAAGGACTAATTAAAATGCTGCACTATAGATAGGGATGTAAAGGCCCACCACATTACTTTCCAAAACACCTGTTTGTCCTTGTGCACTGCAAAAGTGCACTGATCCATCAGTAATCTAAAGGAGGTAATCGCATGCAACATCTGTTGCATTGGAGGTCATTTGATCTAATGTGTCATATAGCGATAATGAATGAGTGGCTGTGCTATATTGTTAATATAGTCAAGGCTGAAGGGCATTGCACGTAACTGTTGTATAATCATTATTAACACATATATTCAAAAGACATTGTTTGGTTGGCAAAGGAGAAAGATGTAGAATGTCTGGAGTGCAATAATTGTTGTTTCCAATAATTGGGAGGAATTTATATGTATTTATTGATATAGCAAAAGTGGGCTCATGAGTATTTGCATCGTTGCGTATGATGACAAATTGTGCCATTTAACTATTACCCCTATATCTGCACTTTATCAATGGCCTTTTGCCCCAGGATGGGAGACCTTTTACCTCAAGTGCGCTCTTAAGCCTTAATATTTGCATGGTTTGAAATAGAAGCAACCTCCTTCTATAATTTCTTTCCATACAAATTGTTTGTTGCTCCAACAAAATATATAACATATAAATCATGCATATTACTGTGGGATCAGAAAAAGCATTTAGCTTCACTGTATTAGAATAAATTGTGGTTTTTTTCTATATTGCAGAAGTTATTCTTTCCACATTATGTTGAAATAACTAAATAAAGTCCACTAGATGGAGTCAGAGGACATGTAGAGTATCTATTGTGCTCTATGTTCTGTCATCATTACAAAGATATTTTTCAATACTTGGAATAGTCATTTTAATTGAATGAGGACTTCTTCCCTTTATTATTCCAACATTCATCACTAAAACACCTGCATCAATGTTTATCCATGTCAATGAATCCAACAGTACCGAGATGGACATATGGAACGGTCCAACTGGCTGTTTTGCAACATACAATGGGATCCAAAATCTGAAGCATTTGTTCTAACTTACAACAAAATATGTTCAATTTTAATGGTATTATCATTAACATAACAATTTGAAAAACATGTAAACAATATGGGCAATTTCATATTATTTGATATGCACTCCAGCTGGCATGAACAAAGCCTGATGATACATGTATGCCCTACATGATTTGAGAATGTTCCAAAAAGCATCTTCAATGCCTCAACGTGACAAAATTTGACCTTTTATTTAAAATGGTGACCCACGTATAGAAGGACTGATCTCACTGTCAATTGGGCTACAGTAGATTGAAATTTCTTTAGCTGAACTGGGACCGTGCTGACTGAAACTCAGACTAACACTGCCTGAAGTAGAAAGTGTCTTTGAACGTGAGGAACGTGAGGCTCCAAACCACCAGCAAAGATATAGATAGCCCCTAACAACCCTTTCCCTAACTATGAGTGGAAGGGACATCCCCTTTTGGAGTTAGCGCAACCCCCTTTTATAGTAACCACAACCCCTTCTGGAGTAACCCCACCCTCTCTGGAGATCCCGCCTCCGTTTTGAGATCTCCTGCCTGAAGCTGCGTACACACTGCCAGCGACATCGCAGGAGACAGCGACACCATCCCATTCATTTTCAATGAGAGCACAGCAACTTCCAGCGACACGAGCTGTCGCGACCGTTGGCGTGATGTGGCGTGTCCAGCGATGCGACAAAGTTGAGACAAGTTCAACTTTATTCAAATGAAGAGCGACTTACGGAAGCGACAGCCAATAGGAGAGAAGACGGTAGAGCTCACGTGATCCTTCTGTCTCTCTCAGCTCCTGCAGTAACGGACAGATGGATGAAAGGCTAATTCTTGCCGTTAGCAATTTTCCAGTGCTCTATGATATGTGTCTTCCCACGTACAAGGACATTTTTAAGAAAAATACTGCGTGGAAAGGTGTCTGACTCTGAGATTGAATGGTTTTGTGGATCCAGACAGTCCGGCATTTGCATTTTCGCCGCAGATAAACAGCTGCTATGGCAAAGAGCAACGCCTTGTTTCTTGTTCATCTTTGATATAAAGCATTTTATGTACTGATTCCATTAATATTTAGTCTTTTCCCTCCAAAATGTTTGTTTTTAGTGGCAAGAAAAGCGATTCGCTGTCAACAGCAATGGAATGACATCCGTGACTGTAATTTATAAACGTTACAAGGCAACCACTGGTGACCTGCACCGACAGTGTGTACGCAGCTTAAGGCTAAACTTACTTACTTGGTTTTTGTCCACAGAGTAGCTTCAAAAAAAAGTTGTAAGGTGAGTTGCTTTTTTACAGCCCTCCTCTCCATCTGTCACGGCTACCACAAACTTCACACATCCAGAAGAATCCAGAAGAGAGAAGGCGAACAGAAAACAGATACTAACTGGGGTACCTCAGGGCTCAGTGCTTGGCCCACTTCTCTTCTCTATATATACAACATCACTGGGACCCATCATTCAAGCACTTGGGTTTTCTTACCACTGATACGACATTGACATGGAGTTCTACTTCTCTTTCATGCCTGACGACCCCTTGGTGACTGCTCGGATCTTGGCTTGCCTGGCAGACGTCTCGGCCTGGTTGAAGGAACACCACTTTCAGCTCATCCTAGTGAAGACCGAGTTCTCGTCTTTCCAGCCAGCCCTGCTGTTGAGCACATCATCACTATTCAGCTGGGTTCATCTACAATAACACCATCCAAAATGGTCAGAAACCTAGGGGTGCCCATCGACAACCCTCAAAAACTGCCCAATGATGTAGATTTGCACTCTACAACATCAATAAAATAAGATCCTTCCTCTCTGAACATGCCACTCAACTCTTTGTTCAGTCACTGGTCATAACTAGACTGGACTACTGTAATGCTCTTTTAGCCTGCGGTAGCAATAAGGCCTCTGCAAATGATCCAGAATGCAGCAGCACATCTTGTCTTTAACAAACTAAAGAAAGTGCATGTTAAACCCCTCCTTGTCTCTCTACACTGGCTGTCGCTTACTGCACATATCAAGTCCCAACTCCATTGGTGAAGCAGACTCACTCAGTCTTCAAAAAATGGCTAAAGACACTACTTTTTCGTGAGCATTTGACCATACACTCATAATAATAATAATAATAATAATAATAATAATAATAATAAAATAAATTATGAAACATTATGAAAAAAGCTTGTTGCACTACATTCAGCATGGCTTAAGAAAAAACATTGCCTTTGGAAATAAATGAAGGAGGATTTCGGAGATAACTATGAATGGAGGTTTATATGGAGACATGAAAATACTGCATTGTCACGATCTCGCTCAAGTAAGAAGCAGATTTGTTTTATCATCTCTTTTGGATCTCACTGTATCGCACCCTTTTCAAACCCATTTAATCAACTTTATGATTAAAAAACCTCTCAAACAATCTGTCTCTTAGATCACTAGTCTACTTTATTAGTGGAAAGAGATTCTAGAAAGTGAGTCACGCAGAACATAGCGGTATTTCATTATCCCAATAGGAGGGTATGGAAGGGCTTTAATGCATTTGACTACTCTGTTTAACTGATGATAACAGCCGAGAGGCGTGACGAACATATCACAATTGACATCAAAAGCTGCAAACCGATAAAGACCTCCATGGTACATCAACTTTACTGCACACCCACAAGCAATTTAAGGTTATCAGCTGGTGTAATGTGCCCCCACATGAAGAAAACATGCTTCATTTACAGAGTTGCTAATTTCTTGGAAGGGATAGTTCACCAAAATGTTAATTCTGTACTTAATTTAACAACCATCATGTTGTTCCAACTCTGTATGGCTTTCTTTCATCCGTGGAACACAAAAGGAGATGCTGTGCTCAGAATGACCATTTAATTTCATGTTATGGACAAAAAAAGATGCAATGAATGTGAATGTTGATTGAGGCTATTATACTGCCGAACATGTCATTTTGTGTTCCACTGAAGAAACAAATGAATTTGGGTTTGGAACAACATGAGTGAATATACAATGACAGAATATTCGTTTTTTGGGTCAGCCATCCCAAAGTGTGTCAGTATACCATAAAATAAGCTGAAGTCCAATATTTTTGAAACTAGTTTAGAAAAGCTGTTGCATACATACGTTTTAGCAGACATGTATCATATTGAGTCTCCCCTGAGGTTAATAAAAATACGTGTCTATGAGATATACTGTATGTGAGAGTGAACCGTGTGTGTGGATTGTGTGGAAGCCTCACAATACTTAAACCCATACACACAAATAAAACACCTCCAAACACTGAACATCAGCATGATTCAAGGTTGCCAAGCAACCATTTCTCTCTCTTTCTCTCTCTCTCTCTCTCTCTCTCTCTCGCTCTCTCTCTCTCTATTTCCCTTTTCTCAAAACATCCTCATTTAACACATACTGACAAAATGATTTAACATCAACATCAATTCCAAAAACTGTCCCTCCAAAAATACACTTCCCCATCTTTCATCCCTTTCAAGTGACTTACAAGCGAGATATGGAGGTAAATTCCAATATTACTGCAAAAAGTACTTTTAAACATGAGCTGAACCATAAGCCTAGAAATATTGGGGAAACTGGGGAGTGTTGTAACACAATGAACTAAAGCAACACAATTATAGAACAGTTTGTCACTATTTGATTTCACTGCGTTCCATCCAATTAAATTTGTAAAATTGAAGTTTACTTAATCCATTTGATTTTGGACTACATCATTTTTGTAGCATTGATGAAACCGGGCAGGAGATTTCCATTTCTATAACTAATTATTAAAACCCTTTTAACTCTGCCGCCCCCAATATTTCACACTCAAATGTAAAAGCTTACCATTCACACATACTATGGACTAACTGATAAAACAAATTGGTCACATTTTTCAGAGCTGCCCAAAACACAACTTTTTTTTTGTCCTAAATTTGAAAACATGTAATTCTGGTTCTGTTCACTCTACCTCTCTTTGAAAAGTCTCATTTTATTTCACTAGGTGGCAGAAAGCACTGTAAAAAATATTTTTTTCTCTATCACATTCCATCACAATATACAGATCTGAAATGTAGGTGGCGCTCTAACGCATTTTAGCCCTCACAGATGTGCTCGTCCATAGACATTCAGTCTAATTTTCAGTTCATGCACCACCCTCGTTGTTTCATTAAATATCTCGACCACTGAGTGGCCTAGAAGCTCAAACTAGGTGTCATTAGAAAGCTGAGATCCTTCCCTTTGCGATGATATATAACATTGTATCAATAGTCAAAAAAATATTTTCTTTTAGGACACTTCCTAAGTTAAATGCATATATAACATTTTTTGGCTACTTGGGGCTTACAGCAGAAGTTATCAGAGCACACAAGAGCTGTTTGTATTTGATGACTTACAGAAATCATATTTCACTTTGTGATTCTTTTGAAAATATATTAAAGCAACAAAATAAACCATACAGTCACATTCCTGAGAATGAGCACTTTCATTTGATATATGACTTGGCAATTTATGTGCTATGTAAAGGACTTCTATATTCATATTCATATTTCTACCCCATTACCTCTAGAAGGCGCTAATTTTCAACACAAATGTTTTCAAGCCTTATTTTGTTATTTTTTGTAATGTAAATGCAGAAGAGAAGTTCAAATGATACCTCATGTGCTAGTCTTATGTATTCAGAGACTTGAACATTTTAAGCTTAAACGTTTTTCACGATATAGAGCCCCCTTTGATCCTGGCCTGGGGTGCTCAATGGTAAAGACGCTGGCTACCACCCCTGGAGTTGCTAGTTTGAATCCAGGGTGTGCTGAGTGAATCCAGCTAGGTCGCCTAAGCAACCAAATTGGCCCAGTTGCTAGGGAGGGTAGAGTCACATGGGGTAACCTCCATGTGGTCGCTATAATGTGGTTTGTTCTCAGTGGGGTGTGTGGTGAGAGGAGCGTGGATGCCGTGGTGGATTGCGTGAAAACATGCGCTATGTCTCCGGGGCGATGGCCACGAGGACTTAAAAGTGCATTGGGAATTGGGCATTCAAAATTGGGTGAAAAATTTTTTATTGAAAAGGGATTCTGACTCGGACTCGAACCCAGCACTAATGCTTTTATACTGTATACTGTTTGTATTGTTGGAAACTCTCAGACCAGTCCAGAGACTCGGGTAAAGCTTCAGCAGGACTCTTTATTGTAGAAGATCAGGAGCATCAGTCTACAAAGAATGTGCTATTTTGCGCTGCAGTCACCAAGTCTAAATTAGGGAGGCATACATTGTATTTCATAAGCATTTAGGGGCAGTATTTCAAGGTGGTTGCAAAGCATTCAGGTGAAATCAAAGCATCCAATGGGAGAAGACTCTGAATTGTGCTAGCAATTAGCAATTAGCATAACTACAGCCATGGCCAAAAGTATTGGCAGTGACATACATTTTGAGTTTATGAGTTGCCTGGCCATGGATCCAAAATTTCAATGTAATGATCTCCGAGCCACTACATCATCATGCTGGAAAATGCACGGATCATTACCGAATTGCTCCTGGATCATTGGGAGAAGTTGCTCTTGCAGGACGTTTTGATACCGTTCTTTATTCATGGCAGTGTTTTTGGGCAGAATTGTGAGAGAGCCCACTCCCTGTGATGAAAAGAAACCCCACACATGGATGGTCTCAGGACACTTTACTGTTGGCACGACATGACTCAACAGTTAAGAACTTATTAATGACACAATATAGTTTTAGATGAAAACAATCAGGTTATAAATTATTTATAAGATTGAGTTCCACCGGGTCAAAATTGACCCACAAAGGCAAAAGGTGTTTGCAGATTCTGAATGCAATTGGAGGGTTAAGTGAAAATCCTTTGTTTCATAATAGAGTGAAAAATTATTAATGGGGGAGCGAATAACTTCTGAAGACATTGTACTTTTGGTAACAAAATTAAGAATTGATGTTATTATGTGCCATTGCCTTGTGGTCAAGTTTGAACAGTGTTGGGAATTAGGTAACACATTAAAGTTACGCAAACTGTGCAATCACATTATTTTAAGGAAGTGTTTCAAATAGCTTTTTCCAAAAACTCCCCCGTCTTCCATTGGTCCTGCTCCAAACTCATGCCATTGGGTGAGCAAATGTTGTCGAGTCAGGCTGGTCAGGATGCTCAAACACACAATGTTTTGATAGAGTCACAGTACTTACATTTTTAAGGGAAATCGATCAACCAATGGCTTCCATATACGTTAAAAAAATTAAGACACATCAGCTCTTATAATGATACATAAAGCTTCAACTGAATACCTGAAGTAAGATCACTATAGCCAGGGCCGCCGCTGGCCAAATTGATGCTCTACGCAGAGTTCCGGGGGGTTCGCGTGATATGAGCGCGAATTGATCATCTGTGTTCTGCAACTGCTTTTGGGTTAAATAACTTAGAACGTGCGAGTAAGGGCAGCCGGTGGACTTTCTGGTGACCTCCTAGGGTAAGATGGTGCCCCCCTTGGGAGTTGGTGCTCTATGCAGACTGCGTAGTCTGCTTATAGAGAGCGGCGGTACTGGTTATAGCACTCAGGTAGACAAGTGTAAATTGAATTGAGTGGAGGACGGAGGTGTAACCGAGTTGCATGTGCTTACTGTACATTGCGAGCGAGAGGTATGATGTGACATGACAAAACTAGAACACTCTTTTTATAATCAACAAAGCTCTCAGTACTGCAAGCGGGCAAACTCATCCACATACACCTACAGTACAGGGGGTCACATTTTCAATCTAGCAAACATGAAGGCTTTCACTTATCTTCACAGCATGACACATGCAATAGCACTTCAAGTACATCTGTTACTCTCTACACTAAACAAATGTAAACTTGAATAGACAATGGAAAACCATTTTGTTCATTATTTTGTATTGTTTAACAGACTATGTAGTGTTCATTTAGAAACATTCTGGAATGAAATACTACATAACAAATGGTTATGTATGCATGGTCCAACACTGAAAAAAAAAAAGATTTGTTGGCTCTAACACATAATGTTATAAACAGCTTCTACCCAGAAAGGTACAGTACATATTTATAACATTTTAAACCTTATCTTAATTTGCATCAATGCATACAGCACATTATATATAGTACTTATAACTCAAAAGATCAAGTGTTGTGGGAAATACTCAAGGACTTGCGCTTGAATAATTTAAGCACGTTTGTTTGTTCAAAAGGAATTTATTGGGGCATTTAATTGGTTATTTAGAATTCAACCAAAAATGTTATTGATTTAAAAAGCATGATGCAAAAATGCTACTTATACATGACGAGCCAAACATTATAATCACCTACCTAATATGCTGTTGGTCCTCCGCGTGCCCCCAAAACAGCGCCGACCCACTGAGGCATGGACTCTACAAAACCCCTGAAGGTGTCCTGTGGTATCTGGCACCAAGATATTGTCAACAGATCCTTTAAGCCCTGTAAGTTGCGAGGTGGAGCCGCCATGGATCGGATTGAGATCTGGGGAATTTGAAGGCCAGGGCAACACCTTGAACTCTTCATCATGTTCCTCAAACTGAACAATATGTGTAGCGTGGCAGGGCGCATTATAGTGATGAAAGAGGCCACTGCCATCAGGGAATACCGTTGCCATGAAGGGGTGTACCTGGTCTGCAACCATGTTTAGGTTGGTGGCACAGGTCAAATTGACGTCCGCATGAAGGGCCGGACCCAGGATTTCCCAGCAGAACATTGCCCAGAGCATCACACTCCCTCCACTGTTGTCTTCCCACAGTGCATCCTGGTCCACGTGATGTAAAAGAAAACAGGACTCATCGGACCAGGTGACCTTCTTCCAATGCTCCAAGGTCCAGTTCCGACACTAGCGCGCCCATTGTAATCGCTTTCAATGAACAGGTGTCATAATGGGCACTCTGACTGGTCTGCGGCTTTGTAGCTCCATATGCAGAAAGGATGTGATGCACTGTGTGTTGTGACACATTCCTCTCGTTACCATCATTAAAACTTTGTGACTTGTGCCGCAATATACATTCTGTCGGTTCGGTCCAGATGGGATAACCTTCGTTGCCCTCGCACATCGATGAGCCCTCAGACCACTGTCGGTAGGTACTCACCACTGCTGACAGGGAACACCCCACAATCCTTGCCATTTCAGAGATGCTCTGGCCCAGTCATCTGGCCATAACAATTTGGCCCTTGTCACAGTCGCGCAGGTCTTTACTCCTGCCCATTTCTCCAAATGAAGACTTGAGGGTTTAACTGGACCGCATTGGAAAGGCGAAGACATTGCCAGATGTTGTCAATAGAAAAACAATGATCAATCACATTTTTTGTTGGCAAATGACTAATCAACCATAATCCATGATTTAATTTCTTGAATTTTGCCTCTAAATACAGTATTATTACTATAAAAATACAATTCATTCAGTTTAATGCACTACTTTTCCATCTTAATTTATAAAAACAAGATGTTATCTATTTACACTTTATAATACAGTTATTTTTTTGATGCAGAAGGTAAAAAAATATGTTTTATTGAACAAAGGCACCTGTACTATTGCTAATTATTCATTTTAAGGGTATTAAACATGTTTAATAATCTCATAAGTTAATATGTAGAGATAATTGTACATTTAATATAGCCAAAATATTAACAATTATCATCAATTTTGTCTTTTAAAAAGTGGTCTGGGTTCCACAAAAACAAGAATGCCAATGCAAAATGGACTTAGACACCAAAATGTGTCAGGTGGACCAAAAAGAGATCTGAGCACACTTTCAAGGTCACATATATTGTGAATGCAAAGAGAACTGGGTCCTTTTACTCTCGGTTCACTTCTTGGTCCATTAAAGGGGTATGAGTTTGGTTCTTTGAGGATTTAAGTGTGAAAACACCCTAAAGTGCTTGCACGTTTCATCCTCTCTCTCTCCTCATCAGTTCCCAGTTAGTCTTGTCTAATAAAGGTCTTTGTCTTAAAGGTAAATATACCAAAAAAAAAATCTACAGTATCATATCTTCTTCTTTTTTTGGCTGCTCCTGTTATGGGTCACCACAGCAGACCATCTGTGATCTGCATATTTGATTTTATGCCAGATGCCCATCCTGACACAACCCCCAGTGGCTGGGGGACTCACACACACCTACGGAGCATTTTAGAGTGCATGTTTTTGAACATGTGTGGGAAACTGGAGCACCTGGAGGAAACCCACATGTACACAGGTAGAACATGCAAACTCCACACAGAAATGCCCAGTTGAGCTGGGACTTGAACCTGGGACCTTCTTGCTGTGAAGAAACAGTGCTAACCACTGAGCCGCCATGCCACCCAAACTACAGTATCATATACATCTGCAAATATGCAGATATCTCATTTAAACAGATTGAATTTACAAACCTCACAAAACTTGAGCAACTCCAGCGTTTCTTCCAGGATAGTGCACATATATTATCTTCCATCTTGGATGATTTGACTGAATGTTGTTTCAGGACCAGTTTAACTTTGGATGGTGATCCTAGAACTGCTGTCCTACTTGCAAAAATCACGCCGTGTCTAAAAGATGAGCTACTGTGTGCATGTGTACAGTATGTGTGTTTTAGGTTCAAATGTACTTTTTTCTTGAAGGAAAAATGTATGTTTTTAGATTCTATAACTAGTCACCACTTTTAACCAACTATCTGATTTGACTAACCATCTAAATATTGTGTAAAAGTGTGTAAATGAAATAAAAGATGTGTTTCAACATGGTGGAAAGTTGAAAACAGATCCAGTGAAAATCGTCTTCAAAGAGGGGGCTGAGCCCTGAGCAGTGCATGCAGCACGCCAGGTACCTATCCCTCTTCTGGACCACTTTTATCACCCCATTTGACAGGTGTTCCTTTAAACATCTCCCGTCTGGAATTAGAAATCTTTCAAAGTAAAATGACAGAGACATTAAGGGGGCTAGTGGGGGTGGCAATTTATATGGACGATGTTCTAGCTTTTGCTGAAACAGAAAAATGACGACTGGACGAGTCGACTGGAGAAAGTGCTCAAAGTCATGGAGTCGGCTGGACTAAAATGTAATAAACATAAATGCAGGCAAAATCAAATTCTCTTCCTGGGCCACATCATCGATGAACATGGAGTGCGGGCTGACCCAGGAAAAGTTGAGAGCATTGCTAACTTTCCAGTAACCCAGAACACACACAAGCTCAAATGCTTTCTGGGGATGGACATCCCTAACTTTGCCACTGTCGGACAACCTCTGTATGACCTCCTGAAAACAAAGGTGGTTTGGAACTGGGCTCCAAGACACAGCCTTCCAGATACTGAAGACCACTCTGATGAGCACTCCTGTCCTCACTGTTTACGATGCTAAAAGACCCACAGAAGTTTCTGCAGATGCAAGTAGCTACGGGGAGGGAGGCGTCCTGCTCCAGCAATATGATGTTGAGTGGAGACCAGTGGCATACTGTTAAAGGTGCCTAAGTGATGCGGAGACAAGGTATGTTCAAATAGAGGAGTGTTTAGCAGGGGTCAGGGTTTGCAAACATTTCGAGAAATACCTTTGTGGACTAGACAGCTTCAGATTAATCACAGACCACAAACCCCTTGTTCCACTCATCAACAGTAAAGACCTGGAAAATGTTCCACTCAGGTGCCAAAGGCTTTTAATGAGACTAATGCAGTACAGTTACATTGGAGAGTGTGCTCCTTGGAAGACACTGACTGTAGCTGACACATAATCAAGGAGCCCAGAAAACAACACAGAGAGCATGGACAGCCTCAATGAGGTAACTGCATACATTGCTTCTGTTGTCAATAACCTACCTGCAACTCCACAGAAAATGGAGCTCATCGTCAGTACACTGGTTCATCAGGAATGGTTGGTCAGAGTATGCAGCAAGAACCCTGGAGGCCATCCAAGAATATTTTCTTGCATGAGGAGACCTGTCGGAGACCTGTCTGAAGGCTTTGCAGTGAGAGGCAGACGTATAGTTATTCCTACCTGTATGAGGAAAGAAATCCTTGACAGCATCCATGATGGACATCAATGCCTACACAGGTGTCGTGAAAGAGCTTACTAGTAAGTTTGGTGGACTAACATCTCACAGGACATTAAACAGCATGTGCAAGGGTGCTCTTACTGCAGCGAGACAAGGACAGCACAGTGCAAAGAACTGTTGATTTCAAGGGAATTACCCGGTAGACCCTGGGAGAAGATAGATTACTACTCCAGATACATTGAGATCCTGGCACTCTCCGTTCCCTCTACCAGAAAGAAACTTACCTGCATTAAGTCAAGGAGATTCTGTCCATGTCAGAGTGGATGGCCAAAAAGCCTGGACCAACCAGGGGACAATTCAAGGTTCTTTTTCTACGACAAGGTCTTTTGTAGTGAAAGCGTCTGAAGGGAGGCTAATCAGGAGGAATCGCCGGCACCTTCAGAAAGAGCACGCTCATTCAGCAGAGCCAGAATGCATCTTGGATCCAGAATTTATGGATCTTGTGGATTTCAGCGGAATAACCACACCTACAAAAACACAGGATACAACCACTTTGACACAAAAGGCACCTACACAGGTACACGCTGGTTTTACATGTGCCATCTCACCAGGGACTGTACAAAAGTCACTGTCAGCAACATTAATTCGCTCATGGAGAGTGTGTAAGCCCATTCAGGGACTGAAATTATAAGCTGTTCAAGGATCAAATGGGAGTGTAGGTATAGAACTGAACTGTTGAACCCTGGTTAAAAAAAGGGGGGTGGGGGTGGGCAAAGAGAGTTTAATGTTCAAGTTCATTTGTGTTTCTTGTGTCTCATATTTCATGCTTAGTGGATAAACAGATTATAGAAAACAGGACAGGGCGGAGCCAGGAGTTTTTCCAAAAGGGTGGCCAGGCAGGGGCAAGCGATCAGTCTGTGGTGCCACAGAAATGTTCGGGCAGCCTTTTTATATTGTCGGACTGTGGGGGCGGGGGTGAGTGGATACAATGACATCCGGGACGGAGAGGTGTGCACACATGTTAAGTTTGTACATTTGTACAGAGATTATTTCACCTCTAAAGAACTAAATTGTGCCAAAAACTGACCAAAATAATGACTAAAACAGTAAGTGCGAGTCTATGGTGGCCACGGCCGCCCCTGGCCACCCCCTTGCTCCGCCACTGAAACAGGACTTCCTTCAGTCAAGTTTCTGTATTCTTGGGCATAATGTCAAACTCATGTAAGTAGTACAACTCAGGGAATCTTTAAAAAGGAGGGAGATGTCATGAGTGTTGATTGAAAGTTGGATATGTGCAGCGAGAGCATGTAAAAAGGATTGGCGCTTTAGATTCGTTATTAAACTGTTCCCAAGTCAAATCAGATGCGTTGTTGACTCGTTCATGACACATGCGTGAAAATGTCTTTTATACTTTCTCTCTGTGTCCTGATTAGTCATATTTGACAGTCACACCTCAAACCTATTTCCAGTTTTTAATCTGAAATTACTATAAAAAAATAAAACAATTTGAAAACATGTTTATGACCTAAATCTGCGTCTTTACTGTCCAGTTAAATGATGAAATCATAAGATTAAATAATGAATGTCCTTTTCTTGGAAGACTGTAAAATTGCATGTCATGTCAACCACCTGTGTGCACATCTGCGGCTTTGAAAATGTCAGCACAGTTCTCTTTATTATCACCTCTTTTCTCTGTCTCTGTCTTTGTCTTTTTCTCTCTTCCATTGTGACCGAACTGGGGGATGAAACTCTTATTTCACTAAACAATAGAGCCTCCGCTGTGGTTTTAATGAGCTGAAATGACAGAGATGTTCTGCACTTCTGCACAATAACAAAAAAAAAAATCTCATTATGTGAATAAGTGTTCACGAACACAACTTGCTAACCGCCATAACACAGCTAATAGAGCTTATATGGTAGTTCGGCTAATAAAAATGCATCTTTGCTGTCTAGAGAAACTTGCGTGTGGATTTTAGGTGTAGAGAGCCTGATGTAATGCCATGTGATCTGTCATTACACTGAAAAGTCACAAAATAATAGATTGAGCTGTAACGGAGACAAAACGAGAGACTTTCTCTCATTAACTCATTAAGACTTGGAGTGTGTCTATTTTTCTGCCTGCCCATTAAAACTATAATATCTCAGTTGATTAATAGTGACATTTCAAACAATCACCTATCCACTGAAACAACTAAACACACGCTCACACATACACACAAATATAGCGAGTAATCAACAGTCTGTTGATTGTAAATTTCTCAGATGTGTCAGTCATGCAACACTAATGGATTTGTTTGTATGTGTGAGTGTGCAGGTGTTCAAAGTAGATCAGAAAGTAAAACCCATTACTTTAAGTTAAACTGACTGTGATGTCCCTATTGTAACTGTTGTCATACTGAAAATAAAATGCTTGCTGATGTTAATTATATGTAAAATACACTGGAACCAAACCAAACCACAGCAGAGTTAAATATGTTGACGTGAAAAGCCACATTTCTATTCCTAAAGAATTTCCATTTGGAAAACAAGTTAAATTGTGTATTGTCCCAAATAATCATTAACATTAAATTGTCCCTGTGCGCATACAGGCTCCAAAACGTTTTGCCAAACCTGTCAATTTAATGGACCTTATTCATTGTGGACACCATGTTTAATTTAATGCAAACGAGTCTTAGCTTTTCGAATTGCCACTACAAAATTCTGGGCTCTCTATCGACACCTGTGGTTGAACCGTAAAATTGCAAGCTACTTGTGAAAACATTGTTTTGTTTTTTACATCAGTTGTGCTTCGACACTGCCGATCTGTCTCATGACAATTAATAATAATAGTATGTGATGGTGCAATGGTACAAGTTGGCTCGCACAATAACGTAGGTCTTTTACGCTCATAGAGATAAATAAATAAACCATGAACAATGTTATAACGATTTTTCCCACGTTTAACCCATAACCCAATCCTAAGCCTAATCATAAAGTATAACCCCTAAAACAAATCCTAAACCGAAGCATGATTATAATAAGAAAATCACTGTTGCGTACCAAGGAAGTAAGTCAATGATGTTTGGAACAAGCTATTGACATACTTCAGTGATATGTGTTGCATAAATGAATATGTAATGAGTAACCAAATTTTTTCACTGACGTTTTCTTTCGGCGAACTACAATTTCATGCCTGTATTTTATCGATTGAAATTTCGGTTTGTTGATTGGTTGGTCTAAAAGTCGTACCTTTTCGTCATAAGCCAATATGTACGATATGTTATGATTTTGCCGTCTCTTACAAGTTATTACGAGGTGTCATGAGACTATTTTGGCTCTGCTCTTCTGCGATCTAATGGTTTGACAGGGTCGGATTGGGAAACGGATTCTTGTGATCCACTGAACATAAGTTTTACCATATACACTACCGTTCAAAAGTTTGGGGTCACTTACTCATTCTTTATTTATTTATTTATTTCACATTTTAGAATAATAGTAGTCAGCAAAACTATGGAATAACAGAAATGGAAATATGGGAATTATTTTGTGACCAAAAAATCCAAAATAAATCCAAAACTATGTAATATTTTAGCATCTTCAAAGTAGTCACCCTTTGCCTAGATTTTGCAGACATGTACTCGTGACATTTTCTCAACCAACTTCTTGAGGAATCACCCCGGGATGCTTTTTAAACAGTATTGAAGGAGTTCCCATCTATGTTGGGCACTTATTGGCTTCTTTTCTTCATATTTTGATCCAAGTCATCCATTTCAAAAACTTTTTTTTTTTTTAGGAAATTTTAGATTTGTAATTAAATAAATGTATATGTTTTGGCAGAATAATATTTTGTCTACAAAGTTAATTTCAAACTTTTAAGCATACACCTTCAGATCAAAAGATTTTTAAGATCATGAGAAACATTTCAGACAAGTGACCCCAAACTTTTGAACGGTAGTGTATATCAGATATATTTATTATTAGGGGCCAAGCCCCCAAAGCCCTATTGGTTTTGTAGCTTGCTTATTATTATTATTCTGCCATGGGTGTCTATGGCAGCCCTATGAACCGTACATAGGAAAATGCTGAAATTTGGCACACTGATAGGGGTGGGCAAGAATAGACACTAAACAAACTTTGGGACCTCTAGAACTAACTCTATAGCGCCACCATCAGTTCAAAAATTAACTTATATTTTGCACATATCGTTTGAACCATTTGTTCTAGAATAAAATTATTTTCGCCTCTGTTTACTTTCCTCCTCATGATTCAAATAGACCCCGTATAATAAAACTCTGCTTTTTGAATATTTGGATTCCTTGGGTCACATGTAATCCAATGATACCACATTGCCCCTGTTGCCTCTGTGCAATTTTAAATTTTCATATAAAGTGATATATCTTTGAATTGCTTTGCTGAATTTAAATAAAAATGTGTATGCATCATCGACATTATGTCCTGAGGATACATGCTTTTGTGCTTACTCTAAACTTGTCATGTCACTTTGGCATCATTGAGATGTTTCAACTGAGTGGCATAGTGGTTAAAGCACTTGTCAACCGTTTATTCCAGCAAAACATGACTTTAAAGGATCTTAGTTTGTGGGCAATGAAGGAGTCAGTAGACAACGAAGCAGGTTCAAGGTCAGTCCTTTTACTCACAAATAGATACTGGGCAGCTGCCTGTAGCTCGCACTCTCTATAACTGCCTCCCGCGGACTTTATCCCTCTCATCAGCTTGATTAGCCTGATTATGGGCCGGCATGCGTCATCACATCATTTAAAAAATGTAACTTCAGTTTACCCTTTGGTCTCCACGTTGTGCTTACCACTACTTAGGCTGAATTACATTGGATAATTCCGGCTTGAGTCTAAACAACTTAGCTCTATCAACAACATTTTAAAAGCTATTGATTTGTACTCTTATCTTGGAATGCTTCTTTTGCATCATGTAGACTTGTCAGATGTGTGGTGCAGTGGTAAAAGCACTGGACAGCAGTGCCAAAAGTTGAGTGTTCGATTCCAGCAAAGGATGGTTTTAAAAATGGCACTTCTGTTGACCTTTGAGTCTTCACATTGTGCTTACTACTTGTAGGTTGTAAGACATTGCATAATTCCTGATTGAATTCGTAACTTTTTAACTCTAACAACATTTTCTCAGCAATTGTTTTGTACTCTCACCTTGGAATGTCTCTTTTGCATCACGCAGTCTTGTGTGTTGCCGTGGTTAATTTCCACAACATGAAAAAGTGCTGCTGCTGAACTGGAGTTCTATGCATGTCCCTCGTTGCTGCTTGCAGCTATATTTATTATTATTTTTGTATGGGTTTAATGAGCTGTGTTGCACATAAATAGAACAAATTGATCGACTCACTGACTGATGCAATTGATGACGCATTTAAACTGTTTTAATACACAACCTAATTTTCTCTTTGGTGCTTATCTTTATGCAGCACGATAGTAATAGGCTAATAGCAATACAATCGACACATGAGCTGAAAATGTTATAGAAGCATCACAAAATAATATTCAGCAATTGCATTTTTCATCACACATTTGCTTTTTGTGACACTAACGGTTAGGTTTAGGTTGAAGGCTTAGGGTAGGGAGGTAGATTTTGTTGATTTAAACCTCATATATTAGGAAAATATTTAAACTTTCAAGTGTTCATTTTGTACCCTACTTACCTACAGACACACACACACACACACACACACACACACACACACACACACCTCTAAAGGCCATTTTAGGAAAAGATTCGATTTTACATTTCCAGAACATGACAGGCAGCACTGGCTTTATTCAACTGTTTTGTAATAGACAAAAGATGAAGTCGTCTCTTTTGTGAGTATAGCCGAACAAAGTACAAATGAAACCACATCTTTTCAAAAAGAGAGCTGTAGAAGAGACAAATGCATCATTTTTTACTACAGAAAAGCTTCTGAGACAGTGTCAAAAGCAGAATACCATCCATTTTCCTCTTTCACTCATTTTGACTGGTGTTGAGTTTTTGATTATGTGTTTTTTATAAGAGCAGCAGAGAATGGCAGTATCTTTCTCCTCACATTCAAAGAAGAATTTGACAAGCAATTTAGCGGTTTTGTGATATCTTATGTGCCTTCTGTGCTGAAACCATTTGTAAAAGTGTGATTACATTAAAGTGTTAATTACTTTAGATAAGGGCCTTTAAAGTCTTAGACAGTTCACCCTCTCTATGCATCCCCCTCCCCCATTGGCAATAAAAAAAAATTAGTTTTTTATCCATTTTTGCAGATTATATTAGATATACACTACTGGTCAAAAGTTTTGAAACACTTGACTGAAGTTATTCTAATGATCTTAAAAATCTTTTGATCTGAAGGGGTATGCTTTAATGATTATTTTGGATTTTGTTGAGTCACAACATAATTCCCATATTTCCATTTATGTTATTACATAGTTTTGATGAAAATTGTAATAAACATTGAGTGTTTCAAAACTTTTGACAATAGCCAATGAAATAATAAATTAGACAACCTAGGCTAATTGTAAAAACTAAAAACAGAAGTACATTCAGGCCATTTATTTCAAGATGTATCAGGCATTATCCTGTAGTGACTAAATGCAGCGGGTGCCAGCCAAACATCACTTCAGTCTATTATGATATTATGACTTCAGAGGGTGAACTGATGCCAACTCCAACCATAAGACATGGGACACTTCATATGCCATTACCTGAACCTTGGATTTAGGATGGACCTCAACGAACCTCACCAAAATTACCGGCCAGGTTGAACTACGTTTCACATCCCTGATCTCTGCCTGCATCACCTCGGTCTATTAATGGACTACGATCTTGAAATGGAAAACATAGACTAACAATTGCCAACAAAAGCTTTCAACAGCCAATTAACAAGGACAATTGCATCTATGTGAACTTCTGCAGTTAATTCAGAATGAACTTCAAAGACATTTGTCATTAATCTTACAGTTCAAACAAAATTGATGTTTAAACACTGACCCTTAATACTTACTTACTAACCATGACTTTAACTATACATCAGTTATATTGGCATTATATTCATGATGTTACCCAGAGGGGAACTGGCCCCCACAGTGAGTCTGGTTTCTCTCAAGGTGTTTGGAGATTTGTGTTCCTTGCCACAGTCGCCTTCAGTTTGCTCACTGGGGTTATTAATACAATTATTATTTAATTACTTATTTTTAAACACGATTAACAATCATATTTTATCGACATTAAAGATATTACAGTTTTATTGTCTGTTAATGACTAATCTTCTGTAAAGCTGCTTTGAAACGATGTGTGTTGTGAAAGGTGCTATACAAATAAAATTGACTTGACTTGACTAGTGTTAATTATCAAAATGCACCATATTTTAGGTATTAGAGCAATTCACCAATGATGATCAATAGCCTTAAATTCAATCTGACAGACTTGTTCGGCAACACGTCACACACTGGTGCGTAATTAACACTTCTTGAAATACTAATATTTCTATTAACAATATAAAACTGTATTTTCCATATTTTCTATTATAAATACATGTTTGTCCTTATGTCAATGGGATTATTTAGCTCTTTACTGTCTATTTGTGATAAATGTGCATGATCGCGCAACGTAACTCAATATTATGTTGAACTCGTAATAATGGACACAGATCGTATTTCTTGTTCTACGTATTTTCGGATTGTCTACGTATGTGCCTCCACATAGAGTTCTTCATTTGATTCCTCTAACTATGGTATTAGATAGATAGATAGATAGATAGATAGATGGATAGATGGATGGATGGACCGATGGATGCATGGATGGATGGATGGAGAGAGAGAGAGAGAGAGAGAGAGAGAGAGAGTGAGAGAGCGAGAGAGCAACTTAAGGCTAATTAAAGGCCAGATACCAGCTCAAATTAATATGGCATCAATAAAACAGTTATTGAAACCAGATAAAGATCCGACTCTTCCCTCTAGTTACCATCCCTTATCACTATTAAAATCTGATATGAAAATAATCTCATCTGGTTTTTAGACAGTAATGCCATCAATTATCCATAATGACCAAACTGGTTTCATCAAGGGCTGACACTCTTCCGGTGATGTAAAGAAGGCTTCTCAATCTTATTAGTACATCACAACACAATCATTCCCAGGAAATAACAGATTCTTTGGATGCAGAAAAGTCATTGGACAAAGTCAACTGGAAGTTCCCCGTCTGTCGCTCACTTCGACGTTGTGTCAAAGAAGCAACCCTAGGGGTCTCTCTTGAGTGCCGAATATGCCTCTGATCTATGAAAAAAGGCCAATGAGAAGTTGGCAGACAGTATTTGCATACCCCGCCCCCAGACATATGGGTATAAAGGCGGGGAAATACATCTTTGCAGCTTTCTCCTTCTCTGCACTGCAGTGCAGTTTGCCCCTGGGCGCTTCGACAGCGCAACTAAAGAGTTGTTTATTAAAAGAGTGATTTTCTACATAAGAGTATTTTCCTCTAAAGAGCAATACACAGCGGTGTTGAACGTCCTTTTCAGTATGCGTCTTTATAAAGATGCCCTTCCGCCCCGTGTAGTTCCTGCGAGAACATGACCATGGCAACGTTGCGGTCGCGAGCTGGTAAGCAGACCACTCTGTCCCCCGGTGGAGGGCCGGGAGGAGAATCCTTTGTTCAATTAATTTAATTGGCCCGTACCCACAATCTCAGTAAAAGAGCTATTTCCTTTTGTCTCTGGGTCACCTGGCCCACAAATGCCGCTCTCACGGCACTCTGCCGCCACACCTCAACAGTCCTGGCATGCTGGACCGGACCCCCTACCCCCAGCCGCACGACTGTTCCCCGGCCGGCCGGTTCTGACGAGTCTAGAGGACGCCTTCACCGGACATCCTCCTCAGTCACTAACCCGCCCCCTGCCGGGTGTGCGGAGCAAGGTAAGTGCTTCGAGTCTTTTTTCAGCACCAGAGTCTCACCAACGAGCGCGCGCAGTCAGTGCTGGAATGCCTCGCCGACTTAAGGCCGGGCACAGCGGTCCCTATACATTTTTCCAGAGGCTCCTGGGGCATATGGCATCCTCCGCGGCGGTCGTGCCGAAGGGGTTGATGCATATGAGAACGCTTCAGCACTGGCTCCAGACTCGAGTCCCGAGACGAGCATGGTGCTGCGGCATGCACTGTGTGATGGTCACATTAGCCTGCCGCCAAACATTCAGACTCTGGACAGACCTCTGCTTTCTACTGGCAGGAGTCCCCTTGCAGCAGGTGTCCCGACGCGTCCTGGTCACGACCGACGGCTCCAAATTGGGTTGGGGCACCATGTGCAATGGGCACGCAGCTGTGGGCCATTGGAAAGGGGCCCCGCTGCGCTGGCACATCAATTGCCTAGAGTTGTTGACTGTATTCTTTGCCCTGCGAGATTTCTCACATTTGTTCTGGAAAACATGTCTTGATCAGGTCAGACAGCACCACTGCGGTAGCGTACATAAATCGCCAAGGCCGTGTACGCTCCCGTCACTTGTCACAACTTGCCCGTCATCTCCTCCTTTGGAGCCAGCAAGTCGCTGCACGACACTCACATCCCGGGCAACCTCAATGTGGTAGCGGACGCGCTGTCACGACAACGCTTGCCCAGTGGAGAGTGGAAGCTTCACTCCCAGTCAGTTCAGCTGATTTGGGAACAGTCTGGCAAGGCTTAGGTAGCGGAAAGGGAACGCTGTCTCCAAACAGAGGCTTTCCCACTGGGTGGCTGATGCCATTTCATTGGCCTATCACACCCAGGCCGTGCCCCCCCCTTGCGGGTCCGAGCACACTCAACAAGGAGTATAGCGTCCTCGTGGGCACTGGCCAGAGGCACCTCCCTGGCAGACATATGCAGAGAAGTGGGTTGGGCAACACCTAATACCTTTGTGAGATTCTACAATCTCAGGGTTGAGTCAGTATCGTCCCGTGTTTTCTCAGGTCCGAGTTGGTAGAACACGGTACACGCTGACGGACTGACCGGGTGGATCGCTTGCACCTAGCGCCCTTTCCCTTGGCCGAGGTAAAACAGTGCGCTTTCTCTCCCAGGAGATCCCACTCATTCAGATCCCTGAATGACTCCTTCCTTAGCCCTTTGGGTCCGCAATTCAGCGGAGGAACTTGCTGACCCAATCCACTGCGGGTACTTAATCTACCCTGTACTGGAATAGGTGCTCCACAGCTCAGGACTCCTAGATGGACTCCCCCTGTGTGTATTTTCCGTGGTACGGTCCCCTTACGAGTGGACCCTCGTCTCCCTTGGGCAGTTCCCACTGCCCCCTGGTCGCTGTGTTTGTAGCAACTCCCCCCTCCGGAGAGGTGGGATCTACCACTGTGCAACTATCCACATGTCGCCTAAAAACCCATGTGATGTATTCACCACTCTTACCTCCCCCTCTCTGGGCAGGTGTGGCCTCCGCAGGGTCATTTCCCCCTGAAAAAAAAGGAAACCGGGTAAGACCACCTTCCCACAATGCATGTAAGGGAAACATAGAGAGAAAAGAGGCCCAGCTAGGCTCGGCCCATTCCCAGGTTGGCAAGCGTCGCCTTGTTCCCCTGTCTAGGGTAAACAGAAGGATACCGATGACTTTTTTGGGGCATTGGGGAAGGGTACGTGCAGTCCGATACAGCTGGTCACTCTTGCACGTCAAGTACCAGCCCGCTCCTGTATCAGCAGTACACGTACATGGCTCAGTGCACGGCATGATTTAAATTGGACCCCTAGTGTCGCTTCTTCAACACAACGTCGAAGTGAGCGACAGACGGGGAACTTCTAGGTTATGTATACAACCTCCGTTCCCTGATGGAGGGAACGAGACATTGTGTCCTCCAGACGTATTTCCCCACCTTTATACCCATATGTCCGAGGGTGGGGTATGCAAATACTGTCTGCCAACTTCTCATTGGCCTTTTTTCATAGATCAGAGGCATATTCTGCGCTCAAGAGAGACCCCTAGTGTCGCTTCTTCGACACAACGTCTCATTCCTTCATCAGGGAACAGAGGTTACATACGTAACCTAGACGTTACTTTTTAAAACTAATTGAAAAATTATTTATTTATTGGATACAGACCATATATTATGCACCAAAGGCATTCTGTCACGGGATCATGTGACACATGCCTTTTTGACCACATTAGTATGTGGTTTCTGCAATCGGATCACAAAACTTTTTAGACCTCGTTCAGACCTAAATTTAGGGCTGACCACATGTGAGGGAGTGGTGGTGATGTAGTGGGCTAAAGCACATAACTGGTAATCAGAAGGTTGCTGGTTCGACCCCCACAGCCACCACCATTGTGTCCTTGTGCAAGGCACTTAACTCCAGGTTGCTCCGAGGGGATTGTCCCTGTAATAAGGGCACTGTAAGTCACTTTGGATAAAAGTGTCTGCCAGATGCATAAAAGTAAATGTGATCTGTTCAACCGAAACACATCTTAATACCAGATGGAAACAGCGGCAAACACAAATGGGATTTTCACACACAACAGTCTCTCGAGTTTAACCAGATTGTTTTGAGCTGACAGAAAGTCTACAGTAACTCAGATAACCACTCTGTACAAGTGCAGAATAACATATCAGAATGCACAACACATCAAACCTTGAGGCGGATGCGCTACAACAGCAGAAGACCATGTAGGGCACTTTATCAGGACCATAGTGAGTATCTAGACCTCAGTTTACTGAATTCAGTGATGGTTGAGTCTATTTTTGAAAGTACATCATGTATATCTGTGGTTCAATGCCCTAGAAAGCTAGTTGTAAATCATTTTCCATTGTCAATAATCGTGAGCGGTACCTTGGTAGTGTTTCGTCGACTCAAGTGTTTTTAACAATTCAGTTGAATGAATGATTCAGTGAATCACTCATAACACATAAAAGTCACTTTTGTTTTTGTGAATGAATTCAATGGACTCGAGTCACTGTGATGAATCAAAATCCCCACCGCGGTAAAATATATATATAGGTAATTATACAGGTAAAGAGAGACATTTTTCTGATAATTTGTCATAGGTGTTGTTTAAGATATGATCCAAATGGCTACATCAATGTCATTTCAAACTAGTTTATGATGTACTGAATGCTGATTCTTAGCAATGAAAGGATACACACATAGTGATTGATAAAAGAACTGTTCAGCTGTGACGTCAAATTTCGAAAGGTCAATTCGTCATGGGGTCTCTCAGGAATATCCGTTGGGTTTTTTAAAAGGGGATATTCAAATTACGAGTTAAATAAGATCTGTGGTGAAAGCTACTTGAAGTGACTGTCACGTTTTGTCCTAGAGCATAAATTACACACAGTCATCCCTAAATAGTGGAGATTGAAGTCGTTGTTTCTTTTAAAAATGCATGTTGCTAACCTACTGGCGACCTGTCCAGGGTGTACCCCGCCTTTCGCCCAATGTTAGCTGGGATAGGCTCCAGCCCCCCCCACAGTGACCCTGCGGTTGACGATGGATGGATGGATGGATGGATGGATGTTGCTAACCTGTCGCTACATAAGGACTACAACACTCGTCCTCTTCATAAAGCATGCAGCCTCTCCTTAATTAGCATTGTGATGGCAAAATCTAACTTCAAAATTAATGTTTGAGGTACAGTATGACTGTGTGTAATTTATGTTCTTGAACATAACGCAAACGTGTCTTCAGAAATCTTGTTTTACTCATATATCTGCTATTATAAAACCCACAGGACATTCCTGAGAGAACCCATGGCTCGAAAATGCTAACTGTCTTCCGAGTTTTTGGACTACAACCTAAACAGCTCTATTAAGCTCTATAGTGTCCCACTCTAGTTGTCTCTCCATATTAAACTGCATATTAGAAGATATTTCAACATCGTAAAAATGACACACATCACCTATAAAAGTTTCTATTTGCTCTTCACTAAATCTCATTGCTGTCTAGGAGAAACAATCTAGATATTAAAGATATTAAAAACATTTTCCTACAGGGAGAACGTATATGCTATCGATGTGTGCACACATCTGCATGTCACTAATATGACTCAAGAGCTTTTGTAAGCTTTAAGAGGAGCACCAGTCATGTATTGTTCATCTGTCTGTTGATCATCTTGCATAAATAAATGCAGAGACATGAATAATGCAGCTCTGTAGAAGAGCACCACTTCATATGATACACAATGAACAAACAAATAAAACTGTCACAGGCTTAACGAGAAACGGTGATGCTTGAGCGAGGGGGGGGGGAATGCACGAGAGTATGTGTGCATCTAGTTTCTTCTGGAAACTCAGCTAAAGCCTGCTTCTGATTCAAGATGGTCTTTTATGGTCTTTAGCTAGTCCAAGCTGGTCTGGATGGTGGATCGGTTGAAGTACCAGCTGGTGGGACTGAGGTCAACATGGTACATCTGTTTGATCAAGCTAGTTATGGCTGGTAGACCAGCGGTCTCAAGCTTTTTGACTCCCAAGGTCCACTATTGTCCAAGAAACTATAGGAGTGCCAATAGAGTAAAGTATTTAATCACAGTTCATTTCGTGACCCAGAAAGTTTCAGGAACTGTCAGTTTATACGTTGTAGGCCGACCTTTTGATTTTGATTTATTTTTAGCTGTTTTTAGCCTTTTAACCCTAGTGTTGTGTTTGTTTGTGCTAACACCATTTGTGTTCCCGGTCAAAAGTGACCGGCCCACTAAGATTGCTAATAAATCGCTCATATTATCCCAAGATATTGGAATAGATCTTTTGTCAACTTCTTTATTGAACTGAGCTTATACCGGGCTAGATATTCATCTGGGATGGCATGAGGGTGAGTCAATGATGAGAGAATTCTCATTTTTGGGTGAACTGTCCCTTTAATCGATATTGTCACTTACAGCTCTATTAAGGAGAATATCCATTTTCTCTTCTTCTGTCCCTGACACACTCGCAAGGGACATCCTATAAGCTCCCAAACATTTCAAAACACATTTGATTCTGCTGCGTGCCACTCAACATGCCCATTTCTTCCTTTTTTATCTTGCACACCTGCTGTACACTCCACTTAGCATGCTATTATCTGCTAACCGCTTTTCTGAAGTCTATACCTTTAGGGAAAAACATACTGCCGTCTCACCCTCTCGTAAGGCTGATTGCATAAATACAGAATCACTGTCATCTAAACGTTTTACATTTAAAACGTTTAAAGTTTCACTGGAGCACATCACTGTAATACGAACTGATAAGCGGTTGTCCAAATACATAAACATAATGACGTCTTCAACATTGTGTTCTGCACATCTCAAATTACAGTATTACTGCAAAGTCAAAGATTGGATTTTCTTTAAACACTTTTCATCATCTACCAGTTGAAAACCATAAAGAGGCAATCACACTACGCTTTGAGCATGAGAAACATTTTCAGACATTGCAGCGTTGTTAAATTGTTTTAAAAACTTGAGCTGTCAGTCGATTAACATTTTTAATCGCAATCAATCACATAATTATATTGTAATCACGATTATTTGCATATTTTGAAAGTGCTGAAATTTCACACTTTATATACTTCTTTTCCTGTCAAAAAGCATTTATTTCCATCTTAGGAAAGAAAGCAAAACAATATGTAACAATAAAATACTGTATTAACATTTTCCAAACAAAGCCTTCTACAGTATAAAGATGGAAATAATAATAATAATAAATAATAATAATAATATGTTTATTTTTTATAGCGCCTTTCAAGAACCCAAGGTCGCTTTACAAAATAATACAAACAGTTGACAGACAGAGAGACAAGCAATCTGCTGGTTATAACAATTAAACAAGCAGAAAAGCAGATGGAGACAAGAATAACTATGAATAATTAACATGAGGAAAAAGAAGACATACATTTTGATAAAGAAATCATGTAACATAAAAAAGTGAAAAAGTGGAGGACAGAGAAATAGAATGGAAAATAATTATTTACTGAGCAAGGTGAATATATGAGTTTTAAGTTGAGATTTGAAGGTCTGTAGGTTAGGGGTGGCACGAAGATCAGACGGCAGCTTATTCCACAGCTTAGGGCCGACGACACTAAATGCCCTATCACCCACAGTAGAGAGTTTATACCTGGGTACGACAAGCATATTTCATTGCATATATCATATATCATATATCATTGCTAGATCTGAGCGTCCGAGCAGGAACATATGGTTGCACTAACTCAGCGAGGTATTTAGGTGCGGGGCCATGACAGGCTTTATAACCGAAGACTAACAGTTTAAACTGGATGCGATTGACCACAGGAAGCCAGTGAAGTTGGGAAAGGATAGGAGTGACATGTGCAGATTTATTGTTAAATGTAAGGGCTCGAGCAGCAGAGTTTTGTACCATTTGAAGGCGATGTATAGCTTTGGTGGTTAGGCCGCTATATAGGGAGTTACAGTAGTCCAATCTGGAGGTTATAAAAGTGTGTATAACAGTTTCCGCATCTCCATTGTTAAGAGAGGGGCGTATGCGAACAATATTCCGCAAGTGAAAGAAGCACGATTTAACAACCTGACTGATGTGTGAGTGAAAACATAACGAGGGATCGAACAAAACTCCCAGATTCCGCACAGTTTCTGAAGGCCTAATCTGGACACCATCAATATCAATAAAAAAGTCATGCCCGGGTAAGCGCTGTGATTTAGGGCCAATCAACAGGATTTCAGTTTTCCCAGCATTAAGCTGTAAGAAGTTATCAGACAACCATGTTTTAAGTTCCTGAAGGCAAGAGACAACAGACGTGGGTGGACAAAGTGGGTTGGGTTTAACCGTGAAATAAATTTGAATATCATCAGCGTAACTATGAAAGTTGAGACCATGCCTTCTGATGATCTGACCTAGTGGCAGCACATAAATGAGAAATAAAAGAGGACCAAGCACAGAACCCTGAGGTACACCATGAGAAATAGTGACGGTACGGGATCGATTCTCACCTATGTTAACAAATTGCTGTCTATCCGATAGATATGAAGTTAACCACTGAAGAGCCGCACCAGTGATACCTATTGCAGAGAGTCTAGAAAGAAGTGTAGAGTGGCATACAGTGTCAAATGCTGCACTGAGATCAAGAAGAACCAGCATACTATGGGCACCAGAATCAGAAGCCAGAAGGAGATCATTTACCACTTTTAAAAGTGCTGTTTCTGCACTAAATGCACTAAAAATGCACAAATTCAAGTAACATTAAATGTTTCCCAAAGTCTTAGTGGGAGTTTGACTAATTGAAAGAACTAGTCCCCACATAGGTTGCATATTTATTGCTATGGGCATTAAATCTTTTAAACTCTCATCCTCCACGATATTAATATGCCAGCAGACTGTGGCTTTCCACTTTGTTGCAGCAATCGTGAAGCTGCATTCATGATTCGTGTCAGGGCATTAATGCCAGCGTCAAGCGTTGCTTTTAACTCCACATGAAAAGCGCTTGCAGCCAAAATGTCTCTTCCTGCGTTTTGGTGATAGTAAAGAATTGTTGTGCTTCTGTGGTAATTAAAATGCATAGGCTGAAAAATACTTGATTTCTGTAACAAGTTCCATCTGGGTTTGTTTTGTACATCAAATAGTGTTAAGAGGTCCTTTCTCATTCATTTTATCACTGACACGGAAGCTCTGTTGTACGTGTGTGTGTCCCTGCGTCCCTGTGTGTGTGTGTGTGTGTCATTGTAATGCCTCCGGGCAGACACATCCCAAAGGATTCTGCCCTTCCAACAAGTGTTTATGCTGGTTTATGCTGTATTAATGGTAAATGTGTTCATCGCGATTAAGATAAATTAACCCATTCATTCTGACAGCTCTATTGAAAACGCATTAATTTCACTACGTTTACGTCTTTCATCCACACTTGAAAACAATGACGTTAGGAAACTGAAAACGGAAAACCAAACTTAAGCGGATAAGTGTGGACATGGCCTTAGGCTCTGTCTCAAATGGCACACTTGATGTGGACTTGCGGTCTCATGTCCTTCATTTGCACATCCCCGGGAAGTCCACGAGACCGTAGGGTGTCCCGTTTGACATTTTAGCACTCAGAAGGGTGCTCACAAGTGCCCCCATTGCACCCTCAATGCACGCTTCGGCTGAACCCGCATCAGTGCGTGCTCCACAGCGGACTATTACCTAACAGTGCCCCCTGCTGATCCTCTTGACCAATCACAGTGGACTGAAGTTTCATGCCGTAGGAAAAATCATGTCAGACACGGCAATTTCAAGTGTGGATTAAATATTGATTTTCAATAATATTTTTGTCAGTGATGGATCACTTGCTTATCTTATATATATATTTAAATAGCAGCCTTTTGTGGTTTAATAATCACTTATAGTCAATTAGCAACCGGCTTTTACAGAGTGGGAAGCTACCGCCATAACGCCAGAGCTCCTTGGTCATAACACAAAAACACTTGAAAAGTATCGGTACTCCAGTGATTTATATACCTTTAGAAGTGTGGCTGTGTGTATAAACATAATGATTTATGTGGTCTATGGTGGTGTGAGATGTATGTTCTCCTTTCTATACATTTTATAAGCACCTGCTTGCAACCATCCATCTGTTTATTTGTTCTCTAAATATTTAAAAAGATGGGGTTTTGTAGTTGTTATACTGTATGTGCATTTTGATGTCAGAGGTTCTTGATTAAATGATCTAATCCTTTATTGTCGTTGTTGCTTGGAATTATATACAGTAATAAAAACGAATATTTTATATTAGTTTAAAGTGTGTGTAATGCAGTTCACTGGAAAGGTGGCGGCGAGAACCGGCTTGGCAATATAAATAATATTTGAATGATAAACTTAAAAGACACAAACACACACGACGGACATGTCCGGAAACGATCTCTCTCTCCCGCACCATCTTCCGCAGTCGGCCTTTATACCTCTCTGAGGCTTGATTAGCCTGATACGGGACGGGGTGTGTAGAATAACAACCCGGCCCAGCCCTCCACCCTGCCACATTCCTCCCTCGTTCTCTCAGGCTGGGGAGCCTCCGGCATGACGTACAACCCCCCCCCCCCCCTTTTTTTTTAGGTGAAAATCCTACTCACTGGTTCCCTGATACACCGTCCCATGGTCCTCGATCACTCCCCCACTCTCTCAGGCGGACGACTGCCGCTCAGACCGGAACGCCGGTGGACAGAACGCCCCTCCACGTTCCTGGCGACTCGTTGGGACACTCCTCCGCCCCTGGCAGCGGCCCTACCGCTCCAGGGAGTCACTTCCCTCCTCTTAATTAGCCTGATAAGGGCTAGAATGCGTAGAATCACGACCCGGCCCCACCCTCCGCCCTGCCACAGTGTGTTCCTTTACCCTTTCTATCAATGCCATGACTTTTCAAAATAATAATTCATAAAACTCTGTGTATATGAAATAATACACACTCTTTTTTTCTCTCCCCTTTTCTCCCCAATTTGGAATGTCCAATTCCCAATGCTCTCTAAGTCCTAATGGTGGTGTAGTGACTTGCCTCAATCCAGGTGGCGGATGACGTATCTCAGTTGCCTCCACGTCATCTTATTACGTGGCTTGTTGAGCGCGTTACCGCGTAAACGTAGTGCGTGTGGTGGCTTCGTGCAATTCTCCGCGGCATCCACGCACAACTCACCACGCGCCCCACCGAGAGCGAGAACCACATTATAGCAATCACGAAGAGGTTAACCCAACATGACTCTACCTACCCTAGCAACCGGGCCAATTGGTTGCTTAGGGAGCCTGGCTGGAGTCACTCAGCACGTCCTGGATTCAAACTCACGACTCCAGGTGTGGTAGTCAGCGTCAATACTTGCAAAGATACCCAGACCCCCTACCAAATACTCACTCTTAAAACTCATGCATCCTCATGGACTTGCTGACTAGCGCACCATCAGTCAGCACTCGCTTACATCACCAAAGTCTAGACTCAGAGGAAGACCGCAAGGGGCGGAGGGTGACATTTGGGACAGGGCCTTAGTTTAGTCTCTTATTTCAGTCCTTTTTCCAACCGTCTGATGCACATAGTAGCACATAGCACATACAACTACTCAGCTCAGATCTGTTTGGCTGGTTTAAGTCCGCGAACACCAGTCGTCTTCACAAGTTTCCGTGTTGTACTGAGCACTTTTGAGGACAAAATAATCACCAGATTTGTCCAAGTTGGCCAGGTTAGTGACATCAAATCTTTTAAAGATATTCTGAGTTACATTTGAGGCACATAGCGGATAAGAAAAAGGATATCCACGAGCATAAATGCAAATTCTGCATTGTTTATATAGCTATGTGTGTGGAATACTCTTGAAGCTGCAATAGATACCAAAGTCCAAGGTCTGGCATACACGAGACTAGCCTTAGTTTAACTGTCAGCAAGTTTAAAGTTATCTATAGTACCTAAATAATATCAAATCAGCATTAATGGCACCAACATTTGATGGTAACTCTACAGCCCCCTTTAGTACTGAGGTTACATATAACACCCAATCACGCAAGTTAACTTCGTCACACATTTACCTATGAATATTACTGGCATAAGAGCAATAATAATTGCCTTAGAAAGCAACACTTTTTAAATATCATGCATAAATTATACAACAATATAACCATATGCAGATTTTTTTACGTACACAAATTCCTTTAGGATCAATGATCCTTGCATTTTAATCACAAACAATTCTAGACATGCCATTTTTTAGGTCTATTTCCAGATGAAAGTGACAACAACATTCCCATTGGCAAAACTAAGCTTTACAATCCAATCCAATCCAATCATAAATGACTTAAAGATTTCCTTTAGCAACAAGCGTCAGAACCTTAAGACCCTATTATGTCCACCCCCGACATCTCAAACACACATACACACACACGTCAACGTGACATGCTGTGAAGATTATATTTTAGGCAGCAACTCCTGGTTTTTCTGTAATGAAATATTGTGCCTCTAAAAACACTCGAATCGGTTTTCAAATAACAGAACATCAGCGTGTTCCTAAACAAAAACAAAAATGTGACCTGAATACATTAGCTTCTTAATTTTACCCATACCATAAGCCCAGAGATATATATTGGGGCGGCTGTGGCTCAGGTGGTAGAGCGGGTCGGCCACTAATCACAGGGTTGGTGGTTTGATTCCCGGCCCACATGACTCCACATGCCGAAGTGTCCTTGGGAAGACACTGAACCCCAGGTTGCTCCCAATGGCAGACTAGTGCCTTGCATGGCATCTCTGCCATCATTGGTGTGTGAATGGGTGAATGAGTCACAATGGAAAGCACTTTGAATACAGTTAAGGTTAAAAAGGTGCTATATAAGTGCAGACCATTTATATAACCACCAAAAGCACAATGACATCATCCTTTCCAATATTTTTCACTCATCATTTTCCAGGTACCAGACAATTCAACGGCTTTCTTTCATGGGGGTAAAAAAAAAAATCAATAGAGCATTTTATTTTAACCAAAATATACAGTGGCAAGAAAAAGTATGTGAACCCTTTGGAATTAGCCGTTTTCTGCATTAATTGGTCATAAAATGTGATCTCATCTTCATCAAAGTCACAAGTATAGACAAACACAATGTGCTTAAGATAACAACACACAAACAATTATTATCTTTCATGTCTTTACTGAACACATCCCATTAAACATTCACAGTGCTGTGGAAAAGCAAGCAGACCTTTGTATTTAATAACTGGTCGATCCTCCTTTGGCAGCAATAACGTCAATCGAGCTGTTCTGGTAGATGCGGATTAGACCGGCACAATGTTCAGAAGGAGTTTTGGACCATTCTTCCATACAGAACTGCTTCAGTTCAGCCATATTCTGAGGATGTCTGGTGTGAACGGCTCTCTTGGGGTCATTCCACAGCATCTCTATTGGGTTAAAGGGAGTGGTGGTGGCGTAGTGAGCTAACGCCCAAAACTGGTAATCAGAAGGTTGCTGGTTCGATCCCAACAGCCGCCACCATTGTGTCCTTGAGTAAGACACTTAACTCCAGGTTGCTCCGGGGTGATTGTCCCTGTAATAAGTGCACTGTAAGTCGCTTTGGATAAAAGCATCTGCCAAATGCTTAAATGTAAATGTAAGTCTGGGATCTGACTGGGCGACTCCAAAAGGTGGATTTTCTTTTTTTTAAGCCATTCTGTTGTGGGTTTACTTCAATGTTTAGGGTCATTGTCCTGCTGCATCACCCACTTCCTACTGAACTTTAGCTGACACACAACCACCTTGACATTATCCTGTAGGACATCCTGTTAAACTTGGGCATTCATTTTTCCCTCGATGATGGCTAGTGGTCCAGCAAAGCAGCCCCAAATCATGATGCTCCCTCCACCGTACTTCACCGTTGGGATGGTGTTTTCATGTTGGTATTACGGTGCCCTTTTTTATGCCATACATAGTACTGCATGTTCTTCCCAAACATTTCAACCTTAGTTTCATCAGTCCACAAAACATTTTCCCAATAGCGCTGTCGAGTGTCTTTGGAAAACTTCAGGCACGCAGAAATGTTTTGTTGGAAAGCAACGGCTTCCTTTGTGGTGTCCTGCCATGGACACCGTACCTGTTTAATGTTTTCCATATAGCAGACTCATGAACAGAGATGTTAACCAGTTCCAGTGATTCCTTCAAGTCTTTAGCTGTCACTCAAGGGTTGTTTTTCACCAAATTGAGCATTCTGCAGTGTTCCCTTTGAGTCATCTTGGCTGGACGGCCACTTCTAGAGAGAGTACCTATAGTACTAAATCATCTCAATTTATAGATAATTTGACTAACTTTGGACAGATGAATATTTAAGCTCTTCGAGATTTTTAACCCTTAACAGCTTCATGCAAAGCAGCAATTCTTGTTCGTAGGTCTTCTGAAATCTCTTTTTTTGCGAGGCGAGGTCCACGTCAGCAGATGCTTCCTGTGAATGGCAAACTCAAAATGTTTGAGTGTTTTTATAAGTCAAAGTAGCTCTAACCCACACCTCCAATCTCAAAATGATGCTAGGGTGTTGTGGGTTGTTGCCAGGACATTGTGTGCTAGGGTATTGAGCATGCTTGCTAGGTGGAGTCTATGGGGATAAAACGTCATATGGGTTTGGAACAACATGAGGATGATGACAGAATTGTTGTTTCTGAGTGAACAATCCCTTTAAACATCATAGTTTAACACTTAGAGAGATGTTTGATCAAACTCTTAAAGGAATGTTCAGGATTCAATACAAGTTCAATCGACAGCATTTGTGCCATAATATTGATTACCACAAATATCGACATACAGTGACACACTCACAATGGACTTACATTGATTCTTCTGTTAAAACGTGTTTATTATTTGAGCTGTAAAGTTGTTTTAAGGTTTTAAGGACAGTTTTCTTTTCATATCAACAGCAAGAGGATAAATTACCTTTACTAAGATATGAAATGTGTGTGTGTGTGTGTATATATATATGTGTGAGTGTATGTGTGTGTGTGTGTGTATATATATATATATATATATATATATATATATATATATATATATATATATGTGCGAGTGTATATGTGTGTGTGTATATGTGGGAGTGTATGTGTGTGTTTGTATGTGTGTGTATGTATGTGTTTATGCGTGAGTGTGTGTGAGAGTGTGAGTGTATGTGTGTATGTGTTTGTATATGTATGTGTGTGTGTTTGTATGTGTGTATGTGTATGTTTGTATGTGTGTGTGTATGTGTATGTTTGTATGTGAGTGTATGTTTGTATGTGTGTGTATGTTTGTATGTGTGTGTGTGTGTGTATGTGTATGTTTGTGTGTGTGTGTATGTGTTTGTATATATGTGTGTGTGTGTATGTGTTTGTATATGTGTGTGTGTATTAATTTACGTTTGTGTGTTTAGCACATACCAGTTCTCCTGGCCTTTAAGTGAGTGGTTGAGAACATAAGCTTGTCGCTTGAGCGACTGTAGGCATGTTTTGTGATCGAAATCAATAGTCTTTGTTGGGGTAGAGAGTGGTCAATAGCTACTTCAAAAAAGTCTGCCTTTATGCTCAAAAGCTGCACAGAAAGGCTCAATGACCAATATTAGAGTTCCACAAAGATAGACTGTATACTTTGTTATTTAAGGCTGTGCAATGCAGGTAATGGGAATGCGATCCATTCGCACACAGCAGGTGTGATTTAAGACACATGGACAACTCATGTATCACCTCAGAGTAAAGCACTTCCCTTACCTAGTGGTCAGCCCTCTGTCTTTAAAACATCTAACATCATTAGCCGTGTGCAGTAAAGTGCATCATTGCAAAGCAACATCATCACTGCGGGTCATTTCATGTCATCGTGAGATTCCTCAGGACGTGGGAGAATCACTACCCTGTTGGTGACTCATAAGATAAGTGGACACATTTGGGCAGTTACAGCAGTGTAACGTGCTATAATCAGTTATTTTAGACGAAAAGACATAATCTTTTGAAATCATTATGAGACACAGCATGGGAAAAATAGTAAAATGCACAAATGTTCTTAAACACTAAAACCCTAAAAGGGCCATAAAACTGACGAGTTATCCCTTAAATGCATCAAACATTATGACATACTCACAAATGGATCTACAGATAGTGCACAATTCTCAAAACATTTTCAAGACAATTAACATAATAATCTTAATATATTTTGATGTTTTATTTTGATATATCAAATATTGAAGAGGATTCATTCATTCCACACTAACATTTGTGGCTCAAACACATATTGAGCTGCACACGGGGCTGCAATGGGAAAAGATATCATCCCCCTGTCCTATTCTGCTTAATGCGGTGGCTCATTTTAACTTATCACGGCCCATTCGGCCCGTTTCGCTACTGTCCCACCGGCCCGCTCGGTTCTCCCAATGGCCAGTCGGCCCTAAAATGCCCAGTATGCCAAATTACCAGTCCAGCTCTGGCTACACATGCAGTAAACTACAAATACTGTACGTATTTTGTCAGGCACTTTTTTTGAGTCGAAACAGACACACGACTTACAACATTTCAGTCGCACACCCAAATGACACAAGCCATATTGTACTGTTCATGTGTTACACTTGCTATAGTTTACTTCCACTTTGCTTCTTAGACAAATTGCAATGTAAAATGCCAATCAAATCAATCACTGAAACAACAGCGCCACCTTGAGTCAGAAATATCATGTATAACGTGTACATGCATGAGAGACCCGGATAATTCACCATCATCACACAGAAAATCAGCGTGTATATATATATATATATATATATATATTTAAATAAGGTATTTAATGACTCTATGCACTTCTAGAAATGATGCAGTTATAAAAAAAAAAAAAATTTTTTTGCAAATTAATTGTTTAGAAGAGAAAGATTAAGGAATACTCAAGAGATTTGGCCATAACTCAAAACATGGATGAGGTAGAGGGGAAGGAATGGGGACCCAGGTCACTAAAGACACCTGAAGTTAAAGTGTTTACAGAACAAATAATACACAGCAGAATTCATGTATGTGCTTTTATCCCCTGCAGTACAGTATGTCCCTGCTGAATTGTCCATGTGAGAAAACATACATTAACGTTACTGTTTGTGCTGTTATTCTGCCATCAGCCCCCGTCTCCATCTCATTGTTTCAGTGCGCTTTGTTTAAATGGCAAGTACTGGTGCTTCTGTGTTCAGACACACAAAAACTATGACAAATGAACGGTGCGAAATAATAAGAGGGAAAATAGAAAATGTTTCTTCTATAAAAACAGTTCTGGCTTGTCAAATGTAGTTTCCCAGAGAACATTTACCAGTTGGCGATTTCAATAAATGACCAATCTTAATATTTGTGTTATTATCAGCCTAATTGAACAGGAAAGCCATCCAAAATCCCATATGCCTCTTGTAAAATGTTGGCAAAATAATCCATGGTGCCAATTTGGAATGAAAGGTTTCCCACCCCCCTTTCAGTCTCTCTCTCTCTCTCTCTCTCTCTCTCTCTCTCTCACTCAAAACCCTCACTAGGGAGCTCCGCAGACTCGTGCCTCCAGTTTGGACAAGACCTCAAACGCACAGACAGCAACTCTGAGCGGAGCGCAGTGATGAAGGTCAGTAAAGCGTTTCTTTGCATTTGTCATGTATATTCTGAATTATTGTCTAATAAGTCGAATTATCACGGCACTGGATGGAATACTTTTAGGGAACATATTTAAGGCTTTAATTAAAATGCACACTTATTGTTCTTCTTTTAAGCCCATGTCAGTTCCCGTAAGCTTCAGGTGGATGCTGCTGCTGCTGAGCGCGTATCTGATGCTGATGGTGAGCGCGGATTGTGGCACGGACTGCGCGCGCTGCTCGGTGCATCTGCCCCTTCAACAGATCCACATAAACTCCGTCGTAAGTGCAAAGTTTTTCTGTGTGCTTTGTTTGGAAGAAGAAAGCGTAATAAAAGTGTGCTGTGAAGATCCTCTGATCTCTAACACTCACATTGGCATCTCTCCACACTATGTTGTGACTATCAATGATATTTTACATGCATTTATTAAAGAAGGATTCATTTAAAATATATATATATATATATATATATATATATATATATATATATATATATATATATATATATACACACATGACTTTTTTTTCTGACAGAGCTGGACGATAATTAAATATAAATTATATCTCATGATTAATTCAGACCCTCGGGAAAAGTCAGATAGACAAGTCATTTTCTTTCTAATAAGATCAATCGTTGCTTTTAAAGTAGCTACAGGTCTATGATTATTGTACAAAAATAAACTGTAATCTAAACCATTTATAAAAACTGCAATTAGGGCTATAAACATGTATAAAAAAGATTGAACTTGTTTTTGATTGTTTGAATGTTCATGTTAGAAAATGCATTAAAAGTCATTTAAAAAATGCATATTATGTGTCTGTTAACTGAAGTAATGTAGCGATGATCATGTATTGATTAGAGCATCCCTAAAGTCGTGACAAGCGGCACCTGATTGTGTGTGTGTGTGTGTGTGTGTGTGTGTGAGAGAGAGAGAGAGATGATAATTTTAAGTTTATACCACTAGGTTGCACCAGCTTACAATTAGTGGGTCTCGACTAGCTGCCTATTGCATCAGGACACAGATTTTATATTGTAATAATAAAAATATGAATCATACAAATCATACATGCATGCATAAGCCCAACAATAATCACAATTATTAACATGACATTTGCATTAATGCATTTGGCAGACTTTTAGTTTTAAAGATATGCATTTCAAAAGTATGTGTGTCCCATATGAATCTAACCCTCTTGGCACTGCCAGTGCCATGCTCTACCAGTCGAGATACAGGAACATTCATTGGCTGAATAATAGATGATGACAATGTTGTAAATGCATAAACTATAGCAAAAGTATGATTTACCAGCCGAACAGTTTAATTGGAAACCTTATAAATGACTTTACTGTATTTATATACAATTTAAAGCATTCTTGGTGAATAAAATTATCATTTTCTTTCAAAAATAATCATTTCATAACGATTTCAAACGTTTAAAGGAATATTTCGAGTTCAGCTCAATCGACAGCATTTGTGGCATCATGTTGATTACCATAAAATTAATTTAGACTCGTCCCTCATTTTCTTTAAAAAAAAAAAGAAAAGAAAAAAAGTCAGGTTACAGTGAGGCTCTTACAATGGAAGTCAATGGGGCCAATTTTTGGAGGGTTTAAAGGCAGAATTGTGAATCTTATAATTTTATAAAATCACTTGCACTAATTCTTGTGTTACAAGTAGTATATTATTTGAGCTGTAAAGTTGTTTAAATCGCAATTTTTTGAACATTTTCAGTCGTTTTAGGGTTTTTTGACTTTACATCATCATGGCAATGAAGTTGTAAAATTAGCTATAACTTTACACAGATGCGGTTAGTAAGTGATTTTATCACACTTTGCGAGAACATGACCATGGCAACATTGCGGTCGTGGCTCGCTTTCAATAGGAAGCACGCCCCCCCCCCCCCCCCCCATTGCTCCTTCTACCCACAGGATTGAGGACGATGCGGCTGGCGATGGAGACGATCTGGGGATGGCAACGGTGTAGCTCCGCCGGGTACGCCCCCTCGGACCACCTGCTCAATGACTCCCGTCCGTGCTCGAGGCAACAGCGGCTCGCCTCACATCCAGCCTGCCTACCCTCTAGAGCTCGAGGTGGATGAGCTCGCCGCTGCATCGGAGAGCGTGACGTCTGACTCCCCTGGGCTGCTGCCGTCGGGCCAGCACGCCCAGGCTGAGGCTGACGCGCAGATGACCGTCAGCTTTCCCGGGCCGCCACTAGCGTGGGGCTGGATTGGAACCCTCCATCCTCCCCACAGCCATCGTGGTTGGATGACTGGTTCCTGGGGTCTGCGCGCCACTCACAGCCTCGCCCCCCACCCCGGTCCCGTTTTTCCTGGAAGTACATGATGAGCTGACGTCTTCGTAGAGAGCACCACTCGTCACAAAGCCACTCGATCATCCACTCTAGCTACCCTTGACGGCGGAGCAGACCACGGGTACATGGCAATTCCCCAGGTGGACAGGGCTGTTCCGCTCCACCTGTGCCCTGGAAACCCTACCACCTGGCAGGATCGCCCTGTGCTCCCCTCCATGGCCTGTTGGACGACGTCGTCATTGACCGCCAAAGCCTACAGCGCCACCAGACATGCCGCTTCCGCCCTGCATGCCATGGCCCTCCTGCAAGTCCACCAGGCCAAGGCACTTAAAGATGTCCACGGGGGTAGCCCTGATCCCGATGTGTTGCAGGAACTGCACTCAGTGACCGACCTTGCCCTCAGAGCCATGAAGGTCACAGCACAGTCACTCGGGCAGGCGATGGCCACGCTTGTGGTCCAGGAACGTCATCTGTGGCTGAACTTGGTTGAGATGCGTGAGACTGACAAAGCTCGCTTTCTCAACGCCTCTGTCTCCCAGTTCAGTCTCTTCGGTGACACCGTCGAGGACTTCGCCCAGCAGTTCTCTGTGGTGAAGAAACAGACGGAGACCATTTCGCACATCCTGCCCCACCGCAAGCCTGCCGCCATGAGCCATGCCCCGTCTGCTTGCCGAGGGCATCCTCCTGTGACCAAGAAACACCCTGCTCCGCCTCAACCTGGTCCCAGCTCTCAGCCCCCACATCGAGCACACAGCAGGAAGCAGACGCCCCCAGCCTCACAGACCCCCTCGAGGACCCGGAAGGCTCCCAGGCGCTCCTGAGATGCTCAACCCAGAGACCAAGATGTTATCTCCGGAGCTATTAAGCAGACCACTCCGTGCCCCGGTGGAGGGCCGGGAGGAGAATCTTTTGTTGAAGTTATTTCATTTGCCCTAGTCGGGGCTGTGGTACCCACATTCTAAGTAAAAGAGCTATTTCTTTTGTCTCTGGGTAACCTGGCCCGCAAATGCTGTTCTCACGGCACACTGCTGCCAGATCTCAACCGTCCCGGCATTCTGGACGCGTACCCCCCGCCTTCAGCCCCACGACTGTTCCCCGGCCGGCCGGAGTCTAGAGGATGCTTCCACCGGACCTCCTCCTCAGTCACTAACCCGCCCCCTGCCAGGTGTGCGGAGCAAGGTAAGTGCTTCGAGTCTTTTCTCAGTACCAGAGCCTCGGGACGCGCCCTCGCCTCCCAACGGCGTATTACCTGCTCCGCCCCGCTGCTCCACCCCACCGGGTACGTAAAAAATAATTGTCCCCTTGGTGCCCCGAGCACGGAGCTTGGATGTGTGGCTTTCACTTCCCAACCCGTCACACTGGCTGGCCCGGACCATCTGACTCAGTTATGCAATTCAGTTTGCCAGGCCTTCACCCTCCTTCGCAGGCGTCCGCTTTACCGCAGTACACAGCGAGCATGCCAAATCCCTACACGCGGAAATCGCTACTCTCTTACTCAAGGACGCGATAGAGCCTGTCCCTCCGACTGAGATGAAGGAGGGTTTCTACAGCCCTTACTACAGCATACCCAAGAAAGGCGGCAGCTTACGACCGATCTTGGACTTGCGAGTTTTCAACCGGGCTTTGAACAAACTCCTGTTCAAAATGCTCACGGAAAAACACATCTTAACACACCCAGGCCGTTCGAGCACACTCAACAAGGAGTGTTGCGTCCTCGTGGGCACTGGCCAGAGGTACCTCTCTGGCAGACATATGTAGAGCAGCAGGTTGGGCAACATATAATACCATTGCAAGATTTTACAATCTCAGGGTTGAGTCAGTACCGCCCTGTGTTTTCTCAGGTCCGAGCCGGTAGAACTCGCTAACACACTGATGGACTAGCCGGGTGGATCGCTTGCACCTGGCGCCCTTTCCCTCAGCCGAGGTAAAACTGTGCGCTTTCTCTCCCAGGAGATCCCACTCATTCGGATCCCTGGATGATTCCTCCCTAGTCCTTTGGGTCCGCAGTTCAGCAGAGGAACTCGCCGACCCAATCCACTGTGGGTACTTAATCTACCCTGTACTGGAATAGGTGCTCCACAGGTCAGGACGTGGACTCCCCCGTGTGTATTTTCCGCGGTACGGTCCCCTTACAAAGTGGACCCGCGTCTCACTTAGGCAGTCCCAGCTGCCCTCCGGTCGCCATGTTGTAGCAACTCCACCCTCCTTGAGGCTGGATCTACCACTGCACCACTTACCACACATCGCCTAAGAACCCATGTGATGTATTTGCCACTCTTACCTCGCCCTTCCAGGCAGGTGTGTTCTCCGCAGGGTCTTTTCCCCCTGAAAGAAACGGGGTAAGACCCCCTTCCCTCGATGCGTGTAAGGGCCCCGGCCATTCTTGCTCTATGCGGAGAAACATAGAGAGAAAAGAGGCCCAGCCAGGCTCGGCCTGTTAACAGGTTGGCAAACGTCGCCTTGTTCTCCAGTCTAGGGTAACCAGAAGGATTCCGAATACTTTTTTGGGGGATTGGGGAAAGGTACGTGCAGTCTGACACAGCTGGTCGCCTTTGCATGTAGAATACCTGCCTGCTCCTGCGTCAGCAGCACACATACACGGCTCAGTGGATGCTGTGATTTAAATTGGACCCCTAGTGTCGCTTCTTCGACACAATGTTGAAGTGAGCGACAGACGGGGAATGTCTAGATTACATATGTAACCTCCCATTAATGAGAATGAGACGTTGTGTCCTCCCGGCCACGTCACTGAGACGAGCCACTGTTGTGGCCGGACCATTTCCAGAAAGAAAAATCCTGAATGATCTTGACGTATTTCCCCGCTTTTATACCCGTATGTCTGGGGGCAGGGTATGCAAATACTGTCTGCCAACTTCTCATTGGCCTTTTTTCATAGATCAGAGGCATATTCGGCGCTCAAGTGAGACCCCTAGTGTCGCTTCTTCTACACAACGTCTTGTTCCCTCCATCAGGGAACGGAGGTTACATATGTAACCTAGACGATCTTTATAATCACAGAGCAGGCTCTATACATGAAAATACACAGAAATATTAGTTCACACATTTATTATATCTTATAAAATATATATGTCAGGATTTTCAAAACACTGATTTTTTTGTGGTGGGCATGAATGTAATGTAATGATGATTGAGAGATATTCCTCAAAAGCCTGTTTTATCATATTTGATACATGGATTTCAAAGGGGGATTTTCAATAAAATAATATTCAAACTTTGAACCAAGCACAAGTTGCTTATATTCAGCAAATACTCATTTTAAAACATCCGTAACAATATAATCATTACTGCCACTTACTTTATTAAAATAAGCTGTCATTTATCCCAACATAAGAGTCACTACTCGTACAAGACTGTTGCCATTTTAAATAGATCGAAATAAACATTGAAGACATTTTTTTCATAAATAACCACCAGATGGTGCCATAAACATGTAAAACTTACATACCATAGGTTGTTTGATTCATCGGCTTGAACCGAGAGTGAAACAGTAGCCATCAAACGTTCTGTATCATATTTGATACACACGAAATATCCATTTGGATCAAAAGAATGCTCTCGGACACAGGTAATACGCAAATATTGAACAATTCATAACCTCAAATCATTAAAAAGCTTGTGAGTAATGAAATTATTTTCATTATCAGTGAAAAAGCTCAAAGTACCTGGAACTGTGATACAGGTCACAAGAAGGTGAATGTATATGTGTTTGTGTAAGCTAAGAAATGTGCCAGGGATTTCTAGATTATACTGAATTTATTAAGAAAATGTGGTTCATTGGTGTATTTTCTTAAAATTCAGTGTCACTCTGTATTTGTTTTTCCATGGTTGCCCACAAGCTCAGCACACACTCTTTTACGCCTCCTCATCCCCCTATCACTCAAAACACACTTGCTCATTTACATACCGCTCACTTTACAAGACTACGGGAGAGAGAGAGAACACGACCAGAATGACCGTTTCATATCCTCTTTGATGTCAGTGACTAGGCTTTCTCTGAGGCAGACATTAATTGGTGGGATGGCAATTAGTTTGTGTTGTGTGCATCTCATTGACTACACATTTGAATTTTTCACAGGAATGCGTGTTGCAGTGCGAGGAACATCTGAACGTAGGCAGCTATTGGAGTTTGTGCAAACGCTTCATGCAGAATGCTGATAACGCACCTGATGGCAATCAAGCGACCACAGAAACCGAACACTTGGACACCCAGCAGCACCAAGTAGACAAAAAATATGGTGGCTTCATGAAGCGTTATGGCGGTTTTATGAAGCGTTATGGAGGTTTCATGAAGCGTTATGGAGGTTTCATGAAGAGGACAGCAGAGCTCTACGGGCTGGAGCCAGAACATGTTGACCAGGGCGGAGCAATCCTGACCAATCATGACGTTGAAATGCTGGCCAATCAAATTGATGATGATGGTGAAGGGGAGGAGGCTTTGAGAGACGTTCTTGATTCAAAGGGAGGAGCAGAGGGTGTGGCCAAACGTTACGGGGGCTTTATGAAAAGGGCAGGGCAGTATGAGTCCGAGAGCGAGGTTAGGCCACTACAGAAACGTTACGGCGGTTTCATGAGGAGGGTAGGACGACCAGAGTGGTGGCAAGAGAACAAACGCTACGGAGGCTTCCTGAAACGCTCGCCTGAGGAAGATGACGATGAAGATTCGTTAGAGATAGAAAAGAGATATGGTGGATTCATGGGATATTGAGCTGGTCCTGTCCGATGTGTACTTGTCCACTTCCTCTCTAGCCCACCTGTGAGAAAACAGAGACAGAAAACAACATTGCTTATAATGCGCTCATAATGTATTTAAAAAGTGTTCGATATGTCTTTATAGTGGTAATGTGATTTCGTGTGAACAAGACTTCCTCAAAGACCAATGATATCTTTGTTCCAAAACGTAGCAAGCTGGCTCCGTAAGAAGTATTTTCAGGTGTCAATGCGTCACTCACAACACAAAGGGTGTACAGCGTAGGTAGTGTAATTATGCAGCCTTCTAAGATACCTTTGGCCAGCCAAGTTCTAAGGCAGCTTGCATTTATCCAATCCCAATATTTGTTTGTATTATATCTACATAAATATATACATATTAAATCAACTGAATCACAGGAACACTATTTGTATGACGTGCAAAAAAAAGTGAAGCATTTCAAATCAGTCTCTAAAGAGGTTCAGTTACGATGCTGCCTAGAGGTGTTGTAAGCGATTTTAGCCATTCTACTTCCCCGAGACTGAGCCGTTGAATTAGCCACACCTCTCTTTCCAAACCCCTGCACTCCAAAGAGACCAAATGAGCTTTATTGAGACGACACGAGCAGAAATGGTTGTTAAAAACAACAGCAGCAAAATAGCGCCCTGCAACCTGAAACTGCTATGAGCATCAAAGCATTAAATGCTTAATGGCTTAATGCCATTTTTATGCCATGTTGTTCATAACAGTTGCCAGTTGATGGTGCTATTTTGCTGCTTTTGTTTATGACAACCGTTTCTGCTCGTGTTGATCACAATAAAGCTAATCTGGTGTCTTTGGAGTGCGGGGTTTTGTAAAGCGGGTCCGTGGCTGATCCAATGGCTCAATTTGACGGCTTGTGGAAATGTTATAATGGTTAAAGCACCTTTAAACCTGATACCATTTATCAGAGACTTCTATTAAAATGAATGGGAGAAGTTGGAATGCCCAGTTGTGGTCAACGGATGTAGAAAGGAAGTTCTGCCTTACAGGTAAAAGAGACACCTTTTAGATACACACATCGCCTGTCAATCAACTCGAGTATGCGCATGTGCATTAGCTATACAAACTGGAAAAAAATTTTTTTTCGCGTAATCTGAGATAAAGAAGGAAAATTTATGATACTAATATTGTCAGATTTTACTGCTGATTTGAAATATATCCTTTTTATCGTAATATTGACCAACTGTTTTGGAGATTTTGGACTTTCCCCATTTAAATAGATAGGAGCTGAGGGGAAATGGCCGACAGTGGACTGATTGTTAGAAAGACTTTGTTTAAACCCTCTGTTTTCAGTTTCCTAATGTCAGCCCTATTCAAAAGTATGCGATTATGGAGAGCCATGGCGTAGATTCCAGTGGGGATGTAGGTAACCCCCCCCTTCAATAATCAAATCAAGAAAGTACAACACCCCCAATATTTATATATACCACGATCAATGGAAACTTGTAAATGCTTCATGCTGCAACCCCCCCCCCCCCCCCCAATGTTCAAGCCAAATCTACGCCCTTGTGGAGAGTGTTTTCAAAAGTATCCATTTTCGGTGGAGGAAAACGCCATTCCAGTGTGGACGACAGGTGTATAATCGTAGCTAAATAAATGCATTGCCCACACTTTAGTGTGGATTTGGCCTTAGAAGGCTGCTGACAACTGACACTTTTCCACTGCACATTACAGTTCGACTCGACTCGCTTTACTTTTCTGAGCTTTTCAGAACTACAGCTTAGTGCTGCCTCAACGTGGGTGGGATTGTAGGCTGATCGTCATAGTTGCGCCGCCTTGACGCAAAACAATAAACAGTAACATAACCGCTAGCTGTTAGCTGCTAGCTCATTGTGCTGCATTATAAAGCAGTTGTTGCATGGTGATTTTACACAAGTGTAACAGTTAAATTGGCCTGGTTGTTTTAGAAGCTTTCCAGTAGCTGCTCAACTAAATAAAGTGAAGCTTTCAAGTGGAGTATAGAGTTAACATAACAAAATGTACCATCCTTCATCGTGGACTCCAGCCGAGTCCAGGTCTCTCATCCTCCCATTGCTCGCCAGTCTAGATAGCGTACCAGGTACTATCCACAGTGGAAAACCCCCAAAAAGTGAGCAGAGTCGAGTCAAGTTGTGCCGTGCAGTGGAAAAACCCCAAATGTAGGCGGTGAGGCAGCTCGCTAAGTTTTGGACAGAGCTGTTGCCTTTAGATTGGCATCTGAATTCACATGTACGGACTGTGCAACAGATTTCAATAAACACATTTGTATTACCAATATTAATCAGCTCCTGATTCCTACATTTCTTGATCTCTCCAATACTCATCCCATTGCATGGATTACCTTTAATTTATGCATAACACCAATACATTTGTACAAATATAAACTGGAGAGACAGAAGTTTACTTGCCCATTACCTGGTAAACATCTCTTGAAAAAACACGTCTTTTACACAGATGTCTATTTTTATTTTTTTGGCAGGAGCCTGAATCTTGTCATTTGCTGTACAGCTTGAATAAACTGCTCGAAACTGCATCAGTATGTGTGTCTTGAATAAAAATACAAACCCTCTGTTCCTAAGACATCATCCTTCTCTTCTCTTAAGTGCTTCGAGCTTTAGCAGTCTTTTGTTAGTGAGTAAAAAGAAGTTGCTTTACCTCTCATGACCTGTGCTAAGATGATGATGATGATGACTCTGAACTGGAGGACATTTCTTCAAAATTCTAGTGTAATTGCTTCTAGTTTAATTTATGCCTTGATTTTGGTGTGCAAAGCACTTCTGCTAATGCCACGGCTATCATGAATCTCCTAAAATCATGGCAAGTGGCAGCAAACTTTCAATAGGTTTTGAGATAATGAAACGGTGATCAAAATGATATAGGGGTGGAAATTCATCTGGCAAGGTCTTTATCTCATATAGCATGTCACGTTTTATTATGCAGACTAAGAGTACCTCTATAAAATGAGGGGCAGCAATAAACTACATGTTATCATTGTCTCGATTGAATGAGTTTTATACAGTGATGTCAGAGGATACACATTATATCTAAGATAAAAGTCTCTCACCTTTGATCAACATCATCATCATAATACTGTAAATTCTAGTTAAGAGGTCTGTTGGGCAAAAAAACAAAACAAAAAAAGTGTTGTTTTTTTTTACAAGCATATCAAAAGTCTAATGTCCATTTGAGTATCTCAAAAACAGGCAGGTGAGTATTCACAATAGTTCACTCAAATTGGCAAAATTAATTAACTGTATTAATGTTTGTGCCCTACAGAATCCCAGTTTCTTACTGTGAACATTATGTTCTCATTAATTCGACATGTAAGAGCTACAAAAGTCAACGGATTTAAAAAACGTTTAAGCCTACAGCAAAAAAGTACTTTGTACTCCACTTTAGCCTTTCAAAACTCAACCCAAAAGTCTCTGAAGTTGGGTATTAAAAACCAAACTATAACCCTTAGTCGCATATTGGCTTAGTCCAGTAATTCCCAACAAGATGTATGGGTGCCCTATACATTTACATTAATTCATTTAGCAGACGTGTTTATCCAAAGCGACTTACAAATGAGGAATACAACAGAAGCCTGAGCAGGAAGATACACAAGAAGTGCTGTAATGCAAAGTTGCAAATTGCAACAGAGAAGTACTAGTGAGGAAGGTGAGAGACAGTGTTAAAGGAATTGATTGAGATTTGTTTTTGTATATACGGGTATATTATATATAAGAGGTTATTGCATTAGTATGATAGAAATAATCCAGTTATTGCATCAGTAGGTTTATACTATAGAGTACAAAAATATTAAAGTATATCTAGTCTATAAATTTATGGCAAACATTTAAAACAATATTTTTATTAAATAAATTATACAACTACACTGCAAAAAAACAAAACAAAAAAAAAAAATTTTTTTATTACAATAAAAAAAATAAGAAAAAAAAACTGACAGCTGTGGTTGACAGAATAATTATGTAAACAATACGGTATAATGTAAACAACTTTACAGAACAACCTGTACATTTTACAGTTTAAAACTGTTGTAATGTACATGACCATTCTAGCACTGTAAAACAAAAAACAAAACCTGTTAAATTTACAGTAAAAGAACATCATAAATTTGATATTAACTTTCTGAAACTGGAATAATCTGCTTTTTACTTTATAATGTATTGTTAATCAACGTAGTAATTACAGAAGAGCACATGATGACCTGAAGTTCATCAGTAGTGCCTCATTCAGGAGCAATGACTAATGAACATGTAGAGACACACAAACACTAAACACCATCAGGGTAACACACGTGAAATTTAAATAATGTAATAAACATGTAAAGACGGCGCTCAGTGTCACTCACACAAACACTAAACACCATCAGGGTAACACACTTGAGATTAAAATAATGTAATAAACATGTAGAGACACAAACACTAAACACCATCAGAGTAACACACTTGAGATTAAAATAATACAATAAACATGTAGAGACGACGCTCAGTGTCACTCACACAAACACTAAACACCATCAGGGTAACACACTTGAGATTAAAATAATGCAATAAACATGTAGAGACACAAACACTAAACACCATCAGAGTAACACACTTGAGATTAAAATAATACAATAAACATGTAGAGACGACGCTCAGTGTCACTCACACAAACACTAAACACCATCAGGGTAACACACTTGAGATTAAAATAATGTAATAAACATGTAGAGACGGCGCTCGGTGTCACTCACACAAACACTAAACACCATCAGAGTAACACACTTGAGATTAAAATAATGCAATAAACATGTAGAGACACAAACACTAAACACCATCAGAGTAACACACTTGAGATTAAAATAATACAATAAACATGTAGAGACGACGCTCTGTGTCACTCACACAAACACTAAACATCATCAGAGTAACACACTTGAGATTAAAATAATGTAATAAACATGTAGAGACGGCGCTCGGTGTCACTCACACAAACACTAAACACCATCAGAGTAACACACTTGAGATTAAAATAATGTAATAAACATGTAGAGACGGCGCTTGGTGTCACTCACACAAACACTAAACACCATCAGAGTAACACACTTGAGATTAAAATAATGTAATAAACATGTAGAGACGGCGCTCAGTGTCACTCACACAAACACTAAACACCATCAGGGTAACACATGTGAAATTAAAATAATGTAATGAACATGTAGAGACACAAACACAAAACACCATCAGAGTAACACACTTGAGATTAAAATAATGTAATAAACATGTAGAGACAGTGCTCAGTGTCATTCACACAAACACTAAACACCATCAGAGTAACACACGTGAGATTAAAATAATGTAATAAACATGCAGAGACGGCGCTCAGTGTCACTCACACAAACACTAAACACCATCAGGGTAACACACGTGAGATTAAAATAATGTAATAAACATGTAGAGACGGCGCTCAGTGTCACTCACACAAACACTAAACACCATCAGGGTAACATACGTGAAATTAAAATAATGTAATAAACATGTAGAGACGGCGCTCAGTGTCACTCACACAAACACTAAACACCATCAGAGTAACACACTTGAGATTAAAATAATGCAATAAACATGTAGAGACGGTGCTCAGTGTCACTCACACAAACACTAAACACCATCAGGGTAACAAACCCACACAAACACTAAACACCATCAGAGTAACACACTTGAGATTAAAATAATGTAATAAACATGTAGAGACACAAACACTAAACACCATCAGAGTAACACACTTGAGATTAAAATAATGTAATAAACATGTAGAGACGGCGCTCGGTGTCACTCACACAAACACTAAACACCATCAGAGTAACACACTTGAGATTAAAATAATACAATAAACATGTAGAGACACAAACACTAAACACCATCAGGGTAACACACGTAAGATTAAAATAATACAATAAACATGTAGAGACGGCGCTCAGTGTCATTCACACAAACACTAAACACCATCAGGGTAACACATGTGAGATTAGAATAATGTAATAAACATGTAGAGACGGCGCTCAGTGTCACTCACACAAACACTAAACACCATCAGGGTAACACACTTGAGATTAAAATAATGCAATAAACATGTAGAGACGGCGCTCGGTGTCACTCAAACAAACACTAAACACCATCAGGGTAACACACGTGAAATTAAAATAATGTAATAAACATGTAAAGACGGCGCTCAGTGTCACTCACACAAACACTAAACACCATCAGGGTAACACACTTGAGATTAAAATAATGTAATAAACATGTAGAGACGGCGCTCGGTGTCACTCACACAAACACTAAACACCATCAGGGTAACATACGTGAAATTAAAATAATGTAATAAACATGTAGAGACGGCGCTCAGTGTCACTCACACAAACACTAAACACCATCAGGGTAACACACTTGAGATTAAAATAATGTAATAAACATGTAGAGACGGCGCTCAGTGTCACTCACACAAACACTAAACACCATCAGGGTAACACACTTGAGATTAAAATAATGTAATAAACATGTAGAGACGGCGCTCGGTGTCACTCACACAAACACTAAACACCATCAGGGTAACACACGTGAGATTAAAATAGTGTAATAAACATGTAGAGACACAAACACTAAACAACATCAGAGTAACACACGTGAGATTAAAATAATGTAATAAACATGTAGAGACGGCGCTCGGTGTCACTCACACAAACACTAAACACCATCAGGGTAACACACGTGAGATTAAAATAGTGTAATAAACATGTAGAGACGGCGCTCAGTTTCACTCACACAAACACTAAACACCATCAGGATAACACACGTGAGATTAAAATAGTGTAATAAACATGTAGAGACGGTGCTCAGTGTCACTCACACAAACACTAAACACCATCAGGATAACACACGTGAGATTAAAATAGTGTAATAAACATGTAGAGACGGCGCTCAGTGTCACTCACACAAACACTAAACACCATCAGGGTAACACACATGAGATTAAAATAGTGTAATAAACATGTAGAGACACAAACACTAAACACCATCAGGAGAACACATGTGAAATTAAAATAATGTAATAAACATGTAGAGACAAACACTAAACACCATCAGGGGAACACATGTGAATTTAAAATAATGTAATAAACATGTAGAGACGGCACTCAGTGTCATTCACACAAACACTAAACACCATCAGAGTAACACACGTGAAATTAAAATAATGTAATAAACATGTAGAGACACAAACACTAAACACCATCAGAGTAACACACTTGAGATTAAAATAATGTAATAAACATGTAGAGACGGCACTCAGTGTCACTCACACAAACACTAAACTCCATCAGGGTAACACACGTGAGATTAAAATAATGTAATAAACATGTAGAGACACAAACACTAAACACCATCAGGGGAACACACGTGAAATTAAAATAATGTAATAAACATGTAGAGACGGTGCTCAGTGTCACTCACACAAACACTAAACACCATCAGAGTAACACACTTGAAATAAAAATAATGTAATAAACATGTAGAGACGGCGCTCGGTGTCACTCACACAAACACTAAACACCATCAGAGTAACACACGTGAGATTAAAATAGTGTAATAAACATGTAGAGACACAAACACTAAACACCATCAGGGGAACACATGTGAAATTAAAATAATGTAATAAACATGTAGAGACAAACACTAAACACCATCAGGGGAACACATGTGAATTTAAAATAATGTAATAAACATGTAGAGACGGCACTCAGTGTCATTCACACAAACACTAAACACCATCAGAGTAACACACGTGAAATTAAAATAATGTAATAAACATGTAGAGACACAAACACTAAACACCATCAGAGTAACACACTTGAGATTAAAATAATGTAATAAACATGTAGAGACGGCACTCAGTGTCACTCACACAAACACTAAACACCATCAGGGTAACACACGTGAGATTAAAATAATGTAATAAACATGTAGAGACACAAACACTAAACACCATCAGAGTAACACACTTGAGATTAAAATAATGTAATAAACATGTAGAGACGGCGCTTGGTGTCACTCACACAAACACTAAACACCATCAGGGTAACACACGTGAGATTAAAATAATGTAATAAACATGTAGAGACACAAACACTAAACACCATCAGGGGAACACACGTGAAATTAAAATAATGTAATAAACATGTAGAGACGGTGCTCAGTGTCACTCACACAAACACTAAACACCATCAGAGTAACACACTTGAAATAAAAATAATGTAATAAACATGTAGAGACGGCGCTCGGTGTCACTCACACAAACACTAAACACCATCAGAGTAACATACGTGAGATTAAAATAATGTAATAAACATGTAGAGACACAAATACTAAACACCATCAGAGTAACACACGTGAAATTAAAATAATGTAATAAACATGTAGAGACGGCGCTCGGTGTCACTCACACAAACACTAAACACCATCAGAGTAACACACGTGAGATTAAAATAGTGTAATAAACATGTAGAGACACAAACACTAAACACCATCAGGGGAACACATGTGAAATTAAAATAATGTAATAAACATGTAGAGACAAACACTAAACACCATCAGGGGAACACATGTGAATTTAAAATAATGTAATAAACATGTAGAGACAAACACTAAACACCATCAGGGGAACACATGTGAATTTAAAATAATGTAATAAACATGTAGAGACGGCGCTCGGTGTCACTCACACAAACACTAAACACCATCAGAGTAACATACGTGAGATTAAAATAATGTAATAAACATGTAGAGACACAAATACTAAACACCATCAGAGTAACACACGTGAAATTAAAATAATGTAATAAACATGTAGAGACGGCGCTCAGTGTCATTCACACAAACACTAAACACCATCAGAGTAACACACTTGAAATAAAAATAATGTAATAAACATGTAGAGACGGTGCTCAGTGTCACTCACACAAACACTAAACACCATCAGAGTAACACACTTGAAATAAAAATAATGTAATAAACATGTAGAGACGGCGCTCGGTGTCACTCACACAAACACTAAACACCATCAGAGTAACACACTTGAGATTAAAATAATGTAATAAACATGTAGAGACGGTGCTCAGTGTCATTCACACAAACACTAAACACCATCAGAGTAACACACTTGAAATAAAAATAATGTAATAAACATGTAGAGACGGCGCTCGGTGTCACTCACACAAACACTAAACACCATCAGAGTAACACACTTGAGATTAAAATAATGTAATAAACATGTAGAGACACAAACACTAAACACCATCAGAGTAACACACGTGAGATTAAAATAATGTAATAAACATGTAGAGACGACGCTCAGTGTCACTCACACAAACACTAAACACCATCAGGGTAACACACGTGAGATTAAAATAGTGTAATAAACATTTTTATTTTTACAACATTGTATTGTAAAAACTACTGTATTGTCTTTTCCAATATATTTTAAAAATGTCCTGTATATTTTACAGTTAATACTCGTAAATCAAATTTTTTCTGTAGTATTTTTACAGTCTTTTACCATTAAAATTGCAGACATTTTTCCAGTGTATGTACAGAACTGATTATCAATCAAAAGAGCTTCCTAAATGTGTCATTCAAAATGAGTAAATGCAGATCAAATGAAAAAAAATAAAATAAATAGAAGTTAAACATAAATATTTTACTATTTTATTAAATATTAAAAACAAGTTAACTGGTGTAAAATGAACCACCATGTTTTTATGCACTGGGAAGAAAAATGTGTTCATTAATTCAGTTGTGAACATTGGTTCCACGCGATCATTTCTATAATTTTTTTAGAAATCAAGTGAAAACCTAAATGAATTGAGTTTACCAAACTGTTAAATTAACTCTATTGAATCTTGCAGCTTGTTGCTAGCTATTAACAAACACATGAATATATTATCTACACACACTGAGCACTTTATTATGAACACCTGTACACCTACTTATTCATGTGATTATCTAATTAGTGCACGGGTCAGGAGCTTCACTTAATGTTCACATCAACCATCATAATGGGGAAAAATGTGCATGATTGTTGGTGCCAGATGGGCTGGTTTGAGTATTTCTGGGATTTTCATGTACAGCAGTCTCTAGAGTTTACTCAGAATGGTGTTAAAAACCAAAAACATCCAGTGAGCGGCAGTTCTGCGGACGCCTCGTTGATGAGAGTGATCAATGGAGAATGGCCTGATTGGTTCGAGCTGACAGAATGTCTACGGTAACTCAGATAACCACGCTGTACACCTGTAGTGAACAGAAATGGCATCTCTGAATGCACAACACGTCAAACCTTGAGGCGAATGGGCTACAACAGCAGAAGACCACATCAAGCACTTTATTACGACCATAGTAATCCCAGTAAAGTGCTCAGTGAATGTATATTATATAGTTTTGTACTGTGTGACAAGTATGCACCTAATAAAGTAATCTGCATTTGTTACTTTAAGAAGCATTTCTACTTGAGCTGACCCATAAAAATGACTCTCATTGGTGTAATTTGTCCTGTTGATTTAGTTGAATTAATGAATGTTTATTTTACTTGAATAAAACCAGTTAATTTAGAATTACACCACTTCCTGTTGCCCCCCAAAAATGGGGCTTCACTCTTTTTATTAGAACATGATGAGCATGTGCTTTAATTCTGGAGGAAACCGCTGCATCAACATTTCTTTGCCTAATTGCAGATTGTAGATAGGCCGCTGTGGCATGCTGAAGAACCTTTAGACAACAATATATAATTACTACATATTCATGCATGATTAAAACAAAATAATGTAACAATTATTTAATCAGTAAAATAAAATAATATGCATAAGATGGAGATATCCCAAAGTGAATCTCGACCATTTGCACCACTGGTGAGCTACTTTGTGGGTCTGTTTTGTACCCAAAGCATCAAATATTTTTGACTTTAATAATTCATCCATCTATCAGTTTTATACCCATGTATCCTGTATAGTGTTGCATGGGTGACCACTAATGATATGCAGTAGTTACTTCAGTCTTTTCATGGGACTGTAGGGGTATCTAATGTCATTTTAACTAATGCATATCATTATTGGTAAACAATAGTTTATTCAAACAAAGCATCTCTCCATTAATGCTCTGTTGTAGATGAAGGTGGTTTACCAAATGTAAAGGTTATAAGAGACACCTATTGATCCCCAACCATCAACAATGAGCTGCAGGTTGTATTTTGGTCAACATTGATTCACTCATTGGAGTTGCTGATTCACTCGTTGTTTATGTAAACACACTTTGAGTGCTTTGGACTATAATTATCGCCTATTGTCCAGGAACAACGCGGTCGTTAAATGGTTAAACATACGCCGCGCCCATCACATGCTATCCCGTTACTACACTTGTTGCACCAATATTGAACTTTGTCTTACGGTCAACACAAAGTGTTATAACCAAGCACACAGACCGAAGGTCGATATTCCAACCTCTCGGTTAAAAAGCGAAATGCATGGCGCGAATCGGTTGTTAAATCGGTGAGCGCTAATCGAAACGAGCGAGGGGCTCTCGCGCGAGTAAATGCGATTTGCCGTGGTTAACTATATTGTTGTTATAGCGGTATTGCTAAAAACGTCGTATCATTGTTGGTAAGCTCGTTGCATATTTTCTTTAGGGTTCTCCTCGACATCATCATGAACTTCTTTTTGGAAACTCTTCAGCTGCTCGTCATGTCGCTGGTCTACAACTTAGAAGCATTCGTTCGCTTGTTTATACCGGTTCGGAAGAAGAATGTGTCCGGGGAGATCGTGTTGTTGACCGGGGCGGGCAGCGGCATCGGTCGCCTGATGGCCCTTGAGTTCGCTCGCCTGGGCGCGCGCCTTGTGCTGTGGGACATCAACGAGGAGGGGAATAAAGAGACCGCGCGCATGATTAAAGAAAAGCACGGAGCGCGAGCGTACACCTACACCTGTGACTGTAGCGACAGGGAAGAAGTGTACAGAGTTGCAAGCCAGGTAGAGTATGCATGCACAAAGACACACGTTGAAGACTTGTACATGCAACATGTACATGCAGTCTTCCGTACACACAGGCTTGCGATAATACAGTAGAATATAAATACAGATTGTTCAACAAGGATAAGCTACTGACATCAAACAATAAGTTTTTTACTAAAAAAATTTGTTTCAGCACTATTAAGTCACAATGCTTCTTATAATAAATTTAATATAAAATATTGCCAGATATCAGTGGGTGTAATATAACATATTCAGGTTGATTGAGTGAAATATTAAATATTAAATATTCTGACTTCAATCAAACCAAATGAAGCACATTTTTAGGTAAAAAATAAATAAATAAAAATTTAGGCCTGGTATTTTTTTATTTTTTATTTGAGTAAATATTTAAAAGAGTTAGCTGGTGTAAAAACAACCATGATGGTCATGCACTGGGGGAAAAAGTTGGGTTTAATTGCGGACATTGGTTCCACGCAATGAAAATTTGTTTCTTTGATATTTGAAATTAAATTGTACGCTCTACTCAAATAATTTGTGTAGCGAAAACCTAATTAATTGAGTTCACCTCATTTAAATTTGATCTGTTAAAATTACTCTATTGAACCTTGAACACATAAGTAAAATGTATATATATAGGCCTATATATAGCACAGAGTAAGATTTGTAAAGGCGTAAATGAAGTTACAAGCGCGGTAGAAAAATCTGCACGCGTAGAGTAAGATTTGTAAAAGCATAAATGAAGTTACAAGCGCGGTAGAAAAATCTGCACGCGTAGAGTAAGATTTGTAAAAGCATAAATGAAGTTACAAGCGCGGTAGAAAAATCTGCACGTGCAGAGTAAGATTTGTAAAGGCGTAAATGAAGTTACACGCGCGGTAGAAAAATGTGCACGCGCAGAGTAAGATTTGTAAAGGCGTAAATGAAGTTACAAGCACGGTAGAAAAATGTGCACGTGCAGAGTAAGATTTGTAAAAGCGTAAATGAAGTTACACGCGCGGTAGAAAAATCTGCACGCGTAGAGTAAGATTTGTAAAAGCATAAATGAAGTTACAAGCGCGGTAGAAAAATGTGAATGCGCAGAGTAAGATTTGTAAAAGTGTAAATGAAGTTACACGCGCGGTAGAAAAATGTGCACGCGCACAGTAAGATTTGTAAAAGCGTAAATAAAGTTACAAGCGCGGTAGAAAAATGTGCACGTGCAGAGTAAGATTTGTAAAGGCGTAAATGAAGTTACAAGCGCGGTAGAAAAATGTGCATGCGCAGAGTAAGATTTGTAAAGGCGTAAATGAAGTTACAAGCACGGTAGAAAAATGTGCACGCGCAGAGTAAGATTTGTAAAGGCGTAAATGAAGTTACAAGCACGGTAGAAAAATGTGCACGCGCAGAGTAAGATTTGTAAAGGCGTAAATGAAGTTACAAGCGCGGTAGAAAAATGTGCATGCGCAGAGTAAGATTTGTAAAGGCGTAAATGAAGTTACAAGCACGGTAGAAAAATGTGCACGCGCAGAGTAAGATTTGTAAAAGTGTAAATGAAGTTACACGCGCGGTAGAAAAATGTGCACGCGCACAGTAAGATTTGTAAAAGCGTAAATAAAGTTACAAGCGCGGTAGAAAAATGTGCACGTGCAGAGTAAGATTTGTAAAGGCGTAAATGAAGTTACAAGCGCGGTAGAAAAATGTGCATGCGCAGAGTAAGATTTGTAAAGGCGTAAATGAAGTTACAAGCACGGTAGAAAAATGTGCACGTGCAGAGTAAGATTTGTAAAAGCGTAAATGAAGTTACACGCGCGGTAGAAAAATGTGCACGCGCAGAGTAAGATTTGTAAAGGCGTTAAGGAAGTTGCAAGCACGGTAGAAAAATGTGCACGCGCAGAGTAAGATTTGTAAAGGCGTTAAGGAAGTTACACGCGCGGTAGAAAAATGTGCACGCGCAGAGTAAGATTTGTAAAGGCGTAAATGAAGTTACAAGCACGGTAGAAAAATGTGCACGTGCAGAGTAAGATTTGTAAAAGCGTAAATGAAGTTACACGCGCGGTAGAAAAATGTGCACGCGCAGAGTAAGATTTGTAAAGGCGTAAATGAAGTTACAAGCACGGTAGAAAAATGTGCACGCGCAGAGTAAGATTTGTAAAAGCGTAAATGAAGTTACAAGCACGGTAGAAAAATGTGCACGCGCAGAGTAAGATTTGTAAAAGCGTAAATGAAGTTACAAGCACGGTAGAAAAATGTGCACGTGCAGAGTAAGATTTGTAAAAGCGTAAATGAAGTTACACGCGCGGTAGAAAAATGTGCACGCGCAGAGTAAGATTTGTAAAGGCGTAAATGAAGTTACACGCGCGGTAGAAAAATGTGCACGCGCAGAGTAAGATTTGTAAAAGCGTAAATGAAGTTACACGCGCGGTAGAAAAATGTGCACGCGTAGAGTAAGATTTGTAAAGGCGTAAATGAAGTTACAAGCACGGTAGAAAAATGTGCACGCGCAGAGTAAGATTTGTAAAAGCGTAAATGAAGTTACACGCGCGGTAGAAAAATGTGCACGCGCAGAGTAAGATTTGTAAAGGCGTAAATGAAGTTACACGCGCGGTAGAAAAATGTGCACGCGCAGAGTAAGATTTGTAAAGGCGTAAATGAAGTTACAAGCACGGTAGAAAAATGTGCACGCGCAGAGTAAGATTTGTAAAGGCGTAAATGAAGTTACACGCGCGGTAGAAAAATGTGCACGCGCAGAGTAAGATTTGTAAAAGCGTAAATGAAGTTACACGCGCGGTAGAAAAATGTGCACGCGTAGAGTAAGATTTGTAAAGGCGTAAATGAAGTTACAAGCACGGTAGAAAAATGTGCATGCGCAGAGTAAGATTTGTAAATGTAATGAGTCTTATTGAGTCTTGATGAGATTTATTTTTGTGGTAATTAACATTATGCCACTAATGATGTCAGTTGCGCTTAACTTAGTATATTGAACCCAGAATATTCCTTTAAAAGGAGCAATCAATATTAAGTTGTTGATTTTACTGGGTTAAAATGTTCTACTGTGTCACAAGAGCTCATAATCTGTTCCCTTTGTTTCTTGAAGGTGAAGCATGAGATTGGTGATGTCACAATTTTGATAAATAATGCAGGAATTGTTACTGGGAAAAAGTTCTTGGAATCTCCTGATGCATTAATAGAGAAGACTATGCAGGTCAACAGCCTGGCGCACTTCTGGGTATGTCAGTATGCTTTGAGCCTTTTCCTTCTGCAGTATGTGTCTATCAGACAGAAGCATGATGTGTCTGTCACCTGTTAGATGTACAAGGCGTTTCTCCCAGCAATGATTGCTGGCAACCACGGTCATCTGGTCAGCATTGCGAGCTCTGCTGGACTTATTGGAGTCAATGGACTGGCAGGTATTGTTGTCTTCTACACACACAGAGACACACACATAGACAATCTCTCACTTCACATGTTCAAATCTTTTATACAGATTATTGTGCGAGTAAGTTTGCAGCAGTTGGCTTTGCTGAGTCCATGGCACTGGAGCTGCTGGCCAATGGCTGTGATGGAGTGAAGACCACCATAGTCTGCCCCTTTTTTATTAACACTGGCATGCTTGACGGCATAAACACAAAGTAAGGGCCTACTTTTCTTTGTATAGTTTTTTTTTTTCTCAAATTTTTTTTTTTTTAAATTCTGCTACACTCTCATTTAGCTCAACAGCCACCGTTCTCCATAATGAGACTGTGGAGAAGAGTGCATGACCCATGACTGTTCAAAATATGAAAACAAAGCATCTTACCACAATCAGCACCAGTGCTAAAGAAGCGTACAGTTCAAGTCAGAAGTTTACATGCACCTTAGCCAAAGGTCTAATCGTAGAAAACACTCCCTGAGATGTTGCTTCAATATATCCACATTATTTTCCTTCCTCATGATGCCATCTATTTAGTGAAGTGCACCAGTCCCTCCTGCAGCAAAGCACCCCCACAACATGATGCTGCACCCTCATGCTTCACAGTTGGGATGGTGTTCTTCAGCTTACAAGCCTCACCCTTTTTCCTCCAAACATAACGATGGTCATTATGGCCAAACAGTTCAATGTTTGTTTCATCAGACCAGAGGACATTCCTCCAAAAGTAAGATCTCTGTCCCCAATGTGCACTTGCAAACTGTAGTCTGGGTTTTTTGTGGTGGTTTTGGAGCAGTGGCTTCTTCCTTGCCGAGCAGCTTTTCAGGTTATGTCCATATAGGACTTGTTTTACTGTGGATCTAGATACTCGTCTACCTGTTTCCTCCAGCATCTTCACAAGGTTCTTTGCTGTTGTTCTGGGATTGATTTGCACTCTTCGCACCAAACTACTTTCATCTCTAGGACACAGAATGCGTCTCCTTCCTGAGTGGTATGATGGCTGTGAGGTCACATGGTGTTTATACTTGTGTACTATTGTTTGTACAGATGAACGTGGTACCTTCAGGTGTTTGTAAATTGCTCTCAAGAATGAACCAGACTTGTTGAGCTCAATTGTTTTTCGGAGGTCTTGGCTGATTTCTTTAGATTTCCCCGTGATGTCAAGCAAAGAGGCGCTGAGTTTGAAGGTAGGCCTTAAAATACATCCACAGGTACACCTCCAGTTCAGTACACCTCCTATCAGAAGCTGATTGGCTAATTGTCTAAAGGCTTGACGTCATTTTCTGGAATTTTCCAAGCTGCTTAAAGACACAGTTAACTTAGTGTATGTAAACTTCAGACCCACTGGAATTGTGTTATAGTCAATTAAAAGTGAAACAATCGGTCTGTAAACAAATGCTGGGAAAATTACTCATGTCATGCACAAAGTAGATGTCCTAAACGACTTGCCAAAACTATAGTTTGCTAATAAAAAATGAGTTTTAATGACTTCAACCAATGTGTGTGTAAACTTCTGACTTCAACTGTATGTGCAATTAAACATGCATTACATTCTTATAGAACTGATGTGTCATGACTCAAAAATGGGTCAAAATGCAAATAATAAAATGCAACTATGTACTTGCGCATAGTTAAAAGTATCAACTTTTCAAATTAAGGGGGAAAATGCGTTCCCAGACCTTTTTTGTTGGTCAAAGGTTGTACATTCAGTCAGACTGTACAGTATTTAGGCGAATCTGTTACATGGTTAGTACTATTGCAATATATGGTAATACTAAACAGTAAGTGTTTGTGTTAGTCTGGTAAATCACACATTTGCTCATGCATTTACTACATTTTTAGTTTTTCTAGCCAGCCTATGCATATTGCATATTGCAGTTCATGGTAATATTAATAACATTCATGTTTGATTTTAAGGACATTTGTTAGGGTTGTACGATAAACAATTTTGGGTCATCCAGTGTAAAATCTGGATCCTGATCCAAAACCATTTGATAACCTTGTAGACTACTCAGAAAAACTCCAACATCTGTGTTTAATCAACTGGAGGTTTCTGCAAACAATTTATTTAGTGCAAAACTAACATTACTTTGTCCTCAGACTCTAACTTCCATCATGATGAAATTAGGGAAATGGTGAGCTAGTGGAAAACATAGACATGTACACGGCAAAAAAAAGAAAATGTGGTGAAGTACATATAGCAGAAAAGATCAAGTACTTTCTACATTGAATACGTTAGCATGAACTTGAAAATATTAAGTAAATTCTACATTTGTACTCAATTTAAACATGTCAGAATTAATGCTCTTGCTTATATGTAAATATTAGTTAGGATTGTTTGTTATCTTCATAATACATCATCATGTATCAATCCTGAAGTAGAAAACTGTCATATTTAGGATATTTGCCTATTTGAGTACATTTCACGGGTAAATAAAATAAGTACATTTTACTTAAATTTTCAAAGTGAATTAATTGAAACCTTTAAGCTTGGGTGGTCACGCCAATAATCTACACAATATTAATAACTAGTCTTGACCAACACCAGGTAGCTTAGAAGCTCAACTATCCAAAACTGAACAAGTGCTTTAAAATTAGCAGACAAATCTGAAGTGTTCCGTTTTGATAATATCTAAAAAATTTTGGCACTGTAAAAACATCAAACTCATCATATAGTATATAGCCATATAGTGTCATATGTTGTTGGAAAGCTCCCAAAGAGTAGAACACAACCAGCCTATTTTTTTTTACTCACAGACAAAAATATAGCAAAGTATATGTCTTTGACTGTTATGTTGTTGTTGCTTATGTGCCGTGATTTCGCTTATAGATTCACACTAGTTAAACGGAGCATAAAATATCACATACCAATACTTAGAGGTGGTGATTATCTTACAATCAAGCCCACACACAAAGTAATCAGATGCAAAGATCATTAGATAATCCACACGAAGCACAATGTTGCATGTGGTCACCAGGAGATGGCGCCAAATACATGACACAGACTCAATGATGACTCAAATGGCACAGAATGAAACTCATTCTGTGAAATCTCATTGCTAATATCATGTCTGCATGGTATGCAAACCTTTAGTCATTGTTGTGTTTGCCTGTGCAATTAGTTCTTATATACACTTATTATGTTTGATTTGCTTGGAGAGGCTTTTGGACACTTGGAGACATTTTTTGTACATTATGATAAAAACTATGTTATCTCAGTTAAAGTTAACATGGATGGGCAGTTTTTCTGAGCCACCTTATTTACACCCAGAGATATATATTTTTTCAAATTAGAAAAATAGTAAAATTTTGGCAAAAAAATTTTTCAGCAGTTTCTTAGGCTGGGAGTTTAAGAATGTATCATAATCTATATCATTACAAATGTTTAAAGTGGGAGCCTGGGTAGCCACCCCTGAAGTTCACGAGTTCGAATCCCAGGGTGTGCTGAGTGACTCAAGCTAGGTCTCCTAAGCAACCAAATTGGCCCGGTCGCTAGAGAGGGTAGAGTCACATGGGGTAACCTCCTCGTGGTCGCTATAATGTGGTTCTCGCTCTCGGTGGAGCATGTGGGGAGTTGTGTGTGGATGCCGCGGTGGATGGCGTGATGCCTCCACACGCACTATGTCTCAACAAGCCACGTGATAAGATGCGCAGATTGACCGTCTCAGACGCGGAAGCAACTGAGATTCGTCCTCCAGCACCCGGATTGAGTCAATACGCCACCAAGAGGACTTAGAGCACATTGGGAATTGGGCATTCCAAACTGGGGAGAATTTTTGTCAAGTTACAAGCCTTTAATGTTGTGTATGCCACTGAAACAGGAAATCTTTAAAAACTCCTTCAGAGCTTAAAGGGTTAAACACCATGTACATCAGATTCTGTATCAACTGAAATGTTCAAGTTACAATTTGCTCATATTAATAAATATATGTTATGAAGTTAAGTCATTTTTACTTAGAATTTACCATTAAACCCTTAGAGTGCAGATTCTGTTCGGGCCTAATTATTACATAAAACAAACAATAATAGAATATGTTTATATTCATTAAATGAGCATCGGGAAAACAGAAGGGCTGAGAAGTTCATTTCCACTTTAACAATTGTGCTAGTAACGAGGCTGTAATATTCCTGCAGTTATTTGCTGTGTAAATGCATTGAAAGATGATCAAAGTGCTCACAGTGCTGTGTATGTCTTGCAGATGGCCCAGACTCATGCCTATTCTACAGCCAGATTATGTATGTCGGAAAATTGTTGATGCTGTTTTAAGAGAACAGGTTCATCTGTATATACCTGGGAGCATGTACCTGGCAATGGTTTTGAAGAAGTAAGTCAAGCTGAATCTTTCATACTTCACTGTTATACAGACCAATAAATAAACACCCCCCGCACAACTGAACGGTTGTGTGCAGGTGCACAAGTGGTCAATGCTAAATTCAGGTGTGAACAAGGTCTAGATTCTACAATCTAAAACTTTTAACACAATTCTTCTACAGTCTTCCAAGCACGTGTATTTCCTCTAAGAAATACTAATATTTTTTTATTCAAATGTATTTTTTTATCATGTTGCCAATGTATTATCCTACTGGGACCCGCGTCCACATGCGTGGACATTAAGTTTTTGCTTCATGCAAAGTAAAATAATTTTATTTTAACATGGTTGGCTGTGATTAGATGATGATGGTCATTACTTTGAATCTGAATTATTTATGCTATTTTCTGATATAATGTGTGTAACGTCTCAAAAACATGAATAACCAACACTCCTGCAAACATTATAAACAATTTGATGAAAAAAATGTATCTGGCTTTCTATAGCTTGGTATTAGTGTTGCCACGGTAACAAAATGTCAGTAGTCGCTACCGATCCCAGTGAAATTTCACGGATCTCAATACCAATTGTGCTAATTAGGGCTGGGATATATCGTTTCAACATCGACATCGCGATGTGCGCATCCGCCATAGTCACATCGCAGAACGTCCGATGTAGTAAGATGAACATATAGTCTACTAGTGTTGTCAAAAATACCAGTACTCCGGTACCAAGTGCCGGGTCTACCCGGTTCCCATGCAGAGTCGGGAACTTTCGAACGCTCACAACAAGCAAAAGATGGCGACAAGCAAAGTAGCTGTTGCTGCGGAGTCTCAACTGAATCTTGTCGAAAAGAAAAGTGGAAAACGCCAGGTTTGGAAATTCTTTGGATTTGAGGCTGATGAAAAGGGAAACATCATAGATCAGCAAAAACCTGTTTGTAAACGCTGCTTTCACAATTCTCTGACGAAAGGAGGAAACACATCAAACTTAATAAAGCACCTGAAGACAGACACCCGGATTTATTCAAGCAAATAAAGCAGGTGAGTTTAAAAGCATATTATCATTTGCATTAGGGCTGAAACAATAAATCAACGTAACATGAAATCACATTAAACTGTAATGATGAAGCAGTTCACGCCTGACAGAGGAGAGGAAGAATTACACAGATCAGTCCAGATGCACTCTAAACTTCCACAGATTCATCTTATGTTGATCCCAAAGTATTAGGGAATGATTAAAATAATAATAATAAATTCACAAGCCCTCTCGTGGAATAAGTGGAGCCGGAGCTCTTTAAAGGAAACATGCGCTACATTTAAATGCAGTTATATTTAATGCGTTATAGCTTTATTAAAGTTCAAATAATACAGAAGCAGCTCATGTTAATAACTATAAACTCCGAAACTGGCATTTCTCTGTGTGGTCGGTGCCTCTTTATGAGTTGCACGAATGTCCCGATCTGAGGGGGGAGACTGAAACTGCACCCGCTGAGAGAGACTCTTCCTTGGGGATGCTCGTCCCTCTAGATTAGCTCGATTACAACGCGATGGCTCACGACTTATTTAATCATAATATGTGTCATTGTGCATTTCTTATCGTGAAGAAAATTGGCAATATGCAGCTTTATTAATACGAGAGCATGTTTTGCTTTGGTACCGAAAATGGTATCGAGTACTGTGAACAGAACTTTGTACTGTGTACAGAGTTTATTATACGTTCATTGCTGCACGTATGGCTAACAATGGTGAATTAAACAGTGTATAATAAAATAAACTACCCAAAATAAGTCAAAAAGTAAAGTCATTTTCTGTATCTTTTTTTAATTAAAATTTTCCATGAAGATGCAGTTCCCTACAAAATCATATTTTTTTCATATCGCAATATATATTGCAGAAAAACAAAATATCGCAATGTCAGTTTTTTCCAATATCGTGCAGCCCTAGTGCTAATATGATAATGTGCTATTGAACACACTCCTTTAGCCTATTTAAAGTTATATTACAATGTAAGTAATAAATTCAAAGATATGCATATTTCTAACACTTGTTTGTTTTTAAGTAGGGCCCGACTGAAATCGATTTAAAAAAAAATATATATGTTTTTTTAATTTTTCCAGAATTCCATGTTTTAAAGTTTCATTTAATTTCATAACCAAAATTGAACTTTTAAAAAATGTAACAAGTAAAAATTTAACAATTACTTATCAACATACCTTTGCATTTTTTAACACATTTATTCAGTACAAAAGCATTCTTGCTCGTGATATATTGCTTAATTTTTATTATTATTACAATCATTATTTATTATTATTATTATTATTATTATTATTTCTACAGTGATAATTACATTTTACTATACAGTTATAATATATTTCTGTTGCAATTTCTTCAATTTCAGGCGGCTTTTATTATGAATTGTGCTTTTATTTTGATGCAAGTTTAACTTCTCCAGATAAACAGTTCGCTACACGGCCCAGTGTGATTGTTAAAACCCAATTGCTATGATTTAATTATATAAATACAGTATATAGTTTATATGTGCTTCACAGTGGATTAGTGCTCTGCTCTGTCATCTCATACAACGTCTGTGGAGTTTCCAGTGTATGAGCGATCAGCTTCACACATTCATCTAAAGCTCACGCAGCTCATACAGACTAAGATTGCAGCATTTCATAGTTTAATAATCACACTAGGACATATCATGATTTTAACTTGATTAGTTGTGCATTTCAGTGTAAAGGGAGCAACAGAGCACACGCTCAAATAAGTGTCCGTAAAACAGTGTGCTGGTACCGGATTGAGTCGGTGCTCGGTACTGCCGGTACGGCAGAATCACTGGTATCGTTACACCTTTTTTATTTTAGTACTAACTTGGTACCGAAGCACCGGTACTTTTGACAACACTACTTGGTATTATTTACAATTTTACAAATTAGTCCCACTGTACACTTATGTGGACATAAATTTTTAGGATTTTTTTCTTTTTGTTCATGTTTATTAGAGGCTTCTAGTTACAAATCAAAAAGGAGAATGCACAGAGCAGTCACGCTCGGGTCTCAGGAGGTTATATATAAGACAATAGTCCACTGGAGGCCATGTGATACAGTGATACAGATACAGTGAAGGTCCTCTGCCTCACATCGTGCTTAACAAAACTCTACATTCATCTTTAAATCCATGTAAAGTACAGCGCCTCGTATCAGCAAACACAAACCCGCAGTGGATGCAGATTGCACATGTGGGTGTGTTTTCAGTGGGGTTTGTGAATATCCTCTCTGATCTGAATGCAGCTGGAGTCCTTTGAACTGTATGATAATTACTGCACCGGTTAAGAATTTAATTAGTGAGGATAATGTGAGCGCTGCAGCTAGGATGAGACTGCTGCTGAAGATAAACATTATCTTAACTCTCTGTTCGCTCAGTGCTTGTTTGTTCATATTTTATGAATATTTTGTTTACTACAAATATTTGCAATAAAACCATAGTAACCACGAGAATTAGCATGATTAATCTATAGTACACTGATGAGCCAAAACATTATGACCACTCACGGGTGAAGCGAATAACGTTGATCATCACATGTCAAGGTCTGGGTAGATTAGATGGTAAGTGAACAATCGGTTCTCGTAGTCAACATGTTGAATGCAGGAGAAATGGGCAAGAGGAAAGACCTGAGCGACTTTGAAAAGGGCCAAATTGTTATGGCCGGACGACTGGGCCAGAGCATCTCCAAAATGGCAAGGCTTGTGGGGTGTTCCCGGTATTAGGTTGGTGATCATAACGTTTTGACTCATTGGTGTAAAACCATAGTTTCACTACAAATATCATGGTTAAAATATGGTTACTGGTATTGTTGGCGGCTGTAGCTCAGGTGGTAGAGCGGGTCGGCCACTAATCGCAGGGTTGGCGGTTTGATTCCCGGCCCACATGACTCCAAATGCCGAAGTGTCCTTGGGTAAGACACTGAACCCCAAGTTGCTCCCAATGGCAGACTAGCGCCTTGCATGACAGCTCTGCCATCATTGGTGTGTGAATGGGTGAATGAGACGCAGTGTAAAGCGCTTTGAATACCACTAAGGTTGAAAAGGCGCTATATAAGTGCAGACCATTTACCATTTAAAACCATGGTAAATTTAGGGAGGGAAACAGCAAAACTGTTTAAAATCAAATCCCACCCTGTCCTCTATGTGTACTTGATCTGACCCATAAAATGGACTTAATTTGGCGTAACCTAATTTGACATGGAGTTTTTAATTGAAGAAAGCCAGTTAATTTAGATGTTACCACATCAAGCACATTTGGTCACCTGACAAAACATTTTGACAGTGTATATAGCTATGAAATGAATTTAAATAGCATAGCTGCGATCACATGGTCTTTGGAGAATTTCATGACAAATGTTATGAGGTCATATTCGGGATGCATCAAAATGACAATCCATGATAAGCCATTAATTATTGTCGTTTTACCGCCGTTAACTGATACATGTCCGATATTATAGATCTACAATATTTTGACTAATAAATAAATCAAGAGAGCTCAGATTAATACAATAATTATGACCAAACTGATGCTCGTATTGTATAAAGGGATCCTACAGGTATGTATGTACATTTACTACAATATTTCACTCTGTTTTTCTTAAACAGTTTGTTACCCACAAAAACGGGCGTGCTGCTTGGTCAATATCTGGGAGCGTTCGACTACATGGCCAAGTTCAAAGGTCATGGAAAAAAGAGCGACTGATTTCCACCAATAGAGGAGCTGAGACACAACCAGTGGACTGTTTGAACAAATCACAGACTGACTAAACAAACACAAAGTGCTGCAGTGAGTACTGAACGAGTAAGATGAATAGAGCAGGTCTTTTTTGTGCATAGCTGTAACATCCACTTTAACTATAACTTACTCTGTATTTTCAGCACTTCTGTTTGAACCATTAAATGAACTCAGTTCCTGTTCTTGTGCCAGTTGCACTTAATTTGCACCCATGAAACAATGGCACAGACTAATCTTAAGACTTATATTAAAATTGTATGTTATATTTCTCTTCCATAAATGAGATTATTCTGTGATTGTACAGTAGATCTATTCCTACTTGATCTAACCCATGCAAAGTACTTTAGTTGGCGTAATCTAATTTGTCAGTTTGACTTTGTCAGATTAAATCTTTGACCAGTTCATTTAGATGTTGCAACATGAAGCACTTTTAATACAGTAACATAAGATGTATTTCTCAAACTGACGGCACATGTGATATGTAGTCCAATGTCGTTGGGTCGTTTTAATATCACCTTACCAGGACTGAAGTACCTTGTTTTTTAATTGTCTTATTTAATGAACTAATGACTGATGGATTGTATGAAGGAATGTTAATTTTTCCCAATGTGCATTTTGATTATACGTATTATTATTATTAGGGCTCTTGCTAATAAATTTAGTAACAATAATGGTTTCTGAAAGTTTGTTTTTTCCGACACAAGCTTAATTTGTAATTAGTGTCAGAATCACTCACCCTCACTATATGTATAAAATGGTGGTGTGAGTGAGTGAGTGAGAGTGTATGAGTGAGTGTGTGTGTGTGTGTGTGTGTGAGTGTGTGTGTGTGTGTGTGTGTGTGTGTGTGAGAGTGAGTGAGAGTGTATGAGTGTGTGTGTGTGTGTGTGTGTGTGTGTTTGTGTGTGAGTAAGAGTGTATGAGTGTGTGTGTGTGTGAGTGTGTGTGTGTGTGTGTTTGTGTGTGAGTAAGAGTGTATGAGTGTGTGTGTGTGTGTGTGTGTGTGAGTGTGTGTGTGTGTGTGAGTAAGAGTGTATGAGTGTGTGTGTGTGTGTGTGAGTAAGAGTGTATGAGTGTGTGTGTGTGTGTGTGTGAGTGAGTGAGTGAGAGTGTATGAGTGAGAGTGTGTGTGTGTGAGTGCGTGTGAGTGAGTGAGAGTGTATGAGTGTGTGTGAGTGTGTGTGTGAGTGTGTGTGAGTGAGTGAGAGTGTATGAGTGTGTGTGTGTGTGTGTGTGTGTGTGAGTAAGAGTGTATGAGTGTGTGTGTGTGTGTGTGTGTGAGTGTGTGTGAGTGAGTGAGTGAGAGTGTATGAGTGAGAGTGTGTGTGTGTGTGTGTGAGTGTGAGTGTGTGTGAGTGAGTGAGAGTGTAAGAGTGTATGAGTGTGTGTGTGTGTGTGTGTGAGAGTGTATGAGTGTGTGTGTGTGTGAGTAAGAGTGTATGAGTGTGTGTGAGTGAGTGAGTGAGAGTGTATGAGTGAGAGTGTGTGTGAGTGTGTGTGTGTGTGTGAGTGAGTGAGAGTGTATGAGTGTGTGTGAGTGTGTGTGTGTGAGTGAGTGAGTGAGTGAGAGTGTATGAGTGAGAGTGTATGAGTGAGTGTGTGTGTGTGTGTGTGAGTGAGTGAGTGAGAGTGTATGAGTGAGTGTGTGTGTGTGTGTGTGTGAGTGAGTGAGAGTGTATGAGTGAGTGTGTGTGTGTGTGTGTGTGTGTGTGTGTGTGTGTGAGTGAGTGAGAGTGTATGAGTGAGTGTGTGTGTGTGTGAGTGTGTGTGTGTGAGTGAGTGAGAGTGTATGAGTGAGTGTGTGTGTGTGTGTGTGTGTGTGTGTGAGTGTGAGTGAGTGAGAGTGTATGAGTGTGTGTGTGTGTGTGTGTGAGTGTGAGTGAGTGTGTGTGTGTGAGTGTGCGTGTGAATGTGTGTGTGAGTAAGAGTGTGTGTGTGTGAGTGTGTGCGTGTGAATGTGTGTGTGTGTGTGAGTGTGAATGAGAGTGTGAGTGAGTGTGTGTGTGAGTATGTGTGTGTGAGTGCGTGTGTGAGTGTGTGAGTGAGTGTGTATGAGTGTGTGTGTGTGAGTCTGTGAGAGTGAGTGTGTGTGTGTGAGTGTGTGTGAGTCTGTGAGAGTGTGTGTGTGTGAGTGTGAGTGTGCGTGCGTGCGTGCGCGTGTGAGTGTGTGTGCATGCGTGTGTGTGTGAGAGTGTGTGTGAGAGTCTGTGAGAGTGTGTGTGAGTGTGTGTATATGTGTGTGTGAGTGAGTGTGTGCGTGTGAGAGTCTGTGAGAGTGCGTGTGAGTGTGTGTGTGAGTCTGTGAGAGTGCGTGTGAGTGTGTGTGTGTATATGTGTGAGTGTGTGTGAGTATCTAGTATATTACAGTTGAGGATATAAGTTTGGACATGTGTGTTCGTTACATGCCCATTTTAACCAATTTAGAATAAAAGTTATAAAAACTTAGAAATAACACTAATAACGAATAGTCACATAATAATAATTCCAGTTTAGGAATGTCTTCGAGACCATCAAATGTTAAACAAACATTGTGGCTTCTTAAAAGTTGCTATTTTCCCCTAGATTCGATCAGCCGAATTGAGTTGCATCTTGGGACGCTTTCTTAACAGTATTGAAGGCGTTCACATGTATGCGGGACATTTGTTGATTGCTTCACGATTTGCTCCAAACTCATGAATTTAAAGAAATGTAAAAAAAAAAAAAAAAAAAAAAAGCTTTGTAAAGATTCATACATACGTTGGAATCATCAGTCTACATTGAAAAAAACAGAGTAAATATAGCAGAAAATATTAAGTACTTTCTACATTTGTACTCAATTCAAACGATTATCAAATTGATATCATTTGAAGTCATTAAAACAAAATTGTTTTTTTTTTTTATATTTCATATTAGCAAACTATAGTTTTGGCAAGTCGTTTAGGACAACAACTTTGTGCATGATAACTGTCAATTTTCCAGCAATAGTTTACAGACCGATTGTTTCACTTTTAATTGACTATAACACAATTCCAGTGGGTCAGAAGTTTCCACACACTAAGTGAACGGTGCCTTTAAGCAGCTTGGAAAATTCCAGAAAATTATGTCAAGCCTTTAGACAATTAGCCAATCAGCTTCTGATAGGAGGTGTACTGAACTGGAGGTGTACCTGTGGATGTATTTTAAGGCCTACCTTCAAAGTCAGTGCCTCTTTGCTTGACATCACGGGGAAATCTAAAGAAATCAGCCAAGACCTCCAAAAAACAATTGAACTCAACAAGTCTGGTTCATTCTTGAGAGCAATTTACAAACACCTGAAGGTACCACGTTCATCTGTACAAACAATAGTACGCAAGTATAAACACCATGTGACCTCACAGCCATCATACCGCTCATGAAGGAGACGCATTCTGTGTCCTAGAGATGAAAGTAGTTTGGTGTGAAGAGTGCAAATCAATCCCAGAACAACAGCAAAGAACCTTGTGAAGATGCTGGAGGAAACAGGTAGACGAGTATCTAGATCCACAGTAAAACAAGTCCTATATCGACATAACCTGAAAAGCTGCTCGGCAAGGAAGAAGCCACTGCTCCAAAACCACCACAAAAAACCCAGACTACAGTTTGCAAGTGCACATGGGGACAGAGATCTTACTTTTGGAGAAATGTCCTCTGGTCCGATGAAACAAAAATGGAAGTTTTTGGTCATAATTCACCAAATAGGCGGGATCATGAAGAAGGAAAATGATGTGGATACATTGAAGCATAGTGAAGTTTCACAGGTGACTTTTCGAAGCTGGCGTTCCTAGCATGCACCGTGCTTGAATAATTAATCAAAATTAAAGTTGATTCACACCGTTTATATAGTTGATTTTGTTATGTTTAGTGACTTCTTGTTTTGTGAAGTCTGAAGTTCATTTTCTAATCAGAATGACCCGTTCATGATGAAAAAAAATATTTTTGTTTTGTGCACCATGTTTTCAGGTTTGCGTGCGCAGCTCAGGATCTTGTTTTGTCACTTTTCAAGGTGATGATGTCTAATGTAGCGTGCATCATGTTTCCCTGTGGAAGGCTTCTGTGTGTCATGTGGTGCGTGACTAAGTATGTTAAAAGCAAGTGCACTTGAAAGCATGACTTAAATGTGCAGAGTGAGTAATATTTACTTCTATAAAAAAACAGAACATTGCAAAGTAAATGTACTTATTAAAGCCACCAAGAATGGTCTGTAGCCTTTTCTTGAAAATATGGTCGGTTAAATTTACTAGCCACGTTTTTACACCAGTACACCACACAAAGGTTTTTTAAGATCATGATATACAATTTTAGTCAAGTGGGTCAACTGCAATACACTTTGGTCTCAGTGCAATCCTACCTAACTCTACCTTGCATAAGCTTTCATAGTTCGAAAGTGGTTATTATTGCTGTGTGCATTGCACATAAACAGCCAACATACAATGAAGCGTGTTCAACTGTTTGAAAAGCACATTATGCACTACAGTTTTCCCGTAGATCACATTTCACTTTTTTATGTTTGACATGTACTCACACAATGACAATCGGAGGAAACAATGAGCTGGCTCATGAGGAAGTGGGACTCTCGACTCTTTTCCCCTGATAAATGGAGTATAGTTACTAATTCGCCAAGTGGGACAAAAGATGAAATATTATCCCTGGTCTAATCTTACGTCGTTTCACTCAATTTATGTAATCATGTTTCACTGTTGACTCAACCATGTTAAAAATACAGCGTAGAGACGGTCTCCTCTATGAATGACTAACACATTAGTCACTAGGGAGCGTGACATGAGTAGGTAGTGCACATACAGAAGAGCACACATCAACAGTACTTGGTCCAATAAGGGGGCACTTGGGTTTCCTATTTCATCTACATAGGAGAAGCAGTTTGATATCGGTATAAACTTGAATAAATACATCATATTTGAAACATCTTAAACATTCATTGTCAGATTGACCTATAGCCTTAGCAAACTGTCATGTGAAACTGTTCCTCAAATCTGGTGCGTGTCATGTCGTCGCAGTGTTTATTATGGGTGCATTGCGCCCCCATGTGGACACTCACTAAATTAAAAGGACACCTGTAGAGAAATTGTTGGTCTCGTTTCAGGACACAAAAATATTTGAGCCTTTTAAAGATTTACAAATTTAAATTTAACACAAAAAAATCCATTTAAAAATTTAAATATTAAATAAAATATAAAAAAATAAATTGATTGAACTTAAGTTTTTCATATTTTTATTTTATTTTGTCAAAGATAACTTAATAAAAATAAACGTAATATTAAAAAAATTATATAAAATAAAATGTATACAATTTAATTTATAAAACTAAGTTTTTCAATATATACACTGTACAATTACATTTATAGAACTTAAAATAAAATGTTTTTCAAGTTTGTATTTTATTTAAAGTTTGCTTAATTAAAATATATATATATATTTTTTTAAAATATTTTATTAAACGAATATATAAAATTAAATTGAACTTAGTTTTTCATGTTTTTATTTTATTTGGTTAAAAATAACAATATTTAAAAATAATTATTAAATTTAATTTTAAGTTTTTCAATATATATACTGTACAATTACATTTATAAAACTTAAAATAAAATGTTTTTGTAATATGTTTTTATTTTATTTAGTTAAATATTGCTTAATTAAACTTAATATTTTAAAATATTTGATATATTAAATAAAATATCAAATTAAATTGATTGAACTTAGTTTCATATTTTTATTTTATTTTGTAAAAAAACAACTTAAAAATAAACGCAATATTTAAAAATATATTAAATAAACCGCACACAATTTAATTTATAAAACTTAAAATAAAATGTTTTTCATGTTTTTATTTTTTGTTAAAGATTGCTTAATTAAAAACTTAATATTTTAAATATTTTATATATTAAATAAACTATTAAATTACATTTATAAAATTTTAAATATTAAATGTTTTCACATTTTTATTTTATTTAAAGAACTTAATTAAAAAAATATATTTAAAATATTTAATATATTAAAGAATTAAATATCAAATTAAATTTATAAAACTTTAAATATTAAGTTTTTTATATTTTTATTTTATTTAGTTAAAGATTACTTAATTAAAAAAACGTAATACTTAACATTTAATATATTAAAGAAAATATATAAAATAAATTGTATAAAACTTCAAATATTACGTTTTTCATTTTTATTTTATTTAGTTAAAAATGATTTAATTTAATTTCATGGAATTTTGTTGAAATTGAAATGCGTTAATTTTAAAATAATTTTTCTGCGTGTTGCACATAAAGTGGTGACCCAACACAGTACCGAAATGAATTGTTTATCAAACAAAAGTAAACAAAAATGTTCTTTAAATCAAACCTTAAAATGTATAAATATCCCATTGAACTGCATAGGACCCAATGCAAAGCTTTTGACTTCAACAAGAGACATAAGAACCATTCTCTCCTCCCTTTTACAATTTCATAAGCCTATTTTATGCACGATTATACAGAAATGTCATTGTTTTTACCTGATGCCCGGGAGCCCTCTGAGCCCAAGGCACAAGCATCGAGCACTGAACATTAAATGTTTGTTTGACTGCCTTTATGTTATTCGGGCATTGACGATATTTACAGACACTATGTTAGACACGATTGCTATAACAGCACTGCCAGATGCATATTTTTCACACATAAACACCCACTCAAACACACTATCGATATATACACTATATTTCAAAATAGTACTTGTGCATTTCTCTTTAATAAGGCTTTAACAGCCTGTCATCAATGATATTATACATGCACCGCATCAGTGTCCACTGCAGTTCAATACATCCTTAAAGCCAGATAGATGCATTCATAATGTGCATCTGTGAAGTTCTGAACACTGACGTGTCATCAGTACGGCTTCCCTCCGAGACCTGTGACGATCTGCTCTCGCTCCTCAGCGGTCGGCATATCCGGCTTCACTCCGTCACGGCGACGCTGCAGCATCACGGCATGCTGAGAGAGCGCGAGACACAAAGAGTCAAACATTGAGTTAAATCGAGATGCATTTCACACTTTCAGAGCATCATTCCGGCAAATGGTTCAAATGTTGGTTGAAATAAATGATGCAAGTTATTATACACGACCGGTCAAAAGTATGTACATACTCGACTGAATTTGTCTCTCATGATCCTAAAAACCTTTTGATCTGAAGGCATATGCTTAAATGTGTCAAATTAGTTTCATTAGACAAAATGCATACTGTGCTTACATATACATTTATTACAGAACAACAGTTTTAATTGAACCCTCCTATTGCGTTCGGATCATTTTTGACCCGGGTGAGGAATATGATGTTGTTTAAACATTGTTTTTAGTACGGGAACCAAACTTTTGACTATCAAAATACACATGAATATTTTTTTTCAGATTTTTTAATAAAATAGTTTAACAGATATAACCATTTAAAAATAAAATATATATATTTAAATTTAAAAAAAAAATCAATATTTTGCATTCATGGGTCAATTTTGATCCGGGCATCAATTGTGGATTTACACATGATATTATGTAGATTTTTTTCTTATTCAAAAACCTGCATTATGCATCTTTCCTGTAATCTCTCACTGGGACAAACATGCATACACACATACATACATACATACTCTCTCTCTCTCTCTCACTCACTCACTCACTCACTCACTCACTCACTCACACACACACACACACACACACACACTTTCCTGTACACAACAGGCGTGACTGATGTAACAAACATAACAAATAAAGTAAATCAAAGGTACTTCTGTCTAAAGGGGGTGTGGCAAGATTTTGTTCAAGCACACATTAGTCTAAATAGGGCTTGAAAGAGGAAACTGTTCATATTTTAAACAGTTTACAGCATATTCACACATCAACATTCAGCCGTTCAAGCACATACAGAGAATAGATTCAGCTTAAAACATAGTAAAGAAGGATTCATGTTGAATACTTGAGTTGTACAGTTGTTCAACAAACAAGTGTGTGTGTGTCTGTGTGCGTGAGTGAGTGAGTGTTTGTGTGAGTGTATGTGTGCGTGAGTGAGTGAGTGTTTGTGTGAGTGTTTGTGTGAGTGTATGTGTGCGTGAGTGAGTGTTTGTGTGAGTGTATGTGTGAGTGTATTTGTGTGAGTTTGTTGCACGATTATACATGGATTACACCTCTGGAGTCGTTTGGATTACTTTTATGCTGCCTTTATGTGCTTTATGGACATTAAAAGTTCACTTGCACTGTATGGACCTACAGAGCTGAAATATTCAATTTCAATCATAAAAATCTTAATTTGTGTTCAGCAGAAGAAAGAAGTCAAACACATCTGGGATGACATGAGGGTGAGTAAATGATGAGAGAATTTTAATATTTGGGTGAACTGTCCCTTTAACGATTGACCAATGATCCTTTATCATTTTCATTATTTAAGCAGTTATAGTATGACCTAAATTTGAGTCCATTTAATTACAATTATTAAGTTAAAACAACAACTTTTTTATCGCAAATCTGAAGTATGTCTTCTTGTATCTGCTTCCCTTTAATAGTGAAGTTCATTCTATATGATCACCAAGTTATAGAGATGCATTTACTCAATTCAACTGAAGGAACGAGTTTACTCAATCAGTTGAGTAAAGTCAACGTAATCAGGGTTTCAGTGTAGTTAAAAAGCTAATCTTTGATATCAGGAATATAATGAATACTAGTAAAAGTGATCATTGTTTTAAACAGTTGTTACATTCGCACTAGTACAAACGGACATTCTTGAAATCCAAAATGGAATTTCAGTTTGAAAAAAAAACAACATTCTTAATATCTGTAACGGCATTTTCACTAGAAGAATTCTAGTTCTAATTCACGTATTGTGTATTGTTCAAAACACAATAATAGATACGAATCCGTCATTTCTTACCGGCTGAAGCTCCAATATCAGCAATAAACTTTATACTAGTAAAAATTATATTTTTTTTTTATATCAACGATTATATTGTTACTAGTGCAAGTGTCCATTCCTGATATCAACAATTATAAATAATATGAACAAAAAAGTAAAAATGCTTGTTTTTTTGTTTTTTTTATAAATGTAATTTGGCTTTCACTAGTGGTCATGTTAATTTCAGATATCTAGAATGTGATTGTAACTTGTAATAAAGCTTTTTAAGATATCTTTAATTACTCTTCAGTTTATTGACATCTGAAATGGGGCGGCTGTAGCCCCGAGCCTCAACCACTGAGCCACCACTGCCCATTAAACATTCACATCCTCATTAAATGCTGAAAGGACTTATGATACAAACTGATAATTAAAACAATTATATGACAGTGGTGTCTCCGTATACTTACCCAGTACTTCCTGCAGTTTTTATACCTCGTGAAGTATGCAGAACACATGCTCTTATCATAGTTATATGCGTCCAAACATTTTTGGGAACCATCACTCTCCTGTGCACACAGACAAATACATTATTAGAATCTGTTGTATAGACGATAGAAAGTCATGATAGACTACAGTTAGAAATGGTAAATGGTCTTCCAAAGTGTATCACACACCCATTCACACACCAATGACAGCAGAGCTGCATGCAAGGCACTAGTCTGCCATTGGGAGCAACTTGGGGTTCAGTGTCTTGCCCAAGGTCACTTCGGCACGTGGAGTCATGTGGGCCGGGAATCGAATCATCAACCCTGCGATTAGCAGCTGACCCGCTCTACCACCTGAACCACAGCCGCCCCATTAGAACAGTACACTACACCCGCAGCCTCTTCACTTATGCGGTACTGAAGGCAAATTTCAAGTGAAAACATGATTTTATATAAAATGTTAAATCTAACCACACACGTTCACGCTTACCTCAATGCATGGGTTGATATCCACATTCCGAACTTTCCGTGCACCCGATTTGTTATTCATGTTCCAGCTTCATCCGTGTCACTGCTGGAATACCAGAAAGCTCCAGTTACCAACAGTGAAATTAAACACCAGTATAGGGGGCACTGCACATTATACGTGCGCATTTCAAGTTTCGCATTTTAGAAGTACAAATATTCCCAAATATTATGCAATGTTTTTGATTGCACAACTGACACCTGGTGGCTTGGATGCAGCATCATTTAAAATCAATAGTTTCAGTTTCAGATGTCATTGTAGAAATGTAGTATTCACAGTCAGCCATGATGACTTTAATCAGTGAGTGAAAGTGACCAATAACAGGATGGATATATCGGTTTTGCCGATTAATCGGCACGGTAACAGATTTCTGGAACTATTAGTTAGCGGTAAAAATACACACCAATAGTTTTTCCACGTTGCGTCTGGTGCTGGGATGGCTGGAGCGGCTGGGAAGGGTCCGCTGTCGTTATACTCTATGAGAGCGGCCTCTAGTGGCGAAATAAAAACAATCACTGATGCCTTGTGGTGTTTGTTTTGACATGTGAGACCACATTATACATGGAGCGGACACTTCAGATGCAGATTTTAAACATCAACAACTAAAAGCCATGTACACCGTACACCACAGTACACGTTTTCATATGATTATACAGTAATTAATTTGTTGACTAGCCACTGCATTAGTTGAGAACAGTAGCATGTTTGCTGACAAGGCTAAGAGGGCGCTAACATTAAAGCTAACCTCAAGCGGTTAGAACCATGTGACAAAAACACACACAAGTCCTACTCAAATGTTTAAATGTCACGACTGTTTCCATCTATTACCATCTATTTACGTTAGTTTATATCCAGCCGTCACGTTTATGCATTCGTTAGCCCGCTACGTTGCATATTTAAAGCTAATGACGTGAGAAAGCAAATTAATATCTTCATGGAGCCGAGAGAAACGTATAAACAAACCAGAAACACATTTGACATCAACTCATTATTTTTATCCTCACTGTAATACGATGACTTCAGATTAATCACAATCTTGCGCTAACAAAGGCATCAGCCTTTGACAGCATCAAAAATAACCGCGCTCCTGCGTGAGACGCTGCATTAACAAAGACAAAGTGAAACGGAGATGTTCATCTAGCGCAGGTCTCTTAGAACAATAAATGTGTGGTTGCTAAATCGTTCGGTGTGAACAGCCCCTTACAGTAGGTGAAGATCTTTGCCGTTGCATCTTGCTCTCTTATAAGCGTTTCTCAGATTAAGCAATGAGTTGTTTAAATGCTTTGTCAGGAAAGATGTTCAACTTGGAAACGTGATGATGTGTCTCGAGATCCTTGCATTCGGTTCCAGTCCGTTGTGTTTCATCTGATTGAACAGCCCCTGGCCCGGGCGCAATGTCTGAGCCGCTTCACCACCGAGTTCAGCCGGATACCACTGCTATCTGTGAATATTGCTACTCTACATACAACTGTACTGAATATAAAACAATGTGGTAATTTGCTGTTAATATGAAGCTTGTGTCTGGAGTAGTAGGAATCAGTGCAAGTGTAACTCCATATAAAATGTATATTGAAGCGCTTTCCTCCCTCATTTTACTTTTGACTTAAAATTTGAGTATACGGGCCGACTGAAACGTTTTATTTAATTGGTTTATTCACATTAGTTGAAAATGAAATGCTCTTTATTAACAGGCAGGGTAGGGATGTTCTTTTCAACAATATAATGGTTTTATGTTATTTCATGCCATCCATTTTCGTGGTTCAGTCAGTATTGTTTATTTTTGTCATAAAATTCGGCACTATTTTAATTTGAGTGTTATTTTTCATTAAGTATCAATTTTAAAAGCTGTTAGTTGATTAATTGATTATTGGCTGATACTGCCCAATTTAGTTATCATATCGGTAATATCCACTATCGGTCGACCTCTAACGGTTACTGAGATTAAGCGAGTAGTATTCGGCTGGTCATGTGATTCCAATATGGCCGCCCCCATGTGTGGACCCTCTCCATGTAAAATAAAACAGCTTTTATAAGGTTACTGATATGACTAGAGTCTTCATGATTTCATACACGTGTTTCAAAATTACAATTCATGTCTTTAGGAGTAAATCTTTTTAATTGAGGAAATAAATACTGACTGCACCTTTAAGAATACTATCATATTAGAGGACACAGCGGTCACTGCTTAACATACCCATGTTTACATGAAAATCGTGTGCTGTAGAAGTATGATTACACAAGAAAGCACGGCAAAACATACACAAACATGTGCATGAGTCAAAAATAAAATAAAATGCAACAATGCATTTAGTTTGTAGAGCGCATGTGCATTACGGGAGATGAAGAGAGGTGTCTAACTTAGTAGTTCAGATGACTTTGATGCACAAATGTTGCTATTGAGGACATACTGTAATGCAATATATTAAAGCATCTCATACTTATTAATATGATACTAATTACATAATGCATATGATTAAAATCCGCACAACCTGAATCGGATGGTTCACCTACCTACAAGGCTCAAATGCATGGTTATAAATGTTTCGAAATGTTGTGAAAAATCACCTACAGATGTTTTAGAAAAGTGAGCACTCAGTCGTACCCTAAACCTAGTTCAAAACAAAGATATACTTACAGCACCGTCCACAAACCTCGCTGTCATTCAAACTAGTGACGACGGAGGACTTGCTTGAACTGAATGTAACCTAACGCGCATACGTTGTGGGATTTATATGTACAAGTTGCCATAGGACACTTTTTTATTATTATTATTAAAACACAAGTAGCGTGTGCTTCCCACTGAATAATTACTTTAATGTTGCATGTACTCACAGTATAACGCTCAACCTTCCCCCATGTCAGAACAAGCGTCACACTCAAAACAGCACAACGCGACTTCACGTTACCTGAAAGTGATTGACAGGCACCAATGGCCAATCAAACAGCGAATCTGAGGCGCAGACTGCTTGATTGACATCTCATCTGGCCAATGGAACAAAGCAGGCGACTGTCGTGCCCGCCTACTGACCAAACCGTTATTAAACAAAGTCGTGCCGATTGACGGAATCGCCGACCAGTCCGAAATTTTAGATTTTGTGGAAAGGACCGTCAGCGACAGTGAAGTATGAAAATGACAGTTTGTTACACAAATCGCAAGCCGGGGGGAGGAGGGCCTCGCGGTGGGCGTGGCCAAATCGTGGTTTGGTTGAATCGCAGCGCACACACACAATGGCTGCTGGAAAGAGGGGAAAGCAAACAATTTTTAGGCCCGCCGTGTCCAGCAAAAAATATGAGAAAAAAATTATAAAAAATCCGGGGAATAGTTGAAAGTGGAGAAAAACGCCGTAGAAAGGATGTTAACGCTCCCACGGTGAGTTTCACGCCAATTTGGGAAATTGTTACGGCGTTTTTCAATTAAATTATCGGAGTTATTCAAATTATGAGATAGGGGTGAGCCAGACTAGAGGAAACAAAGTTTGTGTTAATCAGCGCCCAGTTCGGGACTCTATATAGAAATTATACAGAAAACCGGGGGGGTTTAAAAACTTATTTGTTTCTGTCACGTCACGTTGCGCGCGAGCGACTGTCAATAAACAGAGCAACGCGTGTATAGTCGCAAAAAAAAGTTGAGAAAAGTTGTCAAAAATATTGTTTAGTTTTAAGATTTCCTATGATTATAATACCGAGGATAGCCGTGGCGAAATCACGCGCGTTTAAGTGCGAAAAAAAACCGCATGCGGCAAACATGGTGCGAAAGTTTTGACACATTCGTGCACGCGATGCGAAAGTAAACACAGAGTTTGCGAAATTTTGATAAACATGTTATGGCGTTATTTTCTCACACAAGGTACACAGTTATCGCTTTTGGAGTTATAAACAGTGCTCTTATTGACAGGACTGAAGGTGTCAGTGAGTCACAAAGTTGCACCGTGGGTCATTATCGGAAGAGAAAGTTGCTTGTCAATATCGCAAACAACCAAAATGGTGGGAGAAGTGAAGGGGGGACAAATTGTGGGATGCTGAACCCTTGAATGATCATCTGTCCTCATTGTAGCCCAGCTGAATGTCCAACACAGTAAAACTGAATGATTGGGACTAATGTTAAATCTGTTTTGCCCGAATGATTTTACATGTAGCACTAAAAAGTCAATAATCATGTCAAAGTTGTTATTTGCTGTTCAGTCGCTGGGTGTGGTGCAGTTTTGTAGAATGTCAGAGCAGATTTATTGTATAGCTTGCAATCAAATAGTTTCAATAGGATATATTTAAGTTGGGCACGCGCGGAAATCTACCTCAGTGTCAAATCTGAAGTGTGAAATATATGTGCTATAGTGTGATTTATGTTGATTTGATGTTTATTTGACGTGTGTGTTTGGGTTATTAAGAGAATGTAAAGCGATGGGAACGAAGAACCTCCATCCTTATTGCTCCTGGATGTTCTTGTTGTAATAGCCATTGAGCTGGAGGGGGTCATCGGGTTTCCCGCGCAGTTGTTATGAATGTTCTGCTGCTGGTTGAATGTGAGCGCGAGCGCGTTCGGAATCTTTCAAACGCAACAAAACATTCGAATTGACCTGCTGTGTAGAACTACATGGAACGGGTTGGCGGGAAAAAGTCGAAGACTTCTCAGTCTAACATGTTAAAATGGGTATATTCAGCCCTCTAGATTTGACCAATCTCTTATTTGGAAACTGCATTCCAGTGGGAGAGTCAAAAAGGTGAAACGGTTGTTATGAAATGTGTAATAAAAGATTGATTTGGTGCATGGAAATGTTTTGGTATGATTGAAAGCTGCAAACTCAAAATAATGAATTGTTTTGAGTAGGAAAAAAATTAATTCAAATAAATTATCCTCGAGTATTTAGAACTTTCTCTTTCTTTTGAGTTCACGAAACTTACATCTTTTAAGTAGCATGGATTTTTTTAATGTTTTGAGTTTAAGGAACTTGTCTCTTTAAATTTACATTAACTTAAATTTAATGGCACTGGACAGGGAGAGTTAATGTTAAAATGAAGTGTTTATAATGTGTCTTTGTTTAATGTGAATGTAAAGGTAGATACTTGTTAGTGTTTTTTGAATTTACTGAATTTTATTAACATTTTGTTGTGTTGTTTAGAAGATTTTCTGTCATGTTAAAGTTTTTAGGGGTTACCATTATAGTGAATAGAGGATCTTGAGATTAGATTGTTCTACAGTATATTGGTATATTTGTTGAGTAATTGCTGCTAAACAAAGCATGGTTTATCCAATTAACATGCTAACATTCACTGTACTAGCTTGTTCTAGTTAGCACTAACTAGCTAGGTTTCTTTACTTACCATATTTAAGTTGAGCCTACATGAGGATTTTAAGTTTAGCCAAAGAGTTAAAGTTAAATACCATTAAAATGCACGAGTTATTGCATGAGTCAATATTTCAAGTTAAGAAATAATAAACATACAAAAATAGTTCAATATGAAAATCTGACAGTTCTGCTTATTTAAACTTAAAACAATTGATTTAACTGATTACCTCATATTTCTGATAACTTTATAGTGTTTGTTTATCTTGCTGTAATTTCTTATACTGTAAAATTGCATATAGACTATCATCTCTAAAGTTAAAGACTTTTCTTATTTTTTTATCTCATAATATTCATTTAAATGTGATTTATTTTAGGTTTAAATTTATATTGAATGAATTTTATTGCTGCCCACTGAACTTTAGAAGATTCGTTTCAATTGCTAGCTCATCTTCCATGACTTTTATTGCTAATTAATGCATTTGAGAATTTCAAAATTACAAGCTAACCTTTAAAATGAGATTATTTACTCAAACCCATTAGAAAAGTTAAGTCTAATGTTATAATGAGGTTTTATCTTAAAACAATTCTGTAAAAGGCAAACCAAAAGCGTTTGTGCAGAACACTGTCATTCTTTAAAAACTGTAAATGTTTTAATCGTCATAATCTTGAAACTATTCAGTCACGATTAAATGAATCAAAGCATTTGGAAGGAATTTATTAGATCATGCTTTTAGGTTTGCTCTCTTAATACAGCAACAGTTATATTGTCATTTGAAAATTAGAAGTTATGACAACCTGCAGATTTTAACTATATATATTGCCAATTTAAAGACTTCAATTTAACTTTTTTAGACAGTATTAATTTCTTATAATTAAGCTTTGTGTTGCTAAAATTCAAATTAGATCTAAATATGTGTTTTTTAAAGGATTTAAGTACTCATTTAATTATATACAGGGTTGGAGAGTAACTGAATACATGTAACGGAATTACATTTTTAAAATGCAAAATATAAGTAACTGTATTCCACTACAGTTACAATTTAAATCATTGGTAATTAGAATACAGTTACATTCCAAAAGTATTTAGATTACTGAAGAGATTACTTTGCATTTAATTGTCATTTGTTTCATTTAATATTTAGTCCTTTCAGATGGAAAACATTTATACATATAAATGATCCAAAGTGCATTTGAACAGCGGTGAAACACTTTCTGATGATGTGTGACATTCATACGAGCAGACAGAGAAGTACGTTTGAAGTAAGTTTGGAGCAGAAGAAATAGAAATAAACCTTGTGTAAATTGTTAGCTTTATGCTAAGCTAAAATGCTATTTCTAACCATTTTACATGCATGTGTTACCAGATATGATCATATTTATTATCAAGAAAATTCACGTTAGATTATAATGAATTTTTTTCTAGTAAGATCTTCGATATTAGAGCAAAAAATCATATTCTTGATGAAAATTTTTGCATTGTTTTCCTGAAAAAATATCTAAAAATCCTTAAAATGAGATCAGTTTGATTGATCTTGTTTTAGAAACAACACTGCAGAAGATATTTGGGTTCTAGATATTTATATTTTATTATCAGATATTTCTGTTCTGGCCGAGTTTTTATAGTCAAAACAAGTGAAAAAATCCACCAGTGCTGAAGAAGTAATCCAAAGTATTTAGATTACATTACTGACTTTGAGTAATCTAACGGAATGTTACAAATTACATTCCACAGCATGTAATCTGTAATCTGTAGTGGATACATTTCAAAAAGTAATCCTCCCAACCCTGCACATACATTGTAATACTTACAAATTAATTTACCATCTAAATCCTTCAAAAAAAAAAACAAAGTATCGTTTGTAGAAAACTCTTTAAATGTAAGTTTATAGTGTCAAGTATCAATTCTAGGTGACAAACCATTTATTATTCCTGTTAACATTTATTCAAATAAATATTTGTATATTTTAATAATTAATATAAATCCTGTAGTTTGTGTTGAGTTAAAGATCGGTCTTAAAAAGGTGCACATTAAATGCATCTATTTGCATTAAATAAAACAAATGTGAAGTGTTAGAAAGGAAGACGAATGTCTATGAAAGCATTCATTCAGACGTGAAGCAGTAACTGATTGCATTTAAGGACAAGTTTACAGCTGAGACATGTCCGTTTGCTTTTCTACAACTTTCTTTTTTCAAATATACTGGAAAGAAAAATTCTATCATCATTGACTCACCCTGATGTTGTTCCAAACCTGTATGACTTTATCTTGTCTTCTGTGTGATCTCTGTTTTATGTTGTTAGTTACAGCCTCAGTCACCATTCACTTTCATTGCAAAAAGATAAATAAAATAAAAACTGATTCATTTCTAGGTAAAGTATTAGACAATATTTAGGCAAGTGGGTATAAGAACGTAAACAATATAAAGGAGGACAGCTCTCCAATGCTACTGTTGCCATTAACTGCACGTTTTGCAATGGGCTGATCCCACCTCGATATAACAGATCATTCTGCCCCGCAGCTGTTAGACTATGCAAGTCTAGGTGTCTAGTATACTAAACAAGTTGTTTTCTCAGTTTAAAGCGTGCTCTTGTGTACACTCATGGGTGTACGATGACATCAGGCTGAAGATTTCTGTCTTGTCTGATCTGTGCACAACACATTTATACACATAATCCTCTGGAAATTGCATGTGTCTCCCTCTCAGATGAGGTTTTTCTGGCTATCATTAGTCCAGAGATGCGTAGAGTGCCCCCAGCTGTACAACTGGAAATACAACATACTAAAATCTTACTTAACACTGTATTAGGATCACTATGGTCCTGATAAAGTGCCCGACATGGTCTTCTGCTGTTGTAGCGCATCTGCTTCAATGTTTGACGTGTTGTGCACTCTGAGATGCTGTTTCTGCTCACTACAATTGTACAGAGCAGTTATCTGAGTTACTGTAGACTTTGTCAGTTCAAACCAGTCTTGCCATTCTCCATTGATCCCTCTCATCAACAAGGCATTTCCGTCCTCAGAACTGCCGCTCAATGGATGTTTTTGGCACGATTTCGGAGTAAATTCTAGAGACTGTTGTGCCTGAAAATCCCAGAAATACTCAAACCAGCCCGTCTGGCACCAACAATCATGCCACGGTCCAAAAAAAATTAAATAAATCCCCATTCTGATGGTTGATGTGAACATTAACTGAAGCTCCTGACCCGTATCTGCATGATTTTATGCATTGCACTGCTGCCACACGATTGGCTGATTAGATAATCGCATGAATATGTAGGTGTACAGGTGTTCATAATATAGTATAAAAAAATGAACCGGTGAGTGTAATTTTTATATATATATATATATATATATATATATATATATATATATATATATATATATATATATATATATATATATATATATATATATATATATAGAAATTTATATAATTTATGTAACTTTTGTAATATTAGGGTGCGTCCCAATTAGAAATGATCTTCCCTGAGCTCTATTCCCTTGGAAGACACTGTGAGAGCTTTGGAGGTTGGAAAATTGTGGGAAAATTCGAAACTCATTTTAAGTCATTTTAATAGGAAATTCAGTTTGGAACGACCGTACAGCATTTCTATCGTGATGTTATCCCTTCAAAAAGGCCTCTGAAGGCATCATTTATGACATTTAGACTGCAGGGTCAGTGTTTTTTGGCAATATTACACTATTAGAAAGTAGCTATTATTGACTTTTGTCATGATAGATGGAGGCAACTTGTGTTTGTTTGTTAGTATGTTTGTTTGTTTTACATGAAATATTCTTATTTCACATTACGGTATATGATCATTGCTTGTGTTTACATTTAGTACGTTAGCAAGTCTTATTATGTCCGTGAGGAACATGTATGTGCTGAAGAATATATTGTGTTTGCAACAGGAATTTTCTAGATTACATTTAATGCACAAATAAGGATTTAGAGGGGCAGTTCTCCCAAAAATGAAAATTCTTTTATCATTTTGCCCACCCTCGTGCCATCCCAGATTTGTTACATTTGAACACAAATGAAGATTTCTTTAGAAGCATACAATGCAAGTGAATGGTGGCCAGAACTTTGAAGCTCCAAAAAGCATAAAAAGGCAGCATAATAGTAATCCACACGCTAGTTAGTTCCACACGGTTTAATCCAAGTCTTCAGGAGTGATATAATAGGTGTGGGTGAGAAACAAATCAATATTTAAGTACTTTTTTTACCATAAATTCTCCTCCTTGCCCAATAGGTGGTCGATTTATAGTAAAACAAAGGACTTACGTTTTGATCTGTTTCTCACCCACATGTATCATATCACTCCTGAAGACACAGATTAAACCACTGGAGTCATTAATATTACTTTTATGCTGCCTTTATATACTTTTTGGAGCTTTAAAGTTCTGGCCACTATTCACTTGCATTGTATGGACCTACAGAGCTGAGATATTCTTCTAAAATATCTTCATTTGTGTTCAGCAGAAGAAAGAAAGTCATGCATCTGGTATGGCATGATGGTGAGTAAATGACGAGAAAATGTACATTTTTGGGTGAACTGTCCCTTTAAATGCCGGACGTGGTACTTGGAATGAAAAGTTTGAGAGCCACTGGTTTAATCATATTATCTCTGTCTTTCCTTTAGGGCCTTGAGTCTCTGCTGTATTGAAGATTTGGGCTTTCTATCTCTGTCTGTGCTGGGACATATCGCACGTGTCCACCACATGGCTTGCTGCCGCTAAGTTGCAATGGCAACTGTCGCTCCCAATGAGTGCCCCACCGCGGCAGAGCGCTGTCGAATGCGGAAGAGGAGGGTGGAGGGGAAAGCAAGGAAGAACTTCTCCTGTCAGTTGTGTGAGAAGCCCTTCAACAGCTTGGAGAAGCTGAAGGTGCACTTATACTCCCACACGGGAGAGAGGCCGTATCGCTGCACACACACCGACTGCACCAAGGCCTTCGCCTCCAAGTACAAACTGCTCCGGTAGGCACCCTCACAAATACATGCAATCTTTCAATCATTCAAAATTTGTAAACAGGTGAGTGATCTGAGAGGCCATGCCAAGTTGAATGCCAACCCCATGCCAACCTTTTTGGTCCTGGAACAACATTCCTGTCAAACGAACATAGTCCTAACCCTAAACCAGAGCTGGTAAAAGTTCACCAGCTAGACCAGCTTTTGAAAAACTGCTTTTGTTTTTTCCCCAGTCATGTCACCTGTAACAGAGTAATATTTTGTGTTGATACGACAAAGCAATCAAAAGTCATAGCATTAAATAAATGATTTATCCTAGTGTCCAAATGTCTCTCTGAACAAATAACACACAAGGATTGAAGCACTGTAATTAACAACATTGACTAAAGGTTTGTATTGCATGCAGAAATATTTTAATAATTAGATTTAACAGAATGAGTTTCTTTCTGTGCCATTTGAGTCACCATTGAGTCTGTGTCATGTTCTTGGCGCATCTACTGGTGGCTGTATATGATTATAGTTATTGATCACAAGACTGTCTGACCAAATATGGAGGACTGTCACCACTGGTTGGAGCAATCTGAACCAAATCCGATTGGCTTAATATTCCATGACGCTACAGCATTTCTGATGACGTCATAAGATTTAGGAAAGCTAACGTGTTTGTAGCCAGATGGTAAGATGCTGTGTGCACGTTGTGCTTTGTGTGGGTTATCTAATGATCTAAGCATTCAATTACTTTTTGTGTGGGCTCGATTTAAAGATAATTACCTCCTCTAAGTAACGGTATGTGATATTTTATTAGGAGTTCGAGCCCAAAAGGGCTGCAACCCTATTGTATTTGTAAGGATTATTATTATTATTATTATTCTGCCCTAAAACTGATCGTGCCAACCAAACCGTAAGGCTTAGAAACTTGAAACTTTGGGGAATTGTAGTACTCTGGCTGGCTAGCCGTACGTATGGACCCGATTGGCCAAAGGGGGGCGCTACAGTGAGGGGAAAAAAACATTTTTGGCCATAACTCTTGAACCATAAGGCCTAGGAACAAAATTCTTTTTTCCTTTGATTCTTTGTCTTTTTTGGAATACCAAAAAAATTCGCTCTGCCCTTTTGTTTCCCGCTATTTTTGATTATTTGAAAAAAAAATAGTCCTAGGCCGTTTGCCGATCGGACCCAAATATGAGTCCCAATACGAAAAGTTATCAAAGGAATTTTGAACTTTCAAATCACCTCAAATGGTAAGCCAAAATGTACATAGTGGGCGTGGCCACTTTTACTAAAACGATTACAAATCATGAACGGAATGAGATATTATTACCAAATTTGGTACACATATGTATGGGGTCATTCTGAGGACACACAACAAATTGCACTACATCTAAAAATCAAAAAATGTCTCTAACTATGGAAAGCAGTGTCTTTGTCCAAGGTCTATGAAGACGGTCTCATATCTTGAAAAATATGGCTGCCATCAACGAATCAACGTTTAGCAGCTAATTGATAGGGTTTGAAAAGGCAGATCGGAACAAAACGTGGTAGAGCTCTTTGTCTCTTGGCCTAAGAGGTCTGAGCAAAATGTGAAAAAAAAAATATATTGGGTTGGCCATGACAGTGTCTTGATCCGGTGGTCCTCCATCCATACCTTGATTGACCTGTCTGTGTGGCATGGAGCATTGTCCTGCGGAAAACACAATCCTTAGAGTTGGGGTTACATTGTCAGAGCAGAAGAAAGCAAGTTTTCTTCCAGGATAACTTTGTACGTGGCTTAATTCATGCGTCCTTCATAAAGAAGAATCTGCCCCATTCCAGCCTTGCGGAAGCACCCCCAGATCATCACTGATCCTCTGCCAAATTTCACAGTGGGTGCGAGACTCTCCAGGTCTCTGTCTAACCATTAGGTGTTGGGCAAAGATGAAAATTGGACTCATCAGAGAAGATGACCTTACCCCAGTCCTCTACGGTCCAACCCTTTTGCAAACCTCATCGTAGCTTCTCATTAATGAAGGGCTTTTTTGTAGCTTTGAACTGTCCTCGCTGTACACTTCACCCCAGCTGCCGTTTGCCATTCTTTTTGTAGGTCATTTGATGTCATCCTATGGTTGTTGCGTGACATGTGAATTAGTTGACGGTCATCCCGGTCAGTGGAGAGTCGTTTTTGCACTCAGCTTTTTAAAGGCCAGTGGTGTCTCAGCGGTTCAGGCTCTGGGTTACTGACCGAAAGGTCGGGGGTTCAAGCCCCAGCACCGTCAAGATACCACTGTTGGGCCCTTGAGCAAGGCCCTTGACCCTATCTGCTCTAGGGGCGCTGTTTCATAGCTGACCCTGAGCTCTGATCCCAATTTAGCTGGGATATGCGAAAAAACTGCATTTCATTGGCTCTGTACCTGTACTCTGCACAATGACAATAAGTTGAATCTTAATCTTTGTTGTTCCCAATTTCTGCTGCTTGACCTTGTTCTTATGAACCGCCATCTTTGAAATTTTAAAGATGGATGCAACCTGACACTCACTGTATCCCTCTGCCAGTAAAGCCAGAATTGAACCCTTCTTTTCCTCACTGAAAACTTTTCTTTACAACTCTTTAGTCAATAGTTGTTTTATTATTCCAATTACTTTTGAGGTACAACTAGCACAGTTTTTGCCATCCAGCTGGTCCTCTTGCAAGAGGATAGCGATGACCACAGCAGTGTTCATTTATTTATTTTTTACAAAAAAGCACATTTTGTTCAGGTCAAATGGAGTAAACCTGAGAAGAGTTTTGATATTCATGATGTGAAAAATGTGTTTGAAAGCATTTCCTTGTTTTTAAATGAATGATTAGGTTTGCGTACACTCGTGCGTTCAAGGTGGAAGGAAAGTTACTTGATGGTTACACCACTTCATTAAATCATTTATTGTTTACATTTTTTTAAAAATGAATGAAACCAACATGGACACACATACTACATTTCCAGCAACTAAACTAGTTTTTTTTTGACAAGATTTCTCATTTTTATAACCTCTTTCAAACATATTTGTAAGCAACCCATAAACCAAACAGCATTTTACAATATTCACCAACTAACTGAATATCTTCTGGTATAGTCAGCTATAGGGATAAAAATGTTCAGATACTTTCGTAATCGACTGTCGTGTATATTAACGATCAATGAATCGATTAATCGTTATGTTAATACAGCAAAATGCACGGTGCATGCTACTGTTTATATATATTATCAATTAATACACTTAAGAAATGCAAGTATTGGTGTTTTCCTCTTAAAATATGTTTAGTACAATTGTTTGAATTGTTTAATTAATGTGAATGAATTACTGTTAATAATAACTTCATATTTGAGTTTATTAAAACGTTACGCGGTGTCATCGTGGGATATTTTGAACCTTTGGACGTTTTGTTTTATTATTTGAAATCAAGTCAATTCATATGGCATTAGCCTACATAACAAACCGTTTCTCTGGTGCTGGTGAGATATCGGCTGAATGTGCCTTCACGCTCTCCTGGTGATCACTGATGTAATTGAAGGTTGGGATGAAACAAGGAGGCCGGCAGATCAACAGTGCTTGTTGTCAAGTTGTACTTTAACACACTATCACAGTGTATGCAGAAAACATAATGTTAATTTATAGAGAAATGCTCCAAATCTGATTGTGGTTCTTCTGTGATGTGACATCCAGCTCGCAAGCACCCTCTAGTGGTGGATGACCGTATAGACAGTCTTGATGATTACTAAATGCATTTAATTGATGATCAATAAGCTTAATCGATCAAATTATTAACAGCAATTAATTGAGTATCAATTAGTCATTAACATCCCTTGTCATCTAACACTAATGCGTATTTGTCTCCGTAGGCACATGGCCACACACTCGCCAGAAAAGACACACAAGTGCAGCTACTGCGAGAAGATGTTCCACCGCAAAGATCACCTGAAGAACCACCTCCACACGCACGACCCCAACAAGGAGGCGTTCAGCTGCACGGAATGCGGCAAGAGCTACAACACCAAGCTGGGCTTTCGACGGCATCAAGCCCTGCACGCCGCACACCGCGGAGACCTCACCTGTCAGGTGTGTCTGCAGCCATACCCGAGCACCCCCCTACTGCTGGAGCACCTGCGTGGCCACGCTGGAAAAAGCGCCACGGCGACTAAGGAGAAGCGCCATCAATGTGAGCACTGCGAGAGGCGTTTTTACACCCGTAAGGACGTGCGACGGCACTTGGTTGTGCATACAGGACGCAAGGACTTCCTGTGCCAGTACTGCGCCCAACGGTTTGGCCGCAAAGACCATTTGACCCGCCATGTCAAGAAGAGCCATGCTCACGAGCTGCTAAGGGTTAAGGCGGAGCCTGTGGATTTGATGGAGCCACGTGCCTCGCCAACATCTGGGCCGCTTGCTTTGAGATATCCGCTAGGTCACGGATCTTACTCGCCACCGCCGCCCTTGAGGGCGGAGCTTGAAAGTTATCTCCTGGAGCTACAGGCCGAGGATACGCCCAAGCTGAGTGCTGCTGCCACAGCGACTGGAGAGACGACGACGTCCCTGGACTTCCTGTCTCCGCTGTTTAACTTTCTGCCTTTCAACCAAGGGGCGGGGGCTGCTTTGGGAGTGCCTTACAGCCAGGAGGAGGGGCTACCTCTACCCACGCCCATGCAAGACATGCCGGAGTCTCTTAGCCTCCTTCACACAATCACGCACTCGCACACGCTCTCACAAACCAACGCACATACTCCCACTTATACACACCCGCCAACTCTGAATACAACCACCACCCTGCCTCGCTTCCACCAGGCTTTCCAGTAACCCAAATAGATACACACATTTATTATTATTATAGCACTTAATTACTTTTATAATCAATTTAGCCCTTAATCCAATTCAAACAACCCGGTCTCATAGAATCCCGCTAATATACCGACATTCTTCAAAAGGATTTTTGCGTGGCTCGTTGTACGTATCGCAGCAGTTTCCTGGTGAAAATAAGGTGCTACAACAACAAAGACTACTTTCACACATCAGACTATCAGTTCATAAACATCTAAACACATTTACCGTAGTGCATAAGTGCACTTTTTATGCCACTATTGGTAAGGTTTAGGTTGAAGGTTTAGGGTAGGGAGGTCGTTTTTGTTATGCCTCTATAGAGCATTAACCTTAATAATCTCCTCATATTTGGGAGAAAATGTAACTCGCTTTTAGTGCCACACAGTGAACATTTCACCTCGGAACTGCCACAATTCGTGAGGATATAGCTGCAGGCATTATTCCAAAAAGGGGCAGGATCTCCAAACCTTCATTAAAGATATAGGGAGCCCCTTACCCATATTAGAGTTGGACCCCCTTTTGGATTAACCACACCCCCTTATTGGATAACCACACCCTCATTTGGAGATCCCGCCCCCATATGGAGGTCTCCGGCCTGCAGCTATGCCTACTTGTGATTCGTCTATTCATTTTGCAAAAATGTCGCCACATTGGCGTCATTTTCAGGCTGGATTCAAACAAGAGCCTCACTAATACTCGCCGAGGCGGCGATCGCCTTCCTCGAGCCAGTGCTGCATTTCGAAGGTATCTCTTGAGGACAATGTCACGCTCTAGGTCATTTCAAGGGATTACAAATGCATTTCGTATTTTACTTTCTGAATAGAGGTGTTTTAGCGATCGTTTTTAGCAATGGAGGATGCCAAAAATCACCTGACAACTGTAACTAAGCATGAAATACGCTGTTTATTACGAGTGTTTATTTACAGCAGGGCTCGGTTTGCAGTGATGTTTCACTCACAAAATCGCCAGAGATAGAGAGCATAGCTTTTAAAGTCCTCTCATTAGCACTTTGAACTTCTGTTGGTGTTGAAGTTCCATCAAAGCTACAAGATATTTTGTCTAATGTTGTTTTCGTCTGTTTGTTCATTGTAAGGCTCATAATCTGTGGGGGTACCAGATTTTTAGTGAACTCTTCACAGCCAAAGGCAACCAAACCCCTCATAGCTATAGAGTGGAAGGCTCATCTCGTTACGTTTCTTGTTTCGGATTTTTGTTTGTTTCGTTTTTGTTTTTTCATGGCTGTATGCCTTCATGCTGCTGCTCGATTTAAGGGCCTCAAAAGGACACCAGCGCAGAACTGCTTCACAATACAACCCAAGGGAAAGATGAACAAAGACTCATTCTCACACATATATACACACCCTCTTTCTCTCTCTTAAAGAAATCATTCACCCCACAATGAAAATTCTGTCATTATTTGCTCACCCTCATGTCAGTCCAAACCCGTAGGCTACTGTACGCAGCCCTTTCCATTCTTCTTAGTGTCCACAAATGTCAAACTTTATATTAAAATTAATATTATATACGTTTTATTTGTGTGGCACCTTTTATACATCAAGTGCAGTTTTGGGTGCTTTACTTTTAAAAAGTATTCCACTACAAATGACTAATTATTTACCTAAAATTGTAATCATATTACTTAATTGAAAAAGTCATTACATTACTTTTAAGTTACATTCTAAAACACTTTTCCGCTCAACTAATTCAAAATAATATATTTCTTCATTGTGCACTCAACACCTCACATTTCTCCTTCACAACGACTCGTTAAGGGGCCATAATTCATGAATTCTACATAAACAATATATCAGAAATAAGCTTAACTCTATTATGTACTTAAAAGTAATTAAATTAATTGAAAGTCAGTTACTGTAATGTGATTACAAGAATTTTAAATGTAATGCATTACACTACTTTTTGTTACTTAAAAGTAATTATATTACAGTAATTAAGTACTTTGTAATTGAATTACACCCAACACCGATCAAGCGCTGCTCAAAGTAATTCAAACTTCAAAGAATGTGACTGCATTAAGTTAAGTTCTAAAAAACAATTTAATATATTTTTACATTTAAAACATGATATAAAAACAACCATCATAGTAAATAAAAAATAAAAAGGAAAAATGTGCACGTAAACCATTCCTCCATATCAACCAAATGTTAATTAAAAATAAATAAATAATAATAATATTGATAAATTCTACGAATATATATATATATATATATATTCCTCCATATCAAAGAAATGCTAATAGAAAATTAAATCAATAAATATTATGATAATAAATCACTATATATGTGTGTGTGTGTGTGTGTATATATATATATATATATATATATATACTGTATATATGAATGCTTAGACAAAAAAACTAAACAAAACATAAAAGTAGTACATGTGACACGTGATGTATTACAAGACCGGCAAAGTTGTTATTTTACTGATAATCTTCACCATGTTGCCCAAATTCGCAAACAAATAAACAAAATGCAGCATCTGCATCATTGATGCCAAAATGCCATCGGTTCACATGTGTGTAAGAATGCAACGGGCTATATTGTGATCCTTTGCAGAAAACAACAACAACAGCATATTGGTTTTTAACTATATGAACATGAGTAAATTAGCCTGAATTTTCATTTTTGGGTGAAGTATTCCTTTAAACAGTTTTACAACCTCATCCTCCAGAATGCTGGCTGTTGCACTGATCGATCCCGTCAATGAAAGAAGCATTCATATCAATCTCTGCTTTGTCAACTCAAACACACAGCACGATATGTGACAAACCACATTACTTTGACATACTTCACTACAAAACATTTGAAGAATTGTGCCGAGGATGTTGCTGGACTTGGAATCCAAGCAATGGACATTTGTGATGACAGCCTAAAGTAGCGTTCACACTGACATCGCGTGTCATTTATTTTCAATGAGATCTGGCGATTTGAGGCGGCATGAGCTACTAAGACCGTTGATTTAATCGCTGTTGGTGTGAACGCACCTTAAGCAAACATTAGACATCCTTTAGAAACACATCTGTGTGTAGGTGTATGATGGAGTATTGGCGAAATGTCTGATGATTTTTCAGTTATTTCCTCCGAAGCTGAAGGTTGTTTAAAGCTTAATCGTTTAAAAGCCTCCGTTTTGGGCATATGTTTCATAATAGCACTTTTCAGATAAATAATATGCCTTCTGTTTTGTCATGTTATTGTAACTATTTTTGTGAAAGTAATGGTTTAGATGTCATATTTAGCTCTTTAGATGATTTGTTAGCATATATACACAATGCTATATGTGTGATATTCTTTACAGGTACACTTTGTAAAGTGTTGTTATTGTCGTTTTGCTTTATTGCACAAAATATCAAATTGTCAGTCTAAGGCTGCAGCCAAACAGTGAAACAAAAAGGTCAAATACAACCATGAATGCCTTACTCGCCCCATTAATATAGCGATTAAGCAGGCCCACACGGACCTACAGATTTCGTAAAATTGGAACGCCCATTATTGACGAAGTTCTACACATCTCCTACATCTTGGGTGTTTGTTTTTTAACATGTGTGGTTAGTTTCTTTAACACGTTTACTCTCACTTTAAATCCATTCCGACATTTTTTGTTTTTGTTATTTTTGTCCACCAAATCAGCTCAAAAAAAAAAGAAACATCTGGAGATTCTGTCTGGGCCTGTTTATAAGGTTTCTAAAAGCTTCAGTATTCAATCAAATTGTGTAGAACTGGGTCTCCCGCGCCGGGACGCTACCATTAGGTCATCCAAAATCCTGATGTCATTCATTTATTTTGCTGCTGAATCATGGACTTATATTGTGAACGCTCGAATGCAGAACATTTTCATTGGGAGCCACAAACGTTTAACACCTCTCCTTTTCATTTTCATTGGTACCATCACAACACCGTGTGTGTGTGTGTGTGTGTGTGTGTGTGTGTGTGTGTGTGAGACACTCCTGCAATGAATCTGTTGGATAATGCTGCTAATGGACAGTGTAGAACCGCTGGTGGTGCAACAGACTTTCTTTCCTCCTTTTGACTAACATTTCAGACTGTTTTAAAGTTGGTATATGTGCACGTGTGTGTGTGTTTTGGGGGGGGGGGTCATGTGAGCCATATTGCTAATGTATTTGTAATAGCACTGTTCAGTCATGAAGTCAATTTGTAGGCCAACCTAGAAGGCTATTTCATCATGGGTTCCTTCGGGAATTTCGAAAAGGGTTTTTATGGTGCGTTCAAGTCCTCCAGGGAAGTTCGAACTTATGAGTTTGGAAATTGTAAATACGATGCGATGTGAAAGAACATATCCGTTTTGCGGGTTTAACTTACTAGCGAAGGCAGGATGCTTTTTTTTAGCACCAATGCGACAAAATTAACCTGCTAAATTTGTTTTATTTTCTGGCCAGTTTTATTTGTATTTTTCAATAACAGTACTAGAGGTAGACCGATATATCGGCTTTTTGGAACTATCGGTTATTGGCAAAAGTTTATGGCGATAGTTGCCGATTAGTTTTTCTTTGTTATTTCAAAATAAGAGTCCCTGGTGTTTTGGACATGTTTATACTTAAAAGTCCCATGTTATTCATTTAATCTGATTTTTTTATTGTGATTTTGTTTTAACAACATTTTATTCATTTTGGACTCTTTGTCTTTGCCCGCCATAGTAAAGAAAGAATAAGCAATATTTTTGACATTCTTTAAATCGATTTTAGAAACTATCGGCCGATTCCCGCCACCTTAGTTATCGGTATCGGCAAAATCCACTATCGGTCGACCTCTAAACAGTACAGAAAATACATGCATACAAACTAAACTGCACAGTCAAAATCCTCAAGTAAACCTGAATTATTACCCATTACAATTGGCCTCCACCATTATTCTTAAATCGACATGCCCCAACTCGGAAAATCAGGGCTCAAAGAAAATCCCTAGTGTCCCGTAATTACAATTTTGTGGAGGCGTTAATGTGCGTTCAATTCCGACATGACTTGCACGCATCAGCTGTGTAATGTAAGGTCTGTGGTAAACATTACTTGTAAATACTTTTAGTTACATTTAGTTCCACAATGTAAATTACATACAGTCATACCTCAAATGTACATTTTGAAGCTTTTTAAACATAAGCTGCTAACAATCCAGATAGCACACATCTCCGAGAGGTCTGTTTTTTGTTTTTGAATCCCCTTTTCTCCAAATTTGGAATGCACAATTCTCACTACTTAGTTGGTCCTCGTGGTGGTGCGGTTACTCACCTCAATCCGGGTGGTGGAGGACAAGTCTCAGGTACCTCCTCTTCTGAGACCGTCAATCTGCGCATCTAATCACGTGACTCGTTGTGCATGACACCGCGGAGACTCACAGCATGTGGAGACTCATGCTACTCTCCACGATCCACACACAACTCACCACACGCCCCATTGAGAGAACCACTAATCACCACCACGAGGAGGTTACCCCATGTGACTCTACCCTCCCTAGCAACCGGGCCGAGTCACTCAGTACGCCCTGGATTCGAACTCGTGACTCCAGGTGTGGTAGTCAGCATCAATAATCGCTGAGATACCCAGACCCCCTCCGAGATGGCTGTTTTAGATCTTTTCATCTGGAAAGCATCACAATGTAATTAACATCTGATACGCATCTTAAAAACATCAGATTTACAAACATTCTAAATCATAAACGTCTTAAAGACATCTGCCGAATGTCTTATTGACATCTGAAACATACTTATTGACATACGTCTTATAGATGTGTTGCAGATAAGCAAACGACCTTAGAAAAACATCTTCCAGATGTAAACAGACACATCAAATAGATGTCTGGGTGATGTATGCGGTTGCCGCATAAGCACTACAAGCGCTCTTTAAGATTTACTAAGAATGCAAACTCACATCCATGTACTAGTTGTAGTTCATATTTAGCAACTTACGTTTTTTTTAAACACACAGTGGCTTCAAAATTCATGTTTTGAGGTGTGGCTTTGTGTAATTTCAAAACATGAATTTCAAAACCACCGTGTGTTTTGCAAAACGTGAATTGATAACAAGTTGCTAAATAAGGACTACAACTACCACAAGGATGTCAGTTCACATGCTTGATGAATCAGACAGCTGTTGTAGTTCTTATGTAGCATCTTGTTAGCGTCTTACATTTTAAAAGCATGCAACAGCTTTAAAATTTACATGTGAGGTATGACTGTGTGCAATTTATGTTTTAGAACAAAACGATGAAGTCTCTTGTTGACCACAGACCTTATTTTACTCATAAATCAAGAACTGCTATTCAGAAAACCAATAAGAAATTCCACAGGGAACACAAAGCTTGAAAATGCTAATTATCATCTAGGTTTCAGGACTACAAACTGAACAGCTCTGTATGGTGCAACTTTTTAGGAGATGATGGATGCCACTACAGCAATGGGGAGGGCCGTGGGGGTACTGAGATGTGAAACAGACAGCATTCCAGCCATAATGATGTGTGACATTGTGTTCTTATTGTTTCTGTAATGCCATCCTGTGATAATGGCCTGCTATTGCTAATCATGTTCATTTTACTTTAATGTATTTTACAAACTACTGTTGTACGTGTATAGCCTAAGACAGACAGTATCACACATATACATATATATGTATGTGTGTGTGTGAATACATGTGTTTCCATCATGAAAACCTGCTGCCATGGCTGAAATTCATCTTGTCTCCTAATGATGACATCATCCAAAGAGAATGTTATTTATTCACTGGCTAGTCGAGTCAGGTTTGTGGGAAGGAGAATGGCAGGCTGTTGGCAGTTGTGTATTTGTGTCTGATAGAGAATTGTGTGTTTCTGTGTGTGTTCAGACGACCTTTGCTGCTATGTGAGGAGAGGAGAGATTTGGTCCAGTGTTAATACTGTCCACAGTACTGAGTGATCAATAAACATACAAGAAGCACTCACTTTATCAATTGTGTGTCAGTTGTGTTTGTGGATGTATGTGAGCAGGTGTGAACCACTGACATTTTTATTTAAAGGTGCTCTCAGTAACTTTTGTCTTTGTGTCGTCTTGGACTTACACTGACACCTGGTGGCTTGGATGCAGCATCGTTTAAAATCAATAGTTGTCAGTTTCAGATGTCATTGTAGAAATGTAGTATTCACAGTCAGCCATGATGACTTTAATCAATGAGTGAAAGTCCAATAACAGGACGTTACTGAGATTAAGCGAGTAGTATTCGACTGGTCATGTGATTCCAATATGGCCGCCCCCATGTGTGGACCCTCTCCATGTAGAATTAAACAGCTTTTATAAGGTTTCTGATATGACTGGAGTCTTCATTTTACTCTGAGTGCTCGTAGTTTCCTACATATAATTCATGTCTTTAGGAGTTAAACTTTTTTAATGAGGAAAAAAAATGTAGTGCACCTTTAAGATATTGATGGAAAAGACAACATTTCCAGAAGAATTGTTTTAAGCCCTGCAGTTTTCAGTAGTGTGTTGCTAATAATAATATCTATTATTATTATTAATTTTTTAAAAGTTTATAAGTTAAATATAAGTTTTTTTTATTTTGTATTTATATAAAAAATATATATTGCACCTTTCAAAAGCTACAGGTCGCTTTACAATCAAATGATAATGAATTAAACATAAAAAGTGAATTATATTATTTTCAGTCTGTATGATGTTTTATCAGTGAAAATATTTACAGAAAAGTTAATTTTCCCTGTTTTAGATTTTGGTATTCATTTAAATATCAGGAATAAAAATTATTTATTCATATTTTTTGTTTGTTTATACTTTAATTATGAAAGCCATGGTCATATAATATAAGATACATTAAAGTAATAATTTCCTCATTAAAAAAGTTGAACTCCTTAAGACATGAATTATAATTTTGCAATATATGTAGGAAATCACGAGCACTCGCATTAAAATGAAGACTCCAGTCATATCAGAAACCTTATAAAAGCTGTTTTATTCTACATGGAGAGGGTCCACACATGGGGGCGGCCATATTGGAATCACGTGACCAGCTGAATACTACTCGCTTAATCTCAGTAACCGTCCTGTTATTGGACACTTTCACTCATTGATTAAAGTCATCATGGCTGACTGTGAATACTACATTTCAAAGTCCAAAATGACACAAAGACAAAAGATACTGAGTGCACCTTTAAGGTATCAGCAGCACATTACAAAAAATATTTTAAATGAAAGCAAGCTTACAGTCTCAAGATAAACATAGTGTTATTAACTAAAATATAAATAAAAATAATCATCATAATAAAGGGGGGGGGGGTGTTTAGTGGCTTTGCTTTGGTAAATATGAAATTTGACAAGTATAACAAAGAGTTATAATAAAATACTTAATCCCTTTTAATTTGCTAACAGTACTGTATGTAAATGTACTGTATGCTTGAGCAATAATGAAACATAGATGGCACGGTGTTTGGTATACTTTTACAAAAAGTCGTTCCACAATAACAAGATCCCAAATATATGTAAATCCCGCTAAAATCATGCTCTTTTGTTCCGGCGGAAGTACTGACGCAATGATGATGTCACGCAGTACCCGGATAGAACATATAAGTGATCGAGCAGACGCGTCATCTTCCTTTCCCGAAGAACTGTAGAGAAGTGTCGCGACGCGCTTCCTGACTCACCGCTGTTCGCGTTTCAGCCTTTGCTACGAATAAGTCGGTCAGGAATCAGTGACCATGGTAATTCAAATCTTTTATTACAATAGTAACAACACATACACGTTATTAGTTTCGCTTTGAGCTTATGTATTAAGTGTTCACGAGCAGCGAACACGTGCACGTGGTTAACTGATGGTTTCAAACGTCACATTAAATTAAATTAAACTCCGTTCATATTCCCATATGTGACATTTAAAAACTATATAACCATTATAAGCAATGTATTTGCCTTGTTTGGCCAAACGTAAAGTTTTTAACCATGTTAAGTGTACATGTGAGCTCTGTATGGGCATTTATGCATGGGTTGAACTTGACAATGGAGCAACTCAGAAAATCTGAGCAAATATTTAGATTTGCTATTAAGTTTTAAATGCCACTGTGCACACTTGTGATGTAATTTGGCATGTCTTCCACAGGCATTCAAAGACACTGGTAAAGCCCCCATTGAGGCCGAGGTGGCCATTCACCGTATCCGCATCACCCTGACCAGCCGCAATGTCAAGTCCCTGGAAAAGGGTGAGTTTACATGCTAGATCCCTTCCTGTACAGATCACAAGGCAATGAGGAGAACTATATTTGTACGACTTGTACATGAGTTAAATTATACGCTATTCTGAGCCTTTTCCTCCTAAACCAGATACATGTGTTTGGTTAAGTTTGGTATGTTGATTATGGTTTCTGTCTCTTCAGTGTGTGCTGATTTGATCCGTGGTGCCAAGGAGAAGAGCTTGAAGGTGAAGGGACCCGTGCGGATGCCCACTAAGGTGAGAACCTGAATCTGGGTCCACCGAACCATCAGGTCCTTGATGGCACTGCCCTGTTTGTGGATTGACCATTTCCTTATATTTATAAAAAAATGTATAAAGGTATAAACTAGTGTATTTCATGTCACAGTTTACAATCTTGAAGGCATTTATGCGGCAAGGCTTCAAATATATGGATTTATATATGTATATATATGTGTATATATATGTATATATATGTGTATATATATGTATATGTATATATATGTATATATGTGTGTATATATATATGTATATATGTGTGTGTGTGTGTATATGTGTGTGTAGGCCTAAACAGAAAATTATTAGGCTGCTTTGTTTACCCTTTTATTAGTAAGTATAAGCCACATATAAAACCTCAAAAGATGGATATTGTTACTATTACTAAAACACAAGTTATCATATAGATACTACAGTAATGCTGTAGTAAAACCATGGATATTTTTATCCAAAGCTGCTGGTGTATTTTAGCGTTTCTGCGCGTAATTTAGCAGAAGAAAAAATGTTTCTGGTGCCATGCAACTATTCGCTAATGAGATGCATAAATATTCATGCTATCAAATAATATCACTAGTTTAAAAAAAACCATTTGAATCGATATTCTTGATACCACATCCGTATTGGACGTATCGATCCGCCCATCCCTAGTATTATTGTTTCTACATGATTTAATTGGCTCAAAAGAAGATAATGATTGAGGTCCATCATTAATCATTTGATTCCCCAAAGAAGTACAAATAAAACTGCTCTTCAGCTGCGCACATTCAAGTTCCCGCGGAAAATTGAAAGATTGAACGGGGTCCAATTTCAGCAAAGGGAACACTAATAATAACCCTAAAAGCCTTTGCACACCAAACACATGTTCAGCGTGATTTCTCGCTGGGATCAACGTTTTGAAACGTTAGATTCCTGAAGAGCCAATATATTAATATTCGTCGTGACAAAGCAAAGTTATTATGATTTTTTTTTTTTTTCCTTCATCTGGTGAAGAAATGCCCTGACCAATAATGTACACTGCCTGTCCAAACAATTATGCTTTGATTACGGCATGCATTCATTGTGCCATTATTTCGACAATCTTATGCAAAGTCGCAGTTAATTTCCGTCCAGAGTTGCATTCATTTTTGGCCGATAATCTTCTTGATTACGGAATGGTTCAACACTCCCATCAAGTCCTTCTCCAGCACATCCCAGAGACTCTCAATGGGGTTAAGGTCAGGACTCTGTGGTGGCCAAATCATGTGTGAAAATGATCCCTCATGCTCCCTGAATCATTCACAATTTGTGCCCATTGAATCTCGGCATTGTCGTCCTGGAATATGCCTGTGCTGTTAGGGAAGAAAAAAAAAATCCATTAATGTGATATCCTGGTCACTCAGCACATTTAGGTAGTCAGCTGACTTCATTTTATTGACTCATAATGTTGCGGAGTCTAGCCCTGACCAATTGAAGCAACCCCAGATCATAACACTGCCTCCAGTGGCTTGTACAGTGGGCACTATGCATGATGGGTGCATCCCTTCTTACCTTGACACCCATCGCTTTGAATATGGTAAATCTGGACTCATCAGACCACATGACCTTTTTCCATTGCTCCGCAGTCCAAACAGCTGAAACGTATTAATCACTGCAATAATGAAGGCGAGTTTTGTTGGGTGAGATCGGTGTTTTATTGCTTTCAATAGTAACGTTTGTTAACATGCAGGTTTTTGGCAAATATAACGAGTAGATGTACATTGCAATAAGTTACAATCAGACATTTTGTTTTAAAGTCATTTAAGCCTTAAATCAGCAATTATGTTCTCAGGGTACAAAGTATATTTAAGAGACGAAGCGTTTATGACCAAGACTTAAAATTGGGGAAATGTGCTAACTTCGTTATGATTTGTGAGCCGTTACTTCGATTTGGGAATATTAAAATCATAATGCGTTTCTCTTTTGTGGGTGTTTTTTCTTTGGTTCGCTGGTAGTCGGGGGTTTGATTTTCTGTCTTGTTCCTTTCGTATCGAAACTCCCTCAAATGCATGTTGTAGACCGCTTTATTTAAATACATTAATCATTCATAGTGCCTTTTATCCAAACAATGGCCAAAGCTTTTCTGTAGTGCACTAAATTGTCAGTGTCTACGATGGAAGTCTTAAATTCCAGTATCTTGTTTTTCTGTTAGACTCTGCGTATCACAACCCGTAAGACACCTTGTGGTGAAGGATCCAAGACCTGGGACCGATTCCAAATGAGGATTCACAAACGTCTCATTGACCTTCACAGCCCATCTGAGATCGTCAAGCAGATCACCAGCATCAGCATTGAGCCTGGTGTCGAGGTGGAGGTCACCATCGCTGATGCGTAAACTCTGTCTGCCAGATTGAGCTGCTGTCAGTGCAATAAAATTAAGATTTTTTTGGATGCATGTCTTTTGTGGTGTTTTATCTAATCTGAAAAATTGTCCTCATGGATTACAGCAAAACGGATAAAATTGGTTCCGTTGCAGCGTGCAACGTTTACCTTTTAGTGTACTTTCCTGTACAGTACTTGTACTGTACAATATAAATATGCACCTCAAGATCAAGTTGACATGTGAAATATGATTGCGATAATGAGATATGAGGTGCTGTATATGTTAAAATATTGTGACCGTACGCTGTGGCACTTGTAGCATGGGGTGCCAGCCAAGAATTTACAATGCAAAAAATATATCTTTTAGTGTGTGACTATTTTTCCAGAAAATATTTTCCTTTTAAACTAGAAAAAAATATGTACATGTCATAAGAGATTAAGTCAAGGTCTCAAATCAGTTTTTAGAGACATCTGAACACTATTTAGTGGAGTATATACTTGTCACAAGATAAAACTTTGCCAATGGGGGTTTAAAAACTACTTTACCGAAAAACCAGACATGGTGAGAACATTTTTCAACACTTGATCTTGAAAATGGCGGTATGCATTAAAATTGGCATTGCCTATATATGTTTTCTTCGATTTAGCTCCGTATAAAGTTTATGTACAATAATTCTAATATAATTTAAAAATGTGGTATTTAAAGCTGAAGTATTTCTGTGCCACCAAACAATTGCAAAAATGTTTTCTGAACGAGAATGGTCAAGCAAAGAGTTAGCCCCGCCCCCAACCCACACCATTGGTTGAGTAGCATTGTTGGGGCGGTTCATTAAAAACAGTGATTTTCATAGCGCTACAGAAACAGTTTTTGAGAAAATAAAAAAGTATTAGTTGTCTGCATATTGAGCTGGGATAGGAGAAAATATTTTTACACCTGAAAATGTTACTTAAAAATGTAGCTAAATATTTTCAAAAATACTTGTTGCTTAAAAAAAGAATAAAAACAATCAACCAAAATGCATTTGTTGTTTTGGATAGAAAACAGTTCGTAATAGCACACTACCCTACATTAAAACAAAAAAAATGTTTAGCATATTATTAAAAAATATATATTTTCTTCCCAATGTGCTCATGGTGGCGTAGTGACTCAATCCGGGTGCTGGAGGATGAAACTCAGTTGCCTCTGCGACCATCAATCCACGCATCTTAGCACGTGGCTTGTTGAGCGCGCAACCGCGGAGACATTGCACATGTGGAGGCTCATGCTATTCTGTGGCATCCACTCACCACGCGCCCCACCGAGAGCGAGAACCACATTATAGCGACCACGAGGAGGTTACCCCATGTGACTCTATCCACCCTAGCAACTGGGCCAATTTGGTGGCGTTGGAAGCCTGGTTGGAGTCACTCAGCACACCCTGGATTGGAACTTGCGACTCCGGATGTGGTTGTCAGCGTCTCGCTGAGCTACCCAGACCCCAGTTTAGCGTATTTTTTTTAATTAACGCATTTCAATTTCATAACACAATTCCATCAAATTGAACTGTGTAATGTTTAACTTAATAATATTTAAAAAAAAAAATTGAATTTTGATATAATAATTATATTACAAGTACTGGTGTTGCATTACACTCATTCAGGGTGATGCGCTTTTTGTTATGAATGGATATTGATGTCTTTTGCCCCTCCAGAATGAGACTGTTGAAGGCTCTGAGCTGCAGCAACTTTGAGCCAGCAAAGAAAAACTAAAAAGCTAAGAAGGTTAAGTGTTGTAGAACTCTTGTCCGATGCTATCCACCCCAGGATTTGTTTGACTCTTTTTAAACATTCCTTTCCCTCTCAGGGTTGTGTTGTGATGGGAAAACTCGGAGACATTTGCCCATCATGCTCCTAAAGTGCCACCATAAAGAGCAGTGAGAAAGGAATGGGCCAACAGGTCTATAAATTCAATTTCTCGCAGGTTTAGTGCCACCAAAACCCTAGATTAAGGACAAATCCCAATCTTAATACCCTATTAAGGAGCTTGGTGGTAATCTCTGGTAATACAATGCATGTCTTTGGGCCAAAATGTTCTCAAGCGGCGTCTTTGAAGGCTTTCAGTTCACAAGACTTTCTGAATGGGGGAAAAATACGTTGGTGTTCAGTTATGGAAAACCGTACCCAATACAAGGTCAAATTAACCTAGACATCTCGCAACAATGATAAAGTTATGGTTTACACGGTTTTGGACTTTCACTGACTTTTTTAATTACTTCTGCCATTGTAAAACTTTCATTTTTTACATTCTGCCATGATTCATTTAATCCATAAATGAACATGTTTAACAGCGGGCGGTTACTGAGATTTAAGAGTAGTTTTTGGCTGGGCATGCAATTCCAATATGGTGGCCGCCATGTTGAATAAAAGTCAATTTTGAATTATTCAATAAGAAATTGTCTGTTTTAAGGTTCTCCAAAACAGCCTGGCATTTTGCAGCGTACATTAGGCAATGTGTTCAAGCACATATTTGAGCTCGGACGTTCAAAAAAGTTCTGGGTTTATCGAGCACTCGTGCACATCCCCCATATGCTGTATATCTGTATACATGTAGTTTTAGAGTGTAGGGAGACCATCGCAGTGCATCATGCAAGTAAGCAGTTGCTGCAAGACTTGTTTTGGCAGGCTTTGTTGGCCGAGGTTCTCTGATTGGTCCTTCAGAGAGAGATTCACCATCGAAAATGTAGTTGTTCACCTGGAATTCCAATATTACATTTATGCATTTGGGAGACGCTTTTATCCAAAGCAACTTACAGAGCCCTTATTACAGGGACAATCCCTCCCGGAGCAACCTGAAGTTAAGTGCCTTGCTCAAGGACACAATGGTGGTGGCTGTGGGGATTGAACCAGCAACCTTCTGATTACCAGTTATGTGCTTTAGCCCACTACGCCACCATCACTCCATATTAAACACTGAAGAATTTCAGTCCGAGTTATTTCAACTTATACTATCAATGAACAACCTCTGAGCTCACGATAGGTCAGTCTTGACTGGTGCTACATCCTGGGACGCATTTTATTTGTATTGTTGTTATTGTGTAGTCATCACTGCCACTAGTTGTGGATATTGTCTAAAGAATTATGATTCGAGATACTGTGGTGTGTATTTTCCCTGTGTTTTCTCCCTCTTTTGCTCCTCCCACACTCTCTCCGGCAGGTAGCTGATTGTTCCCAGCTGAGCCTGCTCAATAATCCGGAGGGAGGCATCTTAAAAGCAGAGGGGTGAACCTTTCCTTCAGAGAGTTCTCCAGAGTGGTGTTCTTTGTCCTGTCTCAGCTCAGTGTGTTTTATTGTACTGCTCATTACTCTGTTGGTTGAGAAGCTGGGAAGCTTAGTTGAAGTTTTCACAGTTATTACTTTAACTACTGTTGATGGCGACTCCAACTTTTAAGCTTGTTGAAGCCCAAACGTGGCTTATTTATGGTTTCCTTTATTCACTATTGTTGGTGGTTACCCAACGTTTAAACCTGTTGCACAGCTTAAACACATCAGTTGTTGTTTAACTTTTCTATGGAAGCTGTAGGAAGGTGGGAGCCATTTCTGTTTGCGTAACACCGTTTTCGGAGTTGGTGTACATTTCTGTTAAGTTGTGTTTTCTTTAAACGGTTTAGTTACGGTTTTACTCCCGCTAGGCAGACCTCGTGTTTGTTGTTTGGCCTTTTTCCCCCCTCCTGAAGTTGATGCTTTCTATTTAAGTTGTTATTTAATACTTCTGTTTTCTGAGCCAAATAAGTGTTTATAAATAACTCTGTTGTCTGTTGTGGTGGGGCAGGGTACAGATCATCGCTCCTAAAACCACAATCCTGTTACTCCTCTAAAACTCTAGTGTGCTGAGGACGTAACGCTGGTTTTTAAATGATTGTTGAAAATCAATTAGACTATTGAGGGAATTTAGGAGATATCCACTAGCCGAAATTAGACTTTTGCACTTTATACCATGCACACTTTGGGAGCCGAGTGTCTGCCAGGTGTCGGCCTAATCTTTATTCAGTCATTAAACAATTAAAAAGTCTATTTGTCTACTTGCCATTTTCCATTGCTCTTATTTCCAATGTAGATCAACCAGATTCCAGTACTTTTTAGCATGATGCCATTTACAGGGTCTGAAAGTCATTTGGTTGGCAGTGTTTTTTATTTTGTTTTTATTTCTTGGTTTGGCTTTAATGTTCTCAGGAGCTTTAGCCCACAATAGCCAGAAGTAGAAGCTCATCCTCCGTCAATAGTGCGTCATTTTCTGGAGTCTCGTATGATCATACAGGTAAAAGAACTACAATCACTTGCATTGAGCTCATCAAGGCGAATACGGACTACCTTTTCTGTCCATCTCTTCAGTTGACTGTGCAGATGGAGGGGTTGATGAAGGGCTTTGTCTATACTCTGAGTGGCTTTTTATGAGATTTTCAACGAGCATGTGTATGAACCGCTCCAGCTGGCCCAAACCAGCAAAACCAACAGGCATGATGCACTTGAAGTGTGGTGAAGTTCCTCCAGTGATTTTCATCAAGCAAAAGCGATTCTGACGCGCACACAATTAAGCTAACTTGTTTCCAGTGTTGCCTGTGTATTCTAGATTTGAAATGGGTAACTGTGCAGAATGCAGACGAGGCCTGTACGGTTTTACGGGTGGGCAATAAGAACCGCAGTGCATCAGCAACCAAGATGAACCAGACTTCCAGACAAATGTTGGCCTTTAGTTGACCTTTTTAAGATTCACAGTCATAGATTATAGCTGTTTGTAGAGGATAAAGGGTATTGCATGCAGAATTAAGTGTTTAGTGCAGTAATGTGTAATCGGGACAAGCAAACCAAAAGTTATTGAAAGCCTTTTTGAATTTTAGTTGATGAAATCACTGCATGGCTTTCTGTAATCACTCTTAACTCCATTTTTGTAGACTTGTTCAATATGATCCACCATTATGTACCTCATGCCAGATTCCACTATCTCTGAAGCATGTTTTACTGGATTATTGGTTGTTTTATTTCCTTCCGTTAAAAAAATAGACCTCTAGATTTTGCTACGAATATACACATAGACGCTGGCATGGTTTTGTTGTGTTACTCTGTTAAATATGGAGTTGTTTTTTCATTGGTCTTTTTGCAGTCGCCGCATCTTCACCATTAAACAGATACGGCTTGGAGTGGATGTTCACGGTCTCTCAGAGTAAACCAACTTTACTCAAACTTTACTCATATGACAGGGATTTTCACAGCTAATGCTGTAAATTATTCAAGGAACCATCTGGACTTATTAGAGCCGTCACATTAATAGTGTTTTTTTTTTTTTAATGCATTTTCCTGGAGTATTCCTACCATTGGAGCGGTTCAAGCTTGATGTATCACTTGTTTTCAGCATGGAGCAGTAATCGAAACTAGGACTGATGCATTGAAACACGTCTGGACGGAGCACAGATCTGAATGCATGGAGCTCGAGACAAGTTTTTCTACGTTTCAAACTGTTTCATTTGAAAGCGACCTAAAAACACTGTTTGACGTGACGTAGCCTTAGTGAGATGCCCAAAGCGTCCATATGATGCATGTTATTTGACGCATCCTTGGAAAAGCCCTTATAATAAATCCCGGACAGATTGAAGCAATCAGTATCAAAACTGGATTTCTGGGCTCTGTAGGCCAATGCTCGGTGCCACTTATCAATGCTTTATTCTGCCACTATAATGCAATGCATTTTAATGATCTGAATTGTAATATTAGGTACAAATATTTCATCATAAAATGTCAAATTATTTAAGGTCCTTATTTAGCAAATGTGCAAATAATTGCGTTCAATTTGATTTAATTGGAGTACCAATTAATTCCATAGTTTTAATTGTTAGACATCCCTAAAAAATATATACATTTTAAAAACAACAGACCCCAAACTATATGCAGTTCATGTGCTATTTGAAGTAAAGTTTTTTAATGTAAAAGGTTGATCATGGGATTTTAAGAATTGTCTTTTGCGATTTTTTTCAAATGAAGTTTGCATGTGCTTTTTAAACCCAGACCTACAACCAAGACTGGCTGGTTTTTGGGTGTTTTTCAAACCTTGTGTTCATGCTTGCCTCTCTTAAGGATGATAAAGTTCATGTGGTTGCCAAGCATGTTTGTGTTAATCGCTTGAGTTTTAGGACAACGACAACATCATTGGGGATTGACGTGTCAGGTGTGGGGAGAAATTGTGACCCTGTCTAAAATTCTGGCCTACTAGGTGGTACATGTGATCCGTCAGTGATCTCTGCAGTCTCTGTCTCCATGGCTGGTTAGTCGAGATGGAAAGTCATTGCTCAAGAATGGATTGATTGATCGATTGACCAGGCTATAGATGATTATCTATCAGAGGAAGAGCTACTGGATGGTGATGATGAAGCTGATATATCAGTATTACCTTGAGGTATTGCTTTAGTTGGACTCATAGGGGCATTCATGCCAAATCTGTTCTAAAAGCTAGACGCAGTGCAATAAATGGGGCTGAACAAAGGCATTTCGAGATGTGTAAAGTTCTGTTTTTTGTTTTTAGCAAGATGTGAAATGGTGCAATGGTCAAAATTGGCTGGCATTGACAGATGCTAAATGCCTTGCATCAGTTGTTGTTGTGATGCTGCTTCTGGAGAACAGTTCCACAGCAATGATCAATATCTTCAAGTTTACCTGTTGAGCGTTCATCATTACGACATGTTACACATTCAAGTCCAAACTTGGAGTGGTGGTGGCGTAGTGGGCTAAAGCACATAACTGGTAATCAGAAGGTTGCTGGTTCAACCCCCATGGCCACCACCATTGTGTCCTTGAGCAAGGCACTTAACTCCAGGTTGCTCCGGGGGGATTGATCCTGTAATAAGTGCACTGTAAGTCGCTTTGGATAAAAGCATCTGCCAAATGCATACATGTAACTAAAAAGTCAAACAAAAATGCACTTTTTTCTTCTGTTGATTTAAGAAGCATCGCTGAAATGAGCGAATACACGACTCCTACACATTCGTTATTTATACTAGTGCTTCAATTAAATAACTTATTAGGGATGTGTGTGTGTGTGGATGGCTGACATTCGGTGAGACGTTTACAAGTATTCGAATACCAAAATCACTCCTCGATTATTCTACATTTAATGGTGATTGCCACAAAGTTTTCTCAAACTTTAAAATTTAAGCTTCTGATCCCATTTGAAGGATATTCCAGGTTCAATACAAGTTAAGCTGAATAATATTCATTTTCACAACAAATTATTTTGATGTGTGTGTGTGTGTGTGTGTGTGTATATATATATCTATATATATCTGGGTTACTGTGAGGCACTTACAATGGAAGTCAATGGAGCCAGTCTGTAAATGGTAAAATACTGTTTTAAAAGTACAGCCGCAAGACATAAACAATATGCATGTAAATATGATTATAGTGCAATGAAATTTCACTAACATTTTCTGTGTAAAGTTGTGGCCAATTTTACAACTTTGTTGCCATGGTGAGGAATTGACAAACACCCTAAAACGAGTGTTATAAATTACAACTTAAATGACTTCAATGCTCAAATAATACGAGTATTAACAGAAAAATTAAAGCAAGTGCTTTTATAAAATGATTATATATAATTATAATAAATGGTAATATATATTAGGCTGGTTTATGTATAAAGCAAGTTCTGTTGAGAAATATCGCCTTAACACATGCACTTAAATACTGATAATGCCGTTCATTTTCTTAAACACCGTTATCACATTTATTCCATTAGACACTATAATTGTTGCAGTCTGTTGTGTGTGATTTCATAAAATCTGATCGAACATTCAGAGGTGATTGGAACTGGCACACACACACACACGCACACTCGCAAATTCCCTTATATATTAACACTATATTATAAAAAAAGCAAAAATGTGTTAAAAACAATTGTGAATAGCTGAAATAGTGACCCATTACAGCACCTCAGATACACTTTCCTTTAACCTAAATTATTCATTGAAGTCCATGGACTCATTGTGCCATCTGCTCAAGTATAAAAGTACAAGTTCAGTTAAGCGTCCTGTGTGCATGTCAGTCATTGTTTTGTTATTGGTACTGGCCCTCAGTGGCCGTGTTATAATCCTCCAGGACACTCTGCATGTACTCAAAGGTGGGTCTCTCTTCTGGTTTGGACTTCCAGCACATCTTCATGATGTCATAGAGCTCTTGAGGGCAGTTCTCGGGACACTGCATCCGATATCCCCGCTGAACTCGTGCAATCACCTCACTGTTGCCCAGACCTGGAGAAGAGAGACCGAGAGTGACTGAAAAACTGATGCTGATTTGACCCACTCAATCTCTACAGAGATCTTCATTTTGCAAAGTCTTGAAAGGTCTTGTTTGTGCCACCAGGTGGCAGCAAAGGTACTTCCATATGGCATATACACTCTTTTTTTGTATTTTTTTTGAGTGCACTGTAATATGTTCTGTTTACCTGCATAGGGGACTTTGCCGTAAGTGACATTTTCATATATTAGGATACCAAAAGACCACATGTCTGATTTAATGGTGAAAGAACCATAAAAAATGGCTTCTGGGGCCGTCCATTTGATTGGGAATTTGGCTCCTAAGAGACATGAAGACAAACGATTAGATACAATGTTGCATAGATTGACAGATAGATACATAGACCGACAGAAGTGTGTGTGTGTGTGTGTGATGTTTATATACTGTACATAGAGAAATTGACAAAGACCATTAGATAAATAGACGGACAGTGTACATATACCTTCTCTCGCTGAATACTCGTTGTCTTCGATGACTCTGGCTAGGCCAAAGTCTGCAATTTTACACAGTAGACTTTCACTGACTAGTACATTAGCAGCACGCAGATCTCTGTGGATGAAGTTCTTCTTTTCAAGATACGCCATGCCTTCTGCTATCTATAACAAACGCACACTTCACGCATCACAGGTGTCTCAGTTCCCTTCCGTTAAACATGCAATGTCTATAAATATCATGTCTGTTAGAAGAACAATATCTTTAAAAATACCATTTGAATTAAAGGGGTCTTATCATACATTCTTGGTCTGGGGAAAACGTTTGCAGAACTGAAAATTATAGTATGTTTCCATAGTATAATAAACACTTATTTCAAAATATCAAGGAAAATCCGATCAGTTGTCATCATCATCATCATATGACTCATTTTCCTCTGAACAAATTTAGTGCAAGTCTAACTTTTCCATTTCGTTGTCGCACCCTTCAGCTGTCACATATGCAAACATACATATGTAAATGTGAATTCAGATTTTAAAGTTGCACTAGTTACAGTATTTTGGTTGGCCATTGTATTGAACACTGTTTTAAAAAAACAAACAAACATGTATGTACTCAATCAACTATGTTCTTACCCAGATTCACTACGGCAAGCCTATATAATAAAAAAAATTGCATTTTAAAGTGTCGGGTCGGATTTGGCACGAAAGCGTTGGCTTATGAAATACATCTTTGCGTCGTTACGTCATGCCCGTAAACACAGAAAAGAAGAACCTGCTGTCTCGTTCCCATGTTAACAGTTGATGGCAGTAATGCACTATTTTACTTTGCGAGCCGCCGTTAAAAAGAAGAAACTACGGGGTTCTGGGTAGCTCAGTGGCAAAGACGTTGGCTACCACTCCTGGAGTTCACCCAGAGCGTGCTGAGTGACTCCAGCCAGGTCTCCTATGCAACCAAATTGGCACGGTTGCTAGGGAGGGTAGAGTCACATGGGGTAACCTCCTCGTGGTCGCTATAATATGGTTCGTTCTCGGTGGGGCGCGTGTTGAGTTGAGCGTGGAGGCCGCGGTGTGTGGTGTGAAGCCTCCACACGCGCTTTGTCTCGGTGGCGATGCGCTCAACAAGCCACGTGATCAGATGCTTCCATTGACCATCTCCTAGTCATGATCACAAACGGGTGATATTCAGCGAGCTCAAATCAGGAGATTCATCCAGCAGAAGAGCAGTGCTGAAACACGACTGACGTAAAGTGTTCTTCAGCAATGTGCTTGCAATTTTAGGTTTCAACCACAGATGTCACTAGAGAGCACAAAGTTACGTAGTGCAGCTTTAAATGTATTATGCATAATACTATATATGTGTGTGTGTGTGTGTGTGTGTGTGTGTGTGTGTGTGTGTGTGTGAGTGAGTGAGTGAGAGAGCGTTTTTACTTGGGCACAAAAATCGATGATTTTAGGAAGCTTAACTTTTCTGCCAGCTGGACTCTTCAGGAAATCCAACAGACTTCCTAACATTAAAAGACAGACAGATATAAGGATGAAGGCAAGGATGAGTGTGTGTGTGTGTGTAAAGTCACAGGTTTGTGTTTGAATTAGAGAAGGAGACCTAATGCTAGTAATTTGTGTGTGTACCGTTAGCCATATACTCTGTGATGATGTAGATCGGTGGGGTTTTGGTCACCACGGCGTAAAGGCGAACAAGCCGCTCATGCTGCAGGGTTTTCATGAGGTTTGCCTCCTGGAGAAACGCCTCCACTGACATACTGCCGGGCTTCAGTGTCTTCACTGCTACTTTAGTGCTGTTTTTATAGTTCGCTGTGAGACGGAGAGAGAAAAGAGCGCAGTGAATGTGTTACTACAACTGTAACATGACAGTGATGATAACTTGCATTTATAAATAATGTTTCTGATGTTGTTTGAAAGCTCTCAAAGATTAGAATACAACCAGCCTATATAGCAAGTAATAGCTATATTAAATATATGTCTTTGATAATTATGTTGGCGTTGCGTATATGCCACGACTTTGCTTATAACTTCACGAAAAATAAACAGAACATAAACATCACACAACATTACTCAGAGAAGGTGATTATCTTTCAAATGAGCCCACACACAAGGTATTCAGATGCAAAGATCATTAGATAACCTGCACAATATTACAGATGGCCACCAGAAGGTAGCCAAGTAAATAACACAGACACAATGATAACTCAAATGGCACAGAATGAAACTCATTCTGTTAAATCTCATTGCTAATATCATGTCTGCATGCCATACAAACCTTTAGTCATTGTTGTGTTTGCATGTGTAATTAGTTCTTATGCACAATTATTATGTTTTATTTGTTTGGAGATATTTTTGGACACTTTGATAAAAAGTTATAGCATTACAAATATCATTTATTGCTTTGTCGTATCAACACAAACGTTTTCTCAGATACAGTTGACATGATTGGGAACAACAACAACAAGAGTTTTTTGGAGCTACTTTATTTACACCCAGAGATATATAATGTCATCTAATCTTTAAGAGCTTACAAACAACATATGAGTCATGGCTATTTAAGCAGTTTGATGTTTTTACTGATTACAATAATATGTAAAGTGCATTTTTTTCCCCTAAATTATAAAAAAGGAACACTTCTGATTCGTCTGCAAATTTCAAAGCACTTGTTCAGTTTTGGTCATAATGTCTGCATGCATTGTAAATTAGAGCATCTAAGCTTTCAAACGATACCTTGTGTTAGTCAAGACTGTTGTTATCAATATTTATATTTTTATTTCTCGCGGGTGAGCCCATCCAAGCTTAAAGGGTTTCAATTAAAAAAATACAAATTCAATAATAAATTTAATTCATTTATTTAAGCTGAAGTCCTACAGAAAAATTATTTAAAAAGTAAATTTTTGCCTCAAGTTTTTTTTCAGAAGTTTCTTAGGCCGAGAGTCTCAGAATGTATCATCATATGTATCATTAAAAAATAGAAAAGTGTTCTTTACAATGATACCAAACACTTGACCCTCTTTTTTTATTGAGATATAGGAGTTAAGGGGTTAATAAGAATTTAATAAGAATAAAATATATATATATATATATAAGTAAACAGGAAGTGGTTTTTCCAATCTCATGAAAATATACCCGGGTCACATTTCACCCCGGAAACATAAAAAAATTAAATAGTTTAAGGTTGTCACGATTTTTTTGCATTATAACAAGTGTTGGGTGTAATCCAATTACTAAGTAATTAGTTACTGTAATCAAATTACTTTAAGTAACAAAAAGTAATGTAATGCAATAATTTTAAATACTTGTAATCACGTTACAGTTACTCAATTTCAATTAATTTAATTACTTTTAAGTAAATAATAGAGTTAAGATTATTTCTGCTATATTGTTTAAGTAGAATTCATGAATTAATGCCCTGTAACGAGTCATTGTGAAGGAGAAATGTGAGGTGTTGAGTGCACAATGAAGAAATATATTATTTTGAATTAGTTGAGTGGAAAAGTGTTTTAGAAAGTAACTTAAAAATTAATGGAATTAGAAATGAAATTACATTTTCAATTAAGTATTTATTAAAGTAATATGATTACAGTTTTGGAGAAATACAGTACTTAGTCATTTGTAGTGGATTACTATTTTAAAGTGACGTACAATACACTGATTTTAACATTATTTTCCTAAACATTATCGGTAAACATATGCCGGCTGTAATGTGGTATTATCATGTTACAACACCTACAGAGTGCGAAATGATTTTTACGTGGCTTGTTGTATGTATTGCATCAGTTTCCTGGTGAAATGAACACTAGATGCGCTACAGCAACAATGACTTTTATTCCCTTTCACACAAATTAGAGTAAACGGCAGATAATCAGTTCACAAACACGTACTTTTCACTCTGTTCCTCACACAATGCTTTCTTATGACATCTAAACACTTTTACTATAGCACATGACTTGTAAGACGGTACTTATAAATGTTTCATTACATAACCAACTACATTTATAAGCTTATGCGAGCGCGATTAAATTGCGTGGCAGCTTAAATTATAGAGTTGATATAACCGGGACACGAGTCCTGAAGAGTCAAACCGGAAGGGTCATTGAAACGTCACAAAATGATGCGGTTGCTTCAGCAATTGTGTTTTTCATCTCACATTTGCTTTTTATGACACTATCAGCTTGGTTTAGGTTTAAAGGTGCACTCAAGTCATTTTTTCCTCCTCAAAAAAGTTTAACTCCTAAAGACATGAATTATATGTAGGGAATTACGAGCACTCAGAGTAAAATGGAGACTCCAGTCATATCTGTAACCTTATAAAAGCTGTTTTATTCTACATGGAGAGGGTCCACACGTGGGGGCGGCCATATTGGAATCACATGACCAGTCGAATACTACTCGCTTAATCTCAGTAACGTCCTGTTATTGGACACTTTCACTCATTGATTAAAGTCATCATGGCTGACTGTGAATACTACATTTCTACAATGACATCTGAAACTGAAACTATTGATTTTAAATGATGCTGCATCCAAGCCACCAGGTGTCAGTGTAAGTCCAAGACGACACAAAGACAAAAGTTACTGAGAGCACCTTTATGGTTTTGGGTAGGAAGGTAGGGTTTGCTGATTTAAAACTTGATCGAGCATTAACCTCAACCTCTTCTGTTTGGGAGAATATTTAACACTCTTTTAGCGCCACACAGTGGACATTTGACCTCGGAACCGTCGCGATACGAGTAACGAACCACATAATATAATTTCGCAAAAATGTCGCCAAAGTCACTTAATTTTCATGAGGTCAGGCTGACATTCCCCCCTAAAATTTGGATTCCCATAATGCTACGGATGTTTTACATTCGAGTTTGTTTCTAATGCTCAGACCTTATTCACAGCAGCCATCTTTGATTTTTGACAGGAATTACAACAAAGCTGTGAGGGATAGACGTACACACTCCTCAATGGGTTATACTGCAGTTTGAAGACTTTTTGGATCGTTCCGCTGGCGAAACAATTTTCCAAGAACGTTCAGTAGACAAAAAGCTACTTGCATCATGAGGGGAAAATCTGATGTGATGTAAGAGGTTTTTACAGCTTTATACCGTGCGTGCCATTGAAGAGACTGTACGTCTATCCCTTAATAAATCATATTTCAGGTTTCTTGAGAGTCATCCTGTCGCATCCTTCTTGCTTCTTATCTGGTGCTGTTTCTGATTACCCACAAAATTAACAAGCGTAAACACAAAGGAAAACTCGCTCACCCAACCAGACCTCTCCAAACTGGCCAGCACCGAGTCTCTTTACCATACGCAGTGCGTCTTTGGGGATCTCCCAGGCGTCCTGGTCCCACGGAGTGACATCTTGAGGCTTTACGCATACTTTATCCAAACGTCTACAAAGACCATCAGCGTTTTCTGCACAGACAACAAACACATTTTCCCTTGGTATAACATTGGCAGGTTTGTGTATTGTGTACAGTGACCCCAAGATATATTTCAATGAAATCAGCGGCTCATGAAGTCTTTACTCTGGTAGTGTTTGATGAGCTCTTGCAACTGTCTGAAGGAGATTTGGGGTGAAATGTAGAATCCTCCATTCTCAAGTGTGCGGATCTTATAATGCTTGATCTGATCTGAACCATCTGGATTCACGTCTCTCACAGACATGGAGTAACTTCCTGAAGCGACAGACAGAGTGGTTTGTGTACTCTCAGATGCACATGCAGAGCTCTTTGACTGGTTTGGGAAGGAAATGTTTGTGGATTTGTGTAAAGCCAACCTGCAGTCGTCTCACTCTCCCGAATGAGGAAGGCTCCTGGTTTGTTGGCGGGGGCCAGCAGTTGTCTCTCCGCATCCCTTCTGCTAATGTTCTTAAAAAACCACCTTACACAATCAAAAGAAATGCAGATCATGCTAGCTTTGCTTTTAAACGCATCACTGGTCTCATATTTAATCTCAAGCAGGGCTGGACTGGTAATCTGGCATTCCGGGCATTTTCCCAGTGGGCTGACGCACTTTGGGGCCGATCAGGGGTGGACTGGCCATCGGGAGAACCGAGCGGGCCGGTGGGTCGGCTGCGAAACAGACTGAATGGGCCGCGATAAGCTAAAATGAGCCGCCGCGTTATGCCGAAATGGACGGCGAACACCCAGCCAGTTGATATGTAAAATCCCAGGCCGATTTCACTTCCCAGTCCAGCCCTGATCTCAAGCATGTTCTTCACTGACAATTTTGTCGACTTGGTGAACTAACACACTTAACAATAACTTGAAAATACTCTATTAGGGGCAAAATTGTGCATTTGTTTTGGTGGAAATGACTGCAAAAAGTCATATTTTTGATATATGTATAGAAATAATTTTCACACAATAAACATTGAAATGGTTTATATTTATTACTCTATTTGTTTGGATTATCAGAGTTTTAAATATGTAATATTTTAAATCTTAATAATGGGTTTTCATCATTTAATATCAAAAGTCTGGGATAAGGACAGGAAATTAAACTCTAGACCTTAAAGGCATTTGAAAGTACTCTTAATAAATCATGAAGTCCTGGTTGTCAAGTCGTTTTAATGAGATCTTCGTATATCAAAGAGAAAAAAATCTTAAATCTGCTTGTTTAAAAAAAAGAAATCAACCCCTCGGACATGAAATTGGCAGAAGAAACACATATATGTGTATTAAATCTCACTCATTTGCGTCCATGCTGCCATCTGACACGACATAGTTTGAAGGTATAAGGCCCTCACGTCCCGAGGACAAAGATTTGGCTCTCCACCAATCACCATCCCTAGTAAAAAAAAAAAAAAAAGAATAACATTTTAGATGCATTTTGTTCTTTTTTTTTGGCATTAGGACCATATTGCATTGAGTGTACTGCACATTGCCATTTTTATTATTATTATTATTATTCTTTTAATCTGCTGAAACGCAATCGCCCGCACTCGGTGGTGACGTCACTCCGCTTACATTTAATATATAATTTACCGTCTATAAATGTAATTAATATTAACAAATAATACATCTTTTCAAAGGTCTAAGGGTTCAACATTGATATCCGATCTCTGTTTCACGATAGTAATGCTCCAGAAACAGCAATTGAGTTATTTGTGCAGGAGTACAAATGAAAACATGCAATATCAAAACGGGACTTTTATTATGAAAACACGATCGCCAGATGAATCCAGTTCAACACACTTGGGTCAATCGTCCACGACAAGCGCTCATTGAAAAACATCCAGTAGCACTTGATAAAAGTGAGAAATATTGATATATTCTCCATTGTTTACATCAGATCTCGTCTGAAAGATTTACCCTTCATCATCATCTTCAACAAACTGCAATTTGAGCAGCATTCATGATGTAAAACTGTATATGATCTTATATATTAGAGTCTCATAAACAAAACCAGCCATCTCCAAAGTCTATTTTTAAAAATGCGGCGTAGTTTTATTCATAATAGTCGAGCAGTGCCGTCAGATTTAGTGTTGTCTTTGAGAGGCGGAGCCTTAATTTTACTCTGAACACTTCCAGAGATTTTACAGAGATTTAAAGGTGCAGGAACCTCATTTATTATTCGATCATCTTCAAATATGAAACATAACTTCTTTAGACTCGTGGCTTTGAGAACATTGTATTTCTGGGGTGTCTTCGCACTATTATAATTGTTTTATAGATTATAAAAACATGTTCAGCACAAAATATTTCCATTACTATAAACTTCAGCTTCTCGAACTTTAATAAATAACAACATATATTAATTCTGAAACTTGGGCAATAAAGCCCAAAGTGTCTTCTTTCAAAAGATACGACAACTGTGTCCCGTAAATACAACCATTTAAGCTCCGGTATGTCATTTTCATGGTTTGTGCTCAAAAAGGGGGTGTGTATCAACATGTTAATTTCCAGAACAGAAACTTTCACGTTAATGCTGTCATTCAATTTTATAGCATTATGCACATATAGTATTTATGTAATACGGGTTCATCACACTAAAGGCATGTTAACTGGCCCCATTCACTCCCATTGAAGTCCAAAATGAATTTTGTGGTAATCAACATTATACCACAAAT
>JAVLUX010000003.1:57585833-57638333 GCA_032164185.1 Moxostoma hubbsi
ATTTCTCAAATTAGTCAAAGTAAATGAATGACACTGACCATGTTAAGTCTTTCTACAGAGTGTCAGATTAAAGCACACGAGGTGCTCTTTGGAATATTCTCAAATCATGGCGAATTAATTGATCATCAGGATTTGTTTATGTCAGCTCCCATTTACATAAATGTAAATGTAATGATGCATGTTGTCATTTACATTTACATTTATGCATTTGGCAGATGCTTTTATCCAAAGTGACTTACAGTGCCCTTATTACAGGTACAATCCCCCCGGAGCAACCTGGAGTTAAGTGTCTTACTCAAGGACACAATGGTGGTGGCTGTGGGGATCAAACCAGCAACCTTCTGATTACCAGTTATGTGCTTTAGCCCACCACGCCACCACCACTCCATTAAAGCCAAAGAAGGACATACCAAATACTGTACTAAGAATTTCTAAAAATTATTTACATATTTAAATTGCACTTTTCACTCAAATTGTTATACAGGCGATATAATTTGTTGAAGGAAGAAACTATTAAATCAGAAAAATGCTAAATTTACACATGGAAGACTTTTGAACCTCACACTATGTTTTATCAAGATTCAGACGGGATGAAACTGAATTAGTTTGATTTATTAGATTAAAAAAACAGTTTTTTAAACTAACCTGGCAGAAGCACCAAATGCAGACCAGTCTTCATCACGATACAACTGTAAGAAAACAAAAAACTCACGTAACTGCTCTGTAAAACGTGCTTGATTCTAGAGTGAATATAAATAAGTAAATAAATCAACCAATGTATTAATAAAAACATGTTACTTGTTCCGCTTCTGGAAGTCTGTGCGATGAGTATGTTGTCCTTCCCTCTCTGTGCAGGTGAAGGAGTTTAATATCAGTTTAGATACTTTGCTAAATACACTGAAAACGTCAAATTTACATGTTGCCAAACATTTTTGATAGTTAAATGGCAACAGGTTTTCCATAGTGATTAGTAGCTACTGTACTGGACAGGCTCTGAAATGAAACTAAACTCTTCATTATCCCAGCTAACCCATCAGCTGACCACTAATACCAGCCAAATAAACACAGCATCAACAAAACAAATGATCTATTGTTGTGCAATTACACTTTGGTGCTTTTCATGTGTACTATTAATAGTTGAATATCAGCGTGGCTAACATTGGTGGTTTCAAAACCAATGTATGTTCTGATTTGTACGTTACTTTGGTTAGAAGCATCTGCTTAATGAGTTAATGGAAATGTAATGGAAATGTAGTGCAAGTGGTGAATACATTAGATCCTGTTAGCTCTAGTGCGATGCCCATTACAATCATAGCTTATTTTAATGTGCTATAATCCATTATTTATGCCTTTACACTTATTTGTATGAGGTCCACACAACATATACGATTTTTGGGGAGTCAGTATAAGTAGTGTCGTTTGAATTTCCGCTGTTATATCTCAATAAGACCTTATATTCTCTGAACCCTCCTATTGCATTCAGAATCTGCATGCACCATTTGCATTCGCAAATCAGTTTTGACCTCTTTACTATGTTTTTAAATCTGCTTTATTTACGTGCATGAACTGCTGAATGTTGACACATGCTGAAAGCTGTTTCGGCATCAGATGGCTGCAGAGTAAAATGTGGACAATTTTCCTTTTTCAAGCCCTATTTAGACGAATGTATGCATTAACTTTTGCTCTCGCACACCCCTTTTAGACAATATCACCTTTGATTTAGTTTCTTTGTTACGTTTGTTACATCTGTCATGTCTGTTTTGTACGGGAATGTGTGTCATGGTTCCGGCATCTGTGCCGGCTCATTCTGTTGTTTGTTTTACTCCCTACCTCGTGTTCCACAGGTGGAGCCGGCACGCATGATCAGCATTTCCATGGGAACGCTTATCGTTCCCGAAGAGGCGCTGATCATGCCGGTGATTAACCTGCTTGCTACACCTGCTTCACTCTGATTGCACTCCCTACTTATTCCTTGTGTATCCTCTCTTACTATGCCAGTTTATTGTTTGCACTGTCTAGTGTTAACCGTGCTCTCTTGTCTAGTTGGGGATCTCTCGTGTGTCTGTTGGTTGCCTGTCTCTGCCCGCATATCGAGAAGTGTGATTATCTTCTAGATTGCCTTCGCCTGTCTTCACTGCCCAGTATCCTTGGAGGACAATTCCTCGTCTCTGCCCACATGTCTGGGCTTTGCTTCATACCACACCAGCTTCAACGGCTTCAGCAATCCTGATGCTCGGATTGCTCCTGACTTCCATATCACACTTCTACCGTAGCCCATTGCACGGCTACTGCTCCTACTCATCGCCACTGCAGCCGGTGACGGGTTCGCCAGTCATTGCTTTGCTGAAAACCCTTTCTGCTGTTAATAAACTCATTGATTGTTCTCCTCTGCGTTTTGGACCCTTTGTCTCCTCTCACCCTCTTGACAGAATAAACTGGCCAGTACGGACCCAGCAGAGGAGTCTACTCTTCGCTCTGCCCTCTCGCAAGAAGGAGCCCTGCTTGCATGGCACCAAGATCAAATCTCCGCCTCTAACCACGTGCTGGAGATGGTGGCATCACAGCTTGCGGAACTCACCATGGTGGTCCAGCAGCTCTGCTCACCTCCTGATCCGAGTCCCTCTCAGGACACCCCCCATCTCCTTCGACAGCTTTCCACACCCCATGGCACCATGATCTGTTCTTCTCCTTGCAGCCCTCTACGTTTGCCTCAGACAAGATGAACATTGCGAGTGTAATCACGCTCCTCTTTGGAAGGGCCGGAGAATGGGGAATGGCAATGTGGGATAACCGACATTCGTTCTGCCCCACCTATGAAGCTTTCGCTTCTGAACTTTTCAGAGTGTTTGACTGCATGGCTCAAGGTCGGGAGGCCGGGAAGGTTTTATCAGGACTGTCCTAGGGTAATCAACGAGTTGCCGACTATGCGAAAGAGTTTTGAACCTGGCCGCTTCCAGCAACTGGAACGATCGCGCTATGTGGAAAGATGCGGGGACTTTCTGACAGTATTCAGGATATGAATCCCCCTCAGTTTGACGATCTGGAGGACCTGGCAATCCGAGTTGCTCAGTGCCTGACTCAGCATTCTGATCATCGGCGATGTTGTTCTTCGCCCTCTTGGGCAGCTGATCATCACCCACAACCCAAACCTTCTACCAGGTCACCTAACTCTCAACTCAACACTAAGCCCATACAAGTTAAGGAAAGGCAGCAACAACTTCTTAAGGGGTTATGTTTCTCTTGTGCTCGTCCAGGCCATCTCTCTGCTACATGCCTGTTAAAAGACACCGCTGATCAGTAGCAATGTAACCGCCGCTGCTCATCCCACTCTGAGCGGGATTTGAACCGGCGTCAGCCGGCATGGGAGGCAGGCGCGCTAACGAAGATGCTAAAGGATACAGTCTCTAGTGTAGTTGCTAGTGCACCTCTTAATGACAGGGGCGTGAGTTTTACACATACTGCACAGCTCCCATTACACATATAGCAACCATGATTTTTTTTACAGTTTAACAATGGTTACAAATCTTGTAGTAAAACCACAACAACCCAAACATTATGATTTTTATTACCATGGTTTTTCCTGTATTTTTACTATGATTTTACTATGAATATCAAGGTCAAAATATGGTTACAGTTGTAAAACCATGGTAAATTTATGGCTAGGGAACGCAAGTATTTTAGATTTTTTTTGTTGTTGTAATGAATTAGGCCCATTGTCAAAAAGATTAAAATAAATAAAATACATCAAAATATTAAAATAAAATACAATTCAATAAAAAATAAAGTTTCCTTCATTTTCCTATTTGTCAACATTCGCGGCATTCATCGTACTGACTCGAGTCTTATGAATCGGTTCACCAAAGAGATTCAGATTCGATTCAGATTTGTTTACGTTTAGGAACCATTCTGAGATTCTCGTAAACAAAGACGTCCTCAACTGGGCGCCATATTTGAATCACTGAGGGGAATATTAGCATTGATTAATCACTTGCATTTAGGTATGTTCGTCTCACAAAGCTGAACATGGACTAGTTTCTTGTGCTTTTGGAGTAATGTGTCTTGTGTTCCAGGAATGAAGGTGCGTACATGATTTACTTAAACATTGCTCTTACAAAAAAAGTATTACTTTAAAAATCTATTTTAAGATCTACTTTTTAATTATTAAAAATATTTGTGTTTTTGCAACGGAACATATAAAGACAAGAGTTTAGTCCTTGCGACAATAGTTTTGATGTTTTAAGTATACAAATACTATATATATATATATATATATATATATATATATATATATATAAAATAGGAAATACAATCTTAAGATGTTTACATTTTAAATTACACATTATGCACATTTAAATATGTTTGTAACTTATTGTGTATGGGAGGATAATCATTAAAATGTGCTGAAAATGCAAAAAATAATTGATCAAGATACATTCGATGATCCATGCTTTTAATGTAAAATAGAATTGTAAAAGAACTAATGCTGCCACTAAGTGGAATTAGGGTGCTATAGCAGTAGGCTGGTCAATCTGACCTCCAGTGGTAAACAAGTGTTAAGAGAGAAATATGACCAGTTCATGACAAAGAAGATGCAACAAACAATAGAATCAATAACAAATCCAAATATCAGCTGCCAGTGACTGAGTAGCTGCATTTTGACAAATCAGCACAGATTCATTTTTTTCTTTTCAACATGCAATGACTGGTCATTCTGTACACAGCTTCCTTGCACTCACATTTACATATCAAGAGTTAAAAACAACTCAATCTTGTATAAATCAACCATGCCCACATAAACAATCAAGATAAAACACACACATTTTTGACAATCTATAATTGTTTGAAATAAATGCATTTTCTTTCCCCGGGTAGTGACAGGCAATGTGGCAATACAACAAACAAGCACTGTTGGATGAAGACAAATAACATGACTTGTCCTGGCATCAACATATGTTCTATCATTTGAGCAAGAAGATAGAAATGACTTGTTTCACCTCAAGTGTCCATATTCTAAAGAGGTTAGAAATTAATTGCTGATATTTTTGCATTACCCAGCATAATTCACATTTTGATAATGATTTTGATTGTACACACACACACACACACACACACACACACACACACATATATATATATATATATATATATATATATATATATAAGCATAGTAAACCATGGCATGACTAACATATGACAAGTACTATCTGATGAGGTACAAAATAAGTGTTGTTTCACATTAGTTTCACATTAAACACTGTAATTCATAACACAGACCGTTGTTTCTTGAGTTAGAGCAGAATATTTACTCTTCAGCTCAGTTCTGTCCTCATCCAACCCTTTTTTACACTCTTTAAAAATATATTTCACCCAACAATGAAAATTGTCATTAACTGACCCTCATGTTGTTCTAAACCGGGAGGATTTTCTGTCCTCCCGTGATAATCTTAGGTACAAAGTTCACATTTTGGCAGAGGCTAATATTATGCCTTACATCTCCTTTTGTGTTCCACAAAAGAAAGTTATACAGGTTTGGAACAACATGACACATGCTCAACCAACCCTCCCACCCCCGACGTCCATCCTTCGTTTGTCGTTGCTCCCTTAATGTAATCTTTCTAGATCTGGGACTGTGAATAACTGGTGACAGAATTTTCATTTTTGGGTGAACTAACCCTTTAAAGAACTTGAAAGCTTCCATAACAACAGGCTTAAGTCCTTCATTTGGGTTCATGTTGGTGCCCATTGCCAACGTTAAGGTGAGGACTAAGGTTAATTAAGACAAAATATTTTTTGTTCACAATCTGAGGCAAGTTTAGAGAATGGGGCAGTGCTGTCCACAAAACATATATAGTATCTCCACTGCATCAGGTTCTGCAGAGCACCTTACAAATTTGTTTTGTGCAGTCTGAGCTTTGGTTGGCTGGGTAACTACCGGAAGTGTTGTTTCTATCATTGGATGCACCTTATTAGCTGCTTTCCTGATGTCTGGTGGGCTGAAGACAGTTCGAATGCTATGTTTCTTAGCCCAACATTTATGTGGCTCTGTTAGCGGAGTCACCTTGTTCTCTGATTTCCTCTTTGGAGTGTCAGTTTTTTGCTCATCTGCCTCTAGCTCAGAATCATTGGCATTTGGAAGGTGAAAGTAGGTAAAATTCATCCCTTGAGTCCCAGCAAGTTCCCCTTGTTCTGCGAGAGCCTTGTCAGAGGTCGTATGGCCAAATAAAGAGTATGGAACAAACTCTTTCCCAGAATCCTGCTCTGGTTTAACCAAGGACTCCTTCTCTTTTACATTCGTGGGTGTGACTTCAGGCTCTGGGGATGATTTGGGACTCCTTTCCCAAAGTAACCAGCGACCCTTATCAATGAGGACTGCATCCTTGGGTCCCACTCGGGCATTTAGAGTGACAGTGTGTGGCTCATTGACGGCATCTACTGAGCTTGTGGCATTGAAGTATGACAGATCTGATATGACATTTGTGCGGCCCTCATGGATGGAGGCCAGACTGGTGACATGTGTACCTTGAAGACCTTCTCGTTGCTTGGTCCTTTGAGTTGATGGAGGTCTTTTCTCATCAGAACCAGATCCTTTAGAACCTTTTCCATACAGCCGCTCAATTGTTCTTTTTACATAACCCTTGGCAATGACCAACCTGCATGTGTCTTTATCTTCTGTTGATACCTCTGGGGATGTTGATGACTGGTGTTCTCTGCTGTCAGAAGATTCTGGCTGGTAATCTGACAGATCAGAACTTGGGCTGGTCGGCCATGTCTGTCCATGCTGCATGTCAATGTTGCTCTTCGCAAGAAACATTTCACGAATAGATTTTACTCTGTTGATCTGGATGTTTGCCTCTGGATCTTTAGCCAAAGCGCTGTTTTTGGAATCGTAGCTGAAGGCCAATGAAGATGAGAGAAGATCTATAGAAGCACTCTTCGGGGGCTTGATAATCTTTGGTGCCTCTAAATCTGTTGTGTTCATGTGGTTCAAGAGTTTTTCACCAGAGCTCTGAGCAGGATTATAAGGCTTCCTGTCTACTGTTCTTTCTTGATCTTGTAGGCTACTGATAAGTTGTGCCACTGTATTTGCTCTTTCTTCCTTAAAATCAATCTTATTTTCTTCATACTCCTCAATGACTTCTTCTGGAACCTCCTCAAAGTCCTCTTGATAAATGGTGTAGCATTCCAGTGGCTCTATGATCACATTTTCCTCAGAATAAGTCATACTTTCCATAAAAAAGTCTTGAAGTGTTTTTGAATGTTTGATCTTATCCACTACCACATTTGGTTCAATGTGAATAATGTTAGGAATACCTTGCTCTTCAGAAAATGCATGGTCTTGTGTTGGAAATGTCTGACACTCACTTTGCCAATGTCCTGATATGTCTTTGTTTGAGCATATCTGTTCTACTCCATCATTTGGCCTTGGAGTTTTCACAGCAAGATTTTTTTCTTCATTTAAATATTTTTTGTCAAGCCCTTCATCACATGTACCATCTTCTAGTTCTTGATTGAACTTTTCATCTTCAGAGGAAGTTAGTTTTCCTTCACAGCTAACAAGTGACTTGAACAATTTAGAGTCTTGTTGTTTAGCTCTATCTCCATCTACCCCTTTATCCTTTACCACTTTTCTCATAATCTCTTCCAGAGATTTAGGATTCTCTAGTTCAGAACTGTTTTCTTCGAATATACCTCTTCCCTCATCAATTACCCTTTGTCTCTCTACTCTCATCTCTTCCTCCATTTCCTGAAGTTTTTCGACTGCTTCTACTTCATGTCTTACTTCCTCAATTTTGCCTTCTATTCTCCTGAAAACCAACTCTCTGTGTATCTCTGCCCCAAAGCTAGATTCACTAGATGGCATGTCCTCACAGATATCTGAATCAGGTATAGAGTCACCCTTTTCATTTGTCTTTACATTGTAGATGTTTTTATCTCTTAAATCTTTCTTGTGTATATCAGCCGTCACAACAATGTCTTTCTGTAATATACAGCTCTCCTTAATATGTGCATTTACCGCTCTATCAATAATTGAATGAACATAAATGTTCACATAATCCTCCAGCACAAAATCTGAGGAATTAACCATGTCTTCTCTGTGGTAAAGCTCTGAAAATCCATTGACATTCACTTCTGGGAGCAAATCATTAACCTCAGTGTTTTCATCCTGATAGCATGTCACATAATTATCTACATTGCTGAAGGCTGCTATCTCCTCTCTGACCCTTTCAGGAACACCTAATTTTCCCATTAGCCCTTGGATAGCCTGCTCCTCATCCTCTGAACTTGATCTATGAAGGGAATCGTTCCCAGTGGAGTCTGGTTTGACACTGAGACTCTTAATGCTCAGTTCTTGGAAGCCCTTCCAGCCCTGTAGGAACTGAACAGATGCTGAGGTGTGCAGGTCTGTCAGACTTGCCCGCAGCTGCTCTACATCTTCTATTTCTGCCAGTTCCTTTAGAGATTGCAGTATGAACATGGCCTCAGAGGCGCTTATGTTGCTCTCACCTTGACGGCATGCTTTTAAGTGATGTAAACCACCCTTTAAAGTCATAATGGCAAGAAAGGCAAGAAGTACTCTGGATGAGGAGCCAAATGTAGATGCCAGGTGTGAAGAAAAATCTGGCACACTTTGGGACTTCTTCATACATGATGACCGCTTGTGCTGTGTTATTTCAAAAAGTGATCGAATAGAATGGCAAAGCTGATCAAGCACAGGCTTCATATCTGGCCTGACAGCCATTTTGACTGTGTAGAACTTTTCTGCCTGCAAGTCTATCTGTTCTGTCAGGGGCTTTGGTTGAATATCGTATGATCTATTTTCAGATTCTTCATTTTCATTTGTGGAGGATTTACTCTTTGACTCAAAAAACTGGTTTTCCTTTTTCTTTGACGAAAGTTGGAGGAGCTCTTTCTGGTCAACGTCATTTGTCGATGGTGCCATTTTTGCAACAGATTGATTATTGAACAAAGATGCTTTTACCAATGTGTTGTTTTTGGGTATAGTTTCTAATGAGGGCTGGCTAGGCAGTGGAGTGCCTTGCATTTTATTTTCTGGAGATGGTGTCCTTTTAAGATGAACATTGCCAGTCTTTTTCAAAGAGGTTCCCAGAGCTGATTGATTTTTTTCAAACATAGAATTTAAGGAAAGGGAGGACTTATTCAAAGTCAGCTTTCTAGGCAACGGTGTCATTACATGACTCAAAGGGGTCCTTCTCAATGTCCTACTTCTTGGCAAATTTCTATAAGGGGAAGTTCTCTTGGAAGCAAGATGACCTTGGGATGTGGCATTTGGAGAAAAGGGGTTTGTTGCTACTGCAATCCTCTGAACTGTATCAAACCTCTCTCCTCCCTCCACAAGTTCACAATTTCTCTCTGACACTTCTGTTGAAGGGTCCTGCTCACCGAAAAGAAGAAATCTGCTTGTGTTTTTCTGTGGTTCTTCATCAAGGTGAGGAGTTGGTTCGGGTTGGCTCGTTTGTAGCCAGAGTTCAACATATTCTTTCATTAGAGAGGATGAGGAATTGAGAGCAGGAAGAGAAATACTTTGAATGATATCTTGAGTCTCTCCTTGAGAACCACTCTCCTCATACATTGATGTTTGTTGTGTTAACGTACCTTTGCTGTATAATGCATGAACCAAGTTTGTCTTTGCCAAGTCTTTAGTAGGGGTTTCTTTTTCAACCATTAACAGGCTTGAATCTTCTCTTTTCATGTGAACACTACTCTCTAACTGCTCTGTTTGAGGCTTTAGGGATACACTTCCATTTCCACCATTATTCCTCCTTTTGAGAAGTTTTTTAATTGCTTTGGCTCTGTAATGCTTTTTAAGTTTCATTGCTCCTTTCTGGCTTAATATGTCAGCTCTTATTTTCTTTATTTCTTTCAAAATTTCGTCTTTATCATCCTTTTGTTTTCTTTCTGGAGTAGCGGTCTTAAACAAGTGATTCTTTTTCACAATTACTCTCACTGGCTTCCTCTTTATGGATGTACCAGGAGTTAAAATTCCTCTAGATACTGGTGCTTTTGTGGATGCAGTAACAGGCGGCGGATGAGAAACTAACTCTTTGCTTGCATTGTATTTGGAAGTATGGGGTATGAAGGGGTTTTCTTGTTTCCTAATTGGCTGACATTTGGTGGAAGCCAAGGTCTCAGATTCCATATCATCACTAGAGGAATGGACTGTTTTATCTGAAGATGCTGGGAATACCGTGTCAGTAGAAGGTGAACTGCCGAAACCTTGCAAATCAAGTTGCGTGTTGCCAGAGAGGTTTTCTTGGCAAGTCTGCTTTTCATAGATTTGTAACACTGTCTCCTGCACATCCTTCCTATTTTCCTGGAGCTGGCGAACCTCTGAAGCTCTGTAGCTGCTGGAATGTTGCTGTGTGGTGGGGGTCTTTTTCATTTCACAGGGCAAAGAGCCTCGAGGCTTGGGTACAGGATGGCTGGAATGGCGAACCATGCAGTATTCCTGTATCATTTCTCGATTGTCCAGCTCTTCCTTGTAGGAGTAGGAACTGTTACTCTTGATTAACTGTTTTTTTTGTACCTTGTGCCACCCTGGGGAGTGGGTAAGGGGCACAAGGGGCTCTAACTTGATGCTTGCTGCACCACCATTGATTTCACTATGTTCATTTGCCTTACCACTGTCCTCATGGCAGGAAGGGTTGCTGTCTTTAATGTCACACCCATTGTCCTCTATGGTCATGGGATCATTGATTGTGGGCAAGTTGTCAGGTATTTGAGAATCCAGATTAGAACAGGACTCCGAGGCTGCTTTAATTTGATTGATCACACTGGAGCGACTTACTGTGGTGGTCCAATGAATGGTTTCCTCCTCTTTAATAGTGAGGCGTACTTTCATTTCTACAGTCATACTTCCATCCTGATTGACTTGAAAGGATTTCTCGATGTCATCATCAGGGGGTATGTGTATATCTGCCTCCCCCTTGCCATCCAGATAGGTAATCATGTCCGTCTCAGCAACTGACTCAAGACGCTGTCCCGACTCTATTTCCATAGAGCGAGTTGGGTTACTTGGAAAATCACACATGCTTCCTGCCATACTGCATTGTATCTGGTTCACCAAGTAGCGTTCAGAGGATGATGAGAAGGGAGGAGATATGATGCTGCTGAGATTCTTTTTCCCTTTAGGATATTGAAGATATGGCAAAACGATTTCACAATGTGTTGACAGATGTAGAGGTTCAACAAGACCAGATGTTGTTTGGCCAGGTCAGGACAGCAGAGAAGCATTGAAAGGGAGACAGAGAAAGAACATACAAACAAACAGATTAGAGCAAGCATAGATTATATAATCCATATTGAATGATGTAGGTCACTGTAGGTATTACAGCAGATATGAATGTCTCAGAACCTGTCTCAAGCCAGTCTAAGCAATTGATTTGCTTGAGATTCAATGTTACATGTTAAATTCCCTTTTGAAAGAAGGTGTCTAATAAGAACTCCTAAAGGGATAGTTCTCCGATAAATGATAGTTCTGTCATGTTGTTGCCCTCTTGTTGTTATAAACCCATAGTCACCATTTTCTTTCAATTCTTTCATTTCAAGCATCTCCATTTGTATTCCATATGGAAGAAAGAATGTCATACAGTTTTCGTACAAAATGAGGGTGAATAAACGATGACAGAATTCTTATTTTTTGCTTCAATATATTAGTTGAGATCTGTCCTGGAATGAAAGTAAATAAAATTCAATTTACGGGCTTTTGGGCGTAGCCTTCCCACTCTTTTAGCCGGTAGCCACGTCGGTGGAGATGGCTTCTGAACATCATAGTTTCTTTTTTTGAAGGGTTCTCGTCCAGCAGCCACTAACACCCCAGAACACAATATCAATGCAGGAAGTCCATCCACCTATGATGATACAAAAACATATTTTTTATATACTGTATCAACAGACTTCTATCTGTAAGCTACATGTTATAGAGCAGCGAGTCTATTCATGACTATTTAACAAAAAATAGTCCTACCAAATAGACTTCAGTGACCTTCTTAATTGTCAGTTTATGTTTTTAGTGATAAATGATTTTATTCAAAAAGCAAAATAGATCAAGTAGCAGGATTATTGTCTAATTGTCCAATCTGATGTAGTATAGACATCTACATATGATTGCCAAAGACAATTTGAAAAGTCAAATGCTAGTTTTGATCATGTTTTACAGAGGACATAACGAGAACCTTAACAAAGCAATGAGGTAGTTGAAAATCTAAATAGCGTCTTTCCCCTTTCCACGTTCAATCCCAGTTTGGAGTGCAGTATTATAGGATGAGATTGTAAAGAGGTTTAGTACTGCTGGGCAACCGGTCTTCATCAGTCTGTGAAATCCACTTATGCTCAGCCTGCTCACATCAGAGACACTATTGACATGGTGACCACTCTGATCACACCAAATAATATGGAAGATGTGATGATGGATAAAAGTTTTATTTAATTAATTTTATTTTGTGTAATGTGGGCATGTCAATCATTCAGAACAACTTAAGCATTGGGGGCTGCACAAAGTGAATAACTTCATGTGCATTGGGTAGTGCAACCCAATAAAATAAATCAAATGCAAAACCAAAGAAAAACAACCTAGCAGAGGTTGGGCTTTCATAGGTCAGAAGACTTATTGGAGTTCTCAGTTGCTTTATTTAGCCCAAGTGCCAAATTTATCTTCGATTATCTAGGAAAAAATGAAAATACTTACAATTGAGACAGCTATTGACATACAGTACGAGTCTGGAGTAATGAAATTCATGTGGATAGTCTTTGAAAATTGGTTCATGGAAGAATTTGATGAGAAAAGTTTGAATTCATGTTGAGATCTCTGACTTTGGTATCTTGGAAATCCTGGGCACAGTTTGTGAAACTCTAGAGGAGACCCAGATGAGATCAGGGGGTCTTTTTCTCAGGAGAAAAATCTCCAAACCAGGAGTTATGCAAAAACCTCAATTCGCTCTTAATTTAATATCATTATTACCAAGGAGTAAAAATATGTAATTTGTGATTTTTTTCTTTGGTGGGTTTTATGTTGACTGGTAGATCTACCGGTCAGTTTTTGTTCCTACCCTCACCTATGGTCATGAAGGCTGGGTCATGACCGAAAGAACAAGGTCGCGAGTACAAGCGGCCGAAATGGGCTTCCTCAGAAGGGTGGCGGGCTTCTCCCTTAGAGATAGGGTGAGGAGCTCAGTCATCCATGAGGAGCTCGGAGTAGAGCCGCTGCTCCTTTACGTCGAAAGGAGCCAGTTGAGGTGGTTTGGGCATCTGGTAAGGATGCCTCCTGGGCGCCTCCCTAAGAAGGTGTTTCAGGCACGTCCAGCTGGGAGGAGGCCTCGGGGAAGACCCAGGACTAGGTGGAGAGATTATCTCCACACTGGCCTGGGAACGACTCGGCGTCCCCCAGTCAGAGCTGGTTAATGTGGCTCGGGATAGGGAAGTTTGGGGCCCCCTACTAAGTGGGGCACTCAAAACAAATGAACCCATGAACTGCCTATGAGTAGTTGTCTCTGCATATTAGCCTGGGATAGGAGAAAGTACATGAATACAGAAAAATTAGATACTTCAGCGATGTGAAAGCAAAGAGGTACCAGTCCGCTTTACATTTTATGACATAAGTACCTCGTGGCTTGCCATACATAGCTGCATTACATACATCATATTCCAGTCACAATTTACTGGCCACATATGGGAATTTTAATGATGTACCATAATTACCATGACGTGTTTTTGTGTCTCATATTCTGTTCTTGTTGTATTATTTGAGCACCTAAAATGAACGGATCTGCCGCATTCAGAGCAGAGCAGAGCAGCGACGCCACAATAATGTGTAGAGGACCAAAAAAGAAACAGGGTCCTTTTTTTAAGTCCACTTACACTGTGAACACCAAAAGCTCTGAGTTCATCTGCAGCTGGTTCCCTTTCTGGTTCACTTTAGAAGAACTGGGTACTATATGTGAAACCACCCTTACACTCGCCAGACAATTAGCTCTCCTCATGGGAACGTTTGAGTATTACTCGCTGATGATTCCACATGTTGCTATTAGTTAACGATGCTATATAAATGTGTAAACTTTTCGGCTGTTGCTCCGGTGGTAGAGCCGGTCAGCCACTAATCGCAGGGTTGGCGGTTCGAATCCCGGCCCACATGACTCCACATGCCGAAGTGTCCTTGGGCAAGACACTGAACCCCAAGTTGCTCCCAATGGCAGGCTAGTGCCTTGCATGGCAGCTCTGCCATCATTGGTGTGTGTGTGTGTGTGTGTGTGTGTGTGTGTGTGTGTGAATGGGAGAATGAGATGCAAAATTTAAAGCTCACCATTTCATGTGATATTTGGGGGCTCATTATAATAAGTATATTATAATATACATTCATAACGAGGTACAAAATAAAGTCTGAGGCCTTTACAAATGGTATTAATATGTGTAATTTGGGTGATCCGGGACAGCGTTATAGACCTGTGTAAAAGGGGTCCAAAAAATCTTGAGATTTGTCCACTTCAACCACATTCAGAGGTGGTTTAAAGTGGCCGAATATGCATACTTGGATGCTTCGAATGCATTCGAACAGCGGCGAAGCACCGCCTACTCAACTGTCAATCAACTCATGCACTAAAACAAGAGCTTAAAACTTTGTTGGATAAGGAAATAACCATTGGATATGTGCTTTTTCAAATTTTCATACGAACACATGCACAAGACATTTATGGAACATCTTCAGTGTGCCTGATATCAACACGCAGAGACACAGATGAGAAGCACGCTCGCATGAAGCTCACTAATTACAGGTACTACACTAAAATAGTGAAGAATTCTACTCTAAACATCATGTTTGCGCTTAGATTAAATGCAAGTGTAATTAAGAGAAATGGTGCAACAGATTTTTACAGTGCTTTCTTTGTCTTTTTAAATGTTGTACTCCTTTATCCCCCTTTTCCACAATTTTTCTCAATTCCCGCTACTTAGTAGGTCCTCATGGTGGCGCGGTCACTCACCTCAATCCGGGTGGTGGAGGACAAGTCTCAGTTGCCTCTGCTCCTGAGACCGTCAATCCACGCACCTTATCACGCGATTCACCGCGGAGACTCACAGAATGTGGAGACTCATGCTACTCTCCACGATCCACACACAACTCACCACACGCCCCATTGAGAGCGAGAACCCCTAATCGCCACCACGAGGAGGTTACCACATGTGACTCTACCCTCCCTAGCAACTGGGCCAATTTTAGTCACTCAGCACACCCTGGATTTGAACTCACGATTTAAGAGGTGGTAGTCCGCGTCAATACTCGCTGAGCTACCCAGGCCCCCACTTTCTTTGTCTTTTTTTTTTTACAGTTTTGCACTTCTTCATCATGCAGAAATGCACTTAATAAGTTATTGATGTACTGTATGTCGTCATGAAACTGAGACCCTCCCATCAAAATCTGAACACAAGGGGTCAAAGCAGACATGCATTATGACCAGGTGTAAATTTGACGTGTCTCGTCTGTACATTTGTGCCACTAGGGTTTAATCTCTCTATATTCAATATGTCTTATAACTAAAATACAAATAATTCAGCTTTCTGCTTTTTAATCTTTGTTTGAAACATATGAGGTACTTGCCAACTGTAGAAAAAGTTGCTGAAATTAATTTATAGAACAGATCGTTTTTGACTCTGGGTTACAGTGAGGCACTTACAATGGAGTGAATGAGGGCCAATGTGTAAACGTTAAAACACTGATTCAAAAGTATAGCCATGAGACTTCATTGCCATGATGATGTAACACTGTTAACCCTAAAACAGCCTCAAATTTAAAGGATTTAAACAACTTCACAGCAACTTTTAACAGAGAGAATGCAGGGGCGTGTCCAGATGGGAGGCATGGGGTAGCCTTGCCCCCCCTCTACCCCCTAGAATTTGATGTAGAGATGAACAGTGTGTACCTCCTTATAATTATTCATGAGAAGGTGTGGCCTAAACCTAAGACGGGCTCTTTTTTTGCCATCCTAACTCATGGGCCCATGTGCATGGTGCAAAAGCACGTGACACCTCCGCGATGTTTGTTTGCAACAGGTTTTTTCCAAAGAGTGTTAAATGAAAAATAAAAGCTTTTAAATAAAAATGTATGTAATGTCAAGACATAATCCTCACCCTTCTTCCATCAGGTGTGTGTAACTTGAGTACAGGGAAGTGCATAAGCTCCGATATGTGATCCAGCAGCGCATCAAACGAGTGTGTTGTTCTCTTCTGCAGCATCAGTGTGTGCTTGACCTCTGACTCGCCGTTACGAAACACCACCAGACGTTTTGGCGTGTGCAACAGAGCGGCGTGCTCGATCCGTCTTGCACCGCGAGTTCCACGCGCAGCGTGACTGTGCACCTGCCAAGCCGAGTGCCGGGCGCTAACTGGCCGGGCGTGATACCAGGGCGGCAGTTTCCGGCGTGCCCTCTCCAGGTCAATGGGTTTGACGGTTCGCCGGTCAGAGCAAATGTAGGAGTGGCCGTGATGTAACTGATCAAGGGACTGAACTGCCGTATGACCGCGAGGAGTCGTGATAGTGCGTACGCCAAATGGCAGTGGCATGCGCTTGGACAGGGTATCCAAGAGCGCCACGAAGGTTTTAAAGGTGCGGTTGTTGATGACCACAGGTAGGCCGCTGAACTGGGCATCACCGCTTTTGTAAAAGCACACACGTTTGGAGGCAATTGTCTCACTGATGTATGGCTGTCGTGATGTCATCTGAGTGTTACCGCTGGCTGTGGACTGGGCCTGTGCAGCCTTGCGTTGCACTGAAGCTTCACTCATGATCGCTGTTTACCTGCAGGGTAAAGTGAGAGGCAAGTTAATCCAAATGTGTCTTATTGTTCAACCAAAAATTTAATTCTGTCATCATTTATTCACCCTCATGTTGTTCTTTCTTCAGTGGAAAAAAAAAAAGCAGTGGTGGTGGCGTAGTGGGCTAAAGCACATAACTGGTAATCAGAAGGTTGCTGGTTTGATCCCCACAGCCACCACCATTGTGCCCTTGAGTAAGGCACTTAACTCCAGGTTGCTCCGGGGGGATTGTCCCTGTAATAAGTGCACTGTAAGTCTCTTTGGATAAAAGTGTCTGCCAAATGCATAAGTGTAAATGTAAACTTTTAGGAAAAATTCCTACGGGCTGCTAAACACCATACTGCAATTGGTCCGCATCATTGGTAGGTGTGACCTGGAGCTCCACCTACTTTGAGGCCGGCAGCTAATTCTGTTTACGTTGTTCAGTCAGTCAAAATCAGTCAACGTGAACACACCGGTGTGCAATTATTAGACATTTTCCAAGACCATGTCATGCAATATTTTTTAGTTAATTAGTCTACAAAAGGAATCAAATCTACTCTCACTCATGTGCCATCTGCAGCGAAAGCCTTTCGCACATCTGCCCAAAGTAAGATTCTGCTCACTAACACTCTTGTATACACCCATCTTTGCAGTAGTATCAGTTAGGGCTGAACGATTAACAGAAATAAAATCGAAATCGCCATATGACCCAGTGTGTTTTTCAAACCGCGAGGGCTGCGATTTAATTAAATAACTAAATAGTCTCAACGCGGTGCCCACTGTGCTACGCCTATGTGCACGTTTGTTTTGTCTGTAGTGTTTAGTGCTTTCTTAAATAATGGGATCATTGTATTACATATTCAACTTCAAACAACATAAACTTCCGTTTCTTTTAGTTTTCAAAGTAAAAGCTTCCACCAAAATAAAGGCTTGAAATTTAAGATGACATTTATTTGATGAATATAAAACAGAAAGGTAATGTTTCTCTTTGGCGTAAGCCCCGTCTGGCGGTCCGAAGAAGTTGTACTCGGAACCGTCATATCCTGCCGGAGATAGGAGGCAGGGGCGAGGAGCCTACCCCTGTGTGGGACGGGGCTCAACTGGTGGTGGTGGGGTGGTGGAGGTTGCCGTGTTAGCACACTAAAACAGCAATGTGATTGTGATCAGACTTATAAAGCAATGGCTGACACGTGATTGGCTGGGAGTTACCCCGCTAATCGTGCGATGATGTACAGCTGCTAGTCTTCTCGCTAGAACTGCGCTGCGCTCACATATCTAGAACAGTATTTCCGGTTGGCAGTAAAGCGTGGGCAAATCATGGTTTAATTTTGGTTAAGTGGAATCACACATGTTTTTTGTTTATCATATCGCAGTTCAAATCGCAATAATTTTTTTTTTTTTAATAATCGCAATTAGACGCATTTTAATGTCACATTAGTTAAGGTTTTACTCAAATCATCCCTAATAATTAAATGTATCTCTAAATGCCTCCCACAGCAGTGTTGTGTGTCTGAATGTTCGCAAACAGTAAACCGTTGCTCGACCGTTTTTTACCACTGAACGAAGAACTTCTCCGGAAGTATATCGGGGCCTTGAGGCTGTAATTCTGCCCAACATCTCCTTTCGTGTTCTATTGAAGAAAGAAAGTCATATGGGTTTGGAACAACACGCGGGTGAGTAAATGATGACAGATTTTCCATTTTAAGGTGCTGTATCCCTTTTAATAGTCCTTCATTATAAAAATGCATTTGGATCGACCAGTAATCTGAAAATGAAATGGCGACATGCACTCAGGTGGTTATGGTCATGAGGGACCGGCATCCTAAACACAACAAATACTGGTGACTAGTTTTGCTGGTCTTTTCAGCAAAGATGTTATTGAATATTGAAGATTACAGGAGATAATTTTGGTAAATGGGTGTTTTTTTCAACTTCGGGCACTTTAATTGTCCCAGGGGTTGTTTTTATATATATTGGTAAGAAAATTACTTCTATCCATTTTTTGTATTACGTCCCACCACACCGAACATTTTTGTTGTTTTATTGTTTTATTGTACTTGTTAACACAAAGTGTCAGTGAAGATCATGCTTTGGATGTTTAAAGAAATAAATCAAGGTAATTTTCACTTGTGAAGAATATTTGTATTATTCAAATGTTCAAATGTTGTCCATTTTATTTGACATTAACAATTTATTCCATCAGTGTCCTTTCCACCACAGAAATGTATTGAACGCAATACAGAATTTGAGATGTGCTGAAAATGTCACTGCAGTGGAGGACATGTTCATGACTTTGTAATGTTGTTATCTTAAGCACATTGTGTTTGTCTATGCTTGTGACTGATGAAGATGAGATCATATTTTATTTCAAATTAATGCAGGTTAAACCAGATAATTCCACAGGGTTCACATACTTTTCCTTGCCACTGTAATAAAGTACAGTAAATTAATGTTGTTTAAGCATGTTTGTGTGGGGATGTGTGGCAAGGTCACAGACTGTACATCAACTTTAATGGCATTGTTCACTGTTTAACAGAACTTGATTACACGTCACTTGAATGGCTCCACATCAGACACACATTTAAATAATCAGACAGTTAATCTGGATATCAACTCCAAAGCATTATAATTGAAGCTCGACAATGACTATTTTGTATAGAGCATATATATATATATATATATATATATATATATATATATATATATAATTTTAAATAGTCAGATAGATAGATAACAATAATGGCAACTGAACATATTGTAAAGCTCTATACAAACAGATTTGTGTGTAAAGTGAATTCAAGTTAAAAAGTAGTTTTTTTTTAAAATGGAGGCATTATTTGCTAAATATTCACTTCTAAATTACAATTTTTATATGCAAAAATGCATGATCTGTATTAAATGTTGAATCATTAGGTAACTATAAGAAACATAGAGAACATACTTTTCAGTGCTTGTGCTCTGAATATATGAGGCAGATTAGTAACAGCAAAGCCATTGAAACAAGCACTTTAGTACAAATCTCAAAAACATCTTTAATCACACGCTACACATACAGTCTGAATGTATTCTATAGTACTCACTGTGTTCCTCATTTGGAGCAGGATGTAAGTTTAATATAATCATTTTGTCTTGTGTTATCGGTGCGGTGTGCGCTAGGGTCCTGCTTTGGAGACTAGGAGTTATTTTGGGCAAGTGCTTCAGTCTTAATTTGCTTAATCTTTGCTCACCGTTAATCTGACCAGCAGGCAGAGCAATACACAGCTTTGAGTGTGCGTGAGGTGTCCTCACTGTTATCTGTCCTGTTGATCTATTATAGCCATCAGGAGTGTCAATTTTAGCACTATTACACTGGCCCAGCTCTGTTTACGTTTCAATTCCAGGTGACTACAGGCTCTCTTAAGAAAATAAAGGGCTTGGCACACATGAACATTCTACCAAAAAAGAGATTTACAATAAGGCCTATAAAGCTTTTAAACTGGATTTAAGCTGGGCTAAATGAAATCTATCTTTAAATTGATTTCATTGACTGATTTTCCGAAAAGTGACATTTTAAATAAACATATCCAAAATTACAACAAATGTATGAATCTTTGCAGCTAGTATTTCTAAAGTGTAAACCTTATGAATGAAAATGCTCACAGGGTGTGTTCTCGACTTTCTGATAATTCCGATAGACTTAAGGGACTTCACATTTTTTGTCGGCTATATTGATTTATTTTGATGCTTGAGTTTGTATTTATTATTCACTGCAAACTTTCAACTTGACATTTCACATTTTGCTTGACACCTCCTGCCTCCAGAATAATGTTGTTATACTTGCACAGATAAATTAAAATTTCATGCAGATATAAATATCAGAAATACCAGGAGAAACCACAACATATTCCACTGTTAATGCAGCCTACAAATTCAGCTTCAAAAAAATACAAATAAAAAAAAAATATTTTTAAATAATAATTGTATAATATTATTATTATTATTATTATTATTATTATTATTATTATTATTATTAGGCTATTGTTATGAAAAGGCATAAACAAGGCATATTTTATTAATAGAAACTATAATTGTAAGACTAATACTTAAAAATGGGCATTTCATTTAATTTTAATGCTACTCCGGTTTAAGCCCCACCCACACCCGGTTCTAATCAAATACAGAGACTGATACAGATAATTTTGTCATATGAACAGATACAGACACAAATACAAAATATAGCTGCAAGTTGCAATCATACAGAGACTGATACAGATAAGCACATGTGAAGAAATAAACAAAATAATCAGAAATGACAGAAATGATCCAGTGGATGACAAATAATACAAATTGACAAAATTAGATTTTGCCTAAACTAAATTTGTTGAAAATTGTGAAAAATGTGATTTGTTACTTGGTTTCTAGTGTAACCCCATCTGGTTGCTAGGAAGTTATCATGGTGATACTCAAAAAGGCTCCTTGCTACCCTGAGTCAAATAAATGAAGCCGGAAGTCTCTATGATGTTCTGGTGCAGAGATTTGTGATTTGATACTTGGTTGCTAGCGTAACCCCATCTGGTTGCTAGGCAGTTGCCAAGGTGATACTCAAAAGGCTCCTTGCTACCCTGAGTCCAATGAATGAAACCAGACGTCTCTACGACATTCTGATCCCGAGATCCTCATCTAAGCATTTTGAATGAAAGTCAAGGGGGTTTGGTTACTAGGGTGCTCTAAATGGTTTCTAGGGCATGGATAAGTAGCTTCCATGATGATACTTAAAGAATGATTGCTCACTCAAGTAAAACAAGCTAACTGTCATTAATTAGGTCATTCTAATCCAAAGATATCACTCTCAGCCTTTTTGAAGGGAAGTCGATGGGGTTTGGTTGCTAGGGTGGTCTAAATGGTGCCTAGCATGTGACTAAGTAGTTTCTATGATGATACCTGAAGTCTGATTGCTTACCCAAGGAAAACAAGCCAACTGTCATTTATCTAGGACATTCTGATCCAAAGATATCTCTCTAAGCCTTTTTGAATGGAAGTCAATGGAGTTTGGTTGCTAAGGTGCTCGAAATGGTTACTATTGCATGGCTAAGTAGTTTTTCAAGTGGATACATGAAGTCTGATTGCTCACCCAAGTAAAAGAAGCTAAAAGCTGTCAGTTTTCACTCGCAAGATTCAGGCCAGTTAGTAATTACAGGCCACACCCAAAAACGTATTTGCTTATATATTTAAAATGATTTGACATATCAAAATTATTTTCATAACTTTTTGTCAGGAGGGTCTGCAGATGATGTATACCAAATTTTGTGCGAATAGGACAAACGGCCTAGGATGAGAAAAAGTAGGTTTTTCAAAAATAAAAATCTAAACAAAAATCCATGTGATCATATCCTTTAAGGGCACTAATGGATTTGGAGAAACACGGTTCCGAAGTTATTAGTAAAAATTAAAATGAGCTTATTATAGCACCACCATGTGGCCAATTCTCATAAAATTTTATATACAGTACATCTTCCTAGACCCTCTTGTGTATAATAAGTTTCAGGACCGTCAGCCATTCACAATTCAAGTTATTACATGTTGAAGTTTGATTGGCTGTAGGTGGCTATTTTTGTTAATTTGTCAAATAGATTTTTTAAGAAAATGTTAGTATTTGAACCAAACAAGATCCATATTTAATTTTAACTTTGTTCCTCAAATGGCTGCAAATTTATCACAGTGTCTGCAGATGATGTATACCAAATTTAATGGCGATCGGACTAACGGTGTTGGAGGAGTTTAAAAAAGTAGGTTTTTCAAAAAATTGCAATTGTGCTTATTATAGCACCACCTAGTGTCTGACGGATGGGTGTGTGGGTGGCTGAGTAGTGGGGGTGATTTGGAACCATCCTGCCAAGTTTGGAGTCTCAACGACTTACGTCCCTGACACCCAGACACTTTTAGTGCAGAATAATAATAATAATAAGAAAAATAATAAGAATAAATACAATAGAGTTCCTGCACCTTAGGTGCTTGGACCCCTAATAATGGTTCCGCTGCACACCCCTACTATGTACTGACATTAAAATACAAAATTCTGAAAAGATTTTCATTTGCTGCTATTACAGGTAGGTTTAGAGTTCGGATTCTGGTTAGGGTTTAGGGTAAGGGTTGGGAGTAGGTTTAGGGTTAGTGGTAAGGTTAACAGTGTAACTACAGATGTAATGGCTTAAGACACTGTTTTAATAACGGGGTAGCCTTCGGTCCCTATGAGCATCAGTGAGCCCCCATGTCCCTGTCGCTGGTTCACCGGTTGTCCTTCCTTGGACCACTTTTGGTAGATATTGAACACTGCATATCAGGAACACCCCACAAGACCTGCTATTTTGGGGAAGCTCTGACCCAGCTGTCAAGCCATCACAATTTGTCCCTTTTCAGAGTCGCTCGGATCTGTACGCTTGCCAATTTTTCCTGCTTCCAACACATGAAATTGAAGAAGTGGCTGTTCACATGCTGTCAAATATATCCCACCCCTTGATAGGTGGCATTATAACGATCTAATCAATGTTATTCAATTCACCTCTCAGTGGTTTTAATGGTGTGACTGATCAGTGTATATATATTCACAGTAAGACATTCTCTGAAAATTTAAATATCTGATGCAGTGTTGTTTCTAAAACAAGATCAATCAAACTGATCTTGTTTTAAGGATTTTTTGATATTTTTAAATGAAAACAATACAACAATTATTATCAAGAATATGATTTTTGCTCTAATATCAAAGATCTTACTAGAAAAAAAGAAATTATGATCTAACATGAATTTTCTTGATAATAAATATGATCGCGTCCGGTAACATGTGCATGTAAAATGGCTAGAAATAGCATTTTAGCTTAGCATAAAGCTAACAATTTACACAAGGTTTATTTCTAATTTTTCTGCTCCAAACTTACTTCAAACGTACTTCTCTGTCTGCTCGTATGAATGTCACACATCATAAGAAAGTGTTTCACCGCTGTTCAAATGCACTTTGGATCACATCATTTATATTTATAAATGTTTTCCATCTGAAAAGACTAAATATTAAATGAAACAAATGACAATAAAATGCAAAGTAATCTCTTCAGTAATCAAAGTACTTTTTCAATGTAACTGTATTCTAATTACCAATGATTTAAATTGTAACTGTAGTGGAATACAGTTACTTATATTTAGTATTTAAATACGTAATTCTGTTACATGTATTCCGTTACTCCCCAACCCTGCTTGTACGGTCCATGCCTCGCCATTTGGCGCTGTTTTGGCGGCACGCAGTGTACCAACAGCATATTAGGTAGGTGGTCATAATGTTTTGGCTCATCAGTGTACATACATATACAGTACATCACAAGTAAAACCATTCTTGTGTAAATTCAGTCAATTTGCAAAAAAAATAATTTTATTGCAAGAATAGAAATTTGTGCAATAATAGTAGTGACGCCTATATTAAATAGACTGATAGATAGTTGTTCTAAATGGATCCTAACACATTTGTGTGTGTGTGTGTGTGTGTGTCTTTACATGAAGTGACTTAGATCATATGACACAATTATACTTAATATAAAACCCTCTCGATAGTTTCCAGCAGCGACCCACTTATTGCTTAATCATCATGGAATCTGTACTCCACTCTGACTCTGTTGCCATCTCTGACTCGTGCTCTTCATCATTGTATGCAGATATCTGCCTGGAATGTGTGTCTCTATATTTAACCCTTTGGTGTGGACAAGGCGCCGGACTTAGATCCCCAAGCATGCTCATGCTGGGAAACTATCCAAGACATGTTTGGGATAAACATAGGATTTGTTTGATATGTCTCTGTGTGTCTGCCTGAATCGCAGACACACAGAGTACACAAATATACATGCATAGATGACACAAAGCCATTTGTCTCACTCTCTCCTTTGTAGACACACACCCAGGGCCTTGCTGTGAACTGACCCCAGTGATTGGACTACTTGCCAGCTGAAAAATCTACCTAAATGAAATATGGAACGGAGAATTCCAGTGTTTCCCAGAGCTTTTTTTAGAGGAAGCAAAAATTCCGGGCAGGACCTGACTCTCTGCTGCTCGAGGTCTTGACTCCTCTGACCTGCCATCCCAAACCGTGCCAACACATCAATCTGTCAAGGTCATATTCACTTCACTCTGAAGAGTACAGCCCTACACCTACACACACAATTACACTTAGAGAGCCAAACAAATGTGCTCAGACACACCTGCTCAGACTCTAAATGGAATTTAGAAATGGAATTTTTGGATTTGTTATTGCTGATAACAACAATTTGGGAATACTTTTGGCTCTAATGTTCTGTAATCTTGATCTAAATGTACACTTCTGATGTGTTTTACAAGCACAAGAGCACCCCCCTTTGGCAACCTTTGATATGTCATGTCAAATGTTCAGGTGTTTTTTTTAAAGAAAAATTGGAACAAATTCACATTTAAATAATAATAAAAAAACATTTTTATGCAGCTAGGATATAAGCTGGCCCTACAAATGATATGGTGCCCTGTACCATTTTAATCAGTACATTCAATATAAATATATATGATATGTAAAATAGCATCAAGAAAGTGTGTGTTTGGCTATAACTGGGAGGTAAAGTCCTCACTAGTATAGTGAAACTTGTTAAACAGACTCAGAAATAATGTTTTGCTTTGAATTTACTGATATTATCAGGTTAAAATGTACCTTCATAATGGTTGACTCTTGTCTTTATATATATATATATATATATACACTACCTTTCAAAAGTTTGGGGTCACCCAAACAATTTTGTGTTTTCCTGAAAAGTCACACTTATTCACCACCATACGTTGTGAAATGAATAGAAAATAGAGTCAAGACATTGACAAGGTTAGAAATAATGATTTGTATTTGAAATAAGATTTTTTTTACATCAAACTTTGCTTTCGTCAAAGAATCCTCCATTTGCAGCAATTACAGCATTGCAGACCTTTGGCATTCTAGCTGTTAATTTGTTGAGGTAATCTGGAGAAATTGCACCCCACGCTTCCAGAAGCAGCTCCCACAAGTTGGATTGGTTGGATGGGCACTTCTTGCGTACCATACGGTCAAGCTGCTCCCACAACAGCTCAATGGGGTTCAGATCTGGTGACTGCGCTGGCCACTCCATTACCGATAGAATACCAGCTGCCTGCTTCTGCTCTAAATAGTTCTTGCACAATTTGGAGGTGTGTTTAGGGTTATTGTCCTGTTGTAGGATGAAATTGGCTCCAATCAAGCGCTGTCCACTGGGTATGGCGTTGCAAAATGGAGTGATAGACTTCCTTATTCAGAATCCCTTTTACCCTGTACAAATCTCCCACCTTACCAGCACCAAAGCAACCCCAGACCATTATATTACCTCCACCATGCTTAACAGATGGCGTCAGGCATTCTTCCAGCATCTTTTCATTTGTTCTGCGTCTCACAAACGTTCTTCTTTGTGATCCAAACACCTCAAACTTGGATTCATCTGTCCACAACACTTTTTTCCAGTCTTCCTCTGTCCAATGTCTGTGTTCTTTTGCCCATCTTAATCTTTTTCTTTTATTGGCCAGTCTCAGATATGGCTTTTTCTTTGCCACTCTGCCCTGAAGCCCAGAATCCCTCAGCCGCCTCTTCACTGTACATGTTGACACTGGTGTTTTGCGGGTACTATTTAATGAAGATGCCAGTTGGGGACCTGTGAGGCGTCTGTTTCTCAAACTAGAGACTCTAATGTACTTATCTTCTTGCTCAGTTGTGCAACGCGGCCTCCCACTTCTTTTTCTACTCTGGTTAGAGCCTGTTTGTGCTGTCCTCTGAAGGGAGTAGTACACACCGTTGTAGGAAATCTTCAATTTCTTAGCAATGTCTCGCATGGAATAGCCTTCATTTCTAAGGACAAGAATAGACTGTCGAGTTTCAGATGAAAGTTCTCTTTTTCTGGCCATTTTGAGCGTTTAATTGACCCCACAAATGTGATGCTCCAGAAACTCAATCTGCTCAAAGGAAGGTCAGTTTTGTAGCTTCTGTAACGACCTAAACTGTTTTCAGATGTGTGAACATGATTGCACAAGGGTTTTCTAATCATCAATTAGCCTTCTGAGCCAATGAGCAAACACATTGTACCATTAGAACACTGGAGTGATAGTTGCTGGAAATGGGCCTCTATACACCTATGTACATATTGCACCAAAAACCAGACATTTGCAGCTAGAATAGTCATTTACCACATTAGCAATGTATAGAGTGTATTTCTTCAAAGTTAAGACTAGTTTAAAGTTGTCTTCATTGAAAAGTACAGTGCTTTTCCTTCAAAAATAAGGACATTTCAATGTGACCCCAAACTTTTGAACGGTAGTGTATATATATATATATATATTAGTATGGTTTTATAATTTTCTTGTTTATCCAAGCGCTAATACAGAAGCATGATGATATTGGAACTTTAGTTAAGAATTCACAAAAATTATCCTAATTTAATATAGTTTTAAACTAGTTTTTTGAAGCCACAACATACAAAACCACTGCTAGATAAAACAAGCATTTATGCAATTGGACATTTGATTTAGAACCAGGGACTAAAAATGGTTCAACGAATGAAAATGAAAAACAAATTTTTTTGCAGAACATTATCAAAAATGGGAACAAAGTCCCTTTCAATTGTTTTTTAATGCTGGTAACTGGTTAATAACTGGTTAATGGTTCAAGGATGGAAAACCAAAAATGAACAATGTATTGTTGAATGTAACTGAAAACGGGAACAAATTCCCTTTCAATTGTTCCAGAGTGAAAACTTTATTTTTAAATGCTGGTAACTGGTTAATAACTGGTCAATGATTCAAGGATTGAAAACCAAAAACGAACAATTTATTGCAGAATGTTTTCGAAAATGGGAACAAAATCCCTTTCAATTGTTTTTTAATGCTGTAAACTGGTTAATAACTGCTTAATAGTTCAAGGAATGAAAACCAAAAATGAACAGAATTTATTGCAGAGCATAATCGAAAATGGGAACAAAATCCCTTTCAATTGTTCCGGAGTGAATACTTTATTCTTAAAATGCTGGTAACTGGTAATAACCAGTTAAATTCATTCTGATAATTTTTTTTAATGAAACCAAAGACTATCTGGATTAATGTTTCAAGGAACGTAAACCAAAAATGAACAGAATTTATTGCAAAACGTAATCAAAAACGGGAACAAAATCCCTTTCAATTGTTCCAGAGTGAAAACTTTATTTGAAAATGCTGGTAACGTGTAATAACTGGATAAATTCATTCTGATGATTTTTTTTTCATAAAACCAAAGACTAACTGGATTAATGTTTCAAGGAACGTAAACCAAAAATGAACAGAATTTATTGCAGAGCATAACCGAAAATGGGAACAAAATCCCTTTCAATTGTTCCAGAGTGAAAATGTTATTTTTTAATGCTGGTAACTGGTTAATAACTGGTTAATTTTATTCTGATAATTTTTTTCATGAAACCAAAGTCTAACTGGATAACCAGTTGCCAGCATTTAAAAATGATGTTTTCACTCCAATCATTTTTTGATGAAGCAAAAGACCAAAAAAGTTTAGTAGAACATGATAAGCATGTTGTAACAGGGGTAAATGGGAAAGGAAGTGTCGAGAACCGGACAAAGCATCAAAGGAATATTTAATTACACAAAAAGACACAAATATGAACATAAACACATACAGGGCAGCTGCCTGTAGCTCTCTCTCTCCCAAACTGCCATCTCTGGCCGCCTTTATCCCTCTCCTGGTCTCAATTAGCCTGATTAGGGGCCGGGCATGCATCATCACGGCCCGGCCCCGCCCTACTCCTTATCACACGTGTGCTTTGATTCCGAAAGAAACCGCAGCATCACATATTTCTTATGTGCACCTCCGTGACATGCTGAGCACCTTTTTGGCAACTATACTGTAAAATTACTACATATACATGCACGATTTTCCAAGTCTTCCCTGAATTATTAAATATTTTTTTCCTTTTGGTTCCAGCACCCTGCAAAGGGTGGGTGATATAGCATTTGAACGTTTGGACCAAATTAATTCAATTTAATCATGTACTTTTTAGTCTCTGTTCAGAACGTTATAGTAACAAACATAAAGCCATTGTGACATCTTTTGCAACCTGCTTCATTCTCCCTTATAATGTAGATACGAGTACAAAAGGAATGAAAAAAAGAGAAAGAAGTGTGTTATGCTTCAACGTCTGTTCCTTTTCTGCTCAGATCCAAATGTGGAACTTGTGTTGTAAACAGGAACATTGATGTGAACCTTCTCTGTGAGACATGTATGAAACCCTCACACACACACACACACACACACACATGGTAAACTCATCCATATGCACACCGACACACACAGACAGAGCAAAAGGTGCCTGACCTGTGACGAGATATGACCTCTCTGTCCTTATTTAGTTTTATTTTGATGTATTTTTAATTTGGAGGAAATCCTGTCGTCTTTCACAGACCTGTGGAAGTGCTGTGCATTTTAGACAGCTACTATTTCCCTTAACAAGTGAGTGTGTTCCCAGATTATCTCTTACAGAACTGGAGGACGGTCGTCCTGAAGAAATACACACACAGGACATCTAGAAAGCTTCCAGAAACCTCTTAATTCTTGGGTTTGCATAAAGAAATGGGTGTTAGGGTCTCATTTCACCTCCCAAAATCAAATAATAATAAATAAAAAAATGTCGATTTAACGCGTTAATTCAGCGCGATTAAGTCTTGCGTGCTGTCTGATCGAAGGAAGACGTGTGATTTCTGTGAGCGCTTGCTATGTGATGAGCATTTGCAGTATCTTGGGTGCATGCCTGAGCATTCAAATGTATTTATGAAATAAAACGAGTGTAAACGGTTTCCAAAAAGGATCCATGTAAATACAGGTAAAAAATTCAAAATGGTTGACAGGCAGTAGGGAAGACCATGGAAAATATGGCATCACTGTCATCGCCTTAACCCATGAAACCAGTCAAGACCAGTCTCATGAACACGGGATAAATTATTTGATAATAGGCCAAATAATTCATGATTTTAGGCCACACTATAAGCAATGAAAGCTATTTTTCATATTTTCTTACCAGTAGGTGGCACTGTTCTGAAACTGCTCAGGTACCATTAGGGCATGATTTGTAACACATGTAACAAGTTTCATTTTAATAGGCTAAAGTGTTGCCAAGATACGGCCTTGAGACCTGTTTGGCGTGCTCACAATCAAGTTCACTGATGATTGGCAAATGGCGGCCATGTTCCTCAAGATACGCAACTGATCTTATGGACAATGATGACAAGTCCGACAAAGACACTGCATGCAAATTTTGAAGTCAATTTGACCAACAGTTTGGTAGTTAGAGCCACTTGTCCATTGTTTCCTTTTATAGCGCTACCAAGTGGCCAAGCCCGCGACTTTTTCTGTGTGTTCTCAGATTGAGATTTTATAAAAGTGTGTCAAGTTTGGTGAAAAGATCTCATTCAATTTAAGAGTTATATCAATTTACGTAAAAGTCCTCAGCCTCTTTTTTGCACTTTCAATCGAAATTTTGCCATGTTCTTCCTTACTTCAAAGAACTTGCTTACAGCTAAAATTCGGGTTGTGTTTTCCTTCCAATTGGACGAACGGCCTAGAATGAGCAAAAAGTATTTTCTGAACTTCTTTCAAAGTGGCAACAGGCCATTTGGCGAACCATTGCAAATGTGGTATCGTTGCGCTCAGCAGGTCCTCAGGAACATAGCGAGACGAGTCTCATCAAAATAGGCCAACGGGATCAAAAGTTATAAACTCACAAAGTTAAATCATTTCATTTTTCCACCAATACATGGCGCCGGACCCAAACATCTGGGTATCGATCGACTCGGTATGTTGCACTGAATCTAAAGAGACCAGGTGCGTGTTTTTTGGCCAAAGCGTTCAAGAGTTATACGGCAAAACAGCCTTTTTTGTCCAGTAGGGGGCACTGCGCCGAAACGCTGCATGTCACCTCAAGGCGTGATGGCCATGACACGCGCCAACCTTCTTCAAAATCCGTCACAGCTTTGCGGAGATACAGCCTCAAGTCAGATTTTGCATGTTCTTTGTCGAATTCATGGAAGCGCCAATCGAAAACGGTTTGGTCTATCAAGTTGAATTTCATAACGTTTTGTAAGCACTGTCTACTGAGCGTCTGTGCAAACTTTGGTGAAAATCAGATGAACGGCCTAGGACGCTTTCAACTCGGCATGTGCTCAGAAATCAGGGGGAAATAATAACATTGTCTCTTGGACGTGTGGTTCAAATGTTATTAGCGTAAACATGAGTGAAACTTTGACCTGTTGGTGGCGCTAAAGGGATTGAGCTAGACACTACAAATTTCCTGTGTTGTCAGTTTTGACTGTCCTCTATCTGTGTGATAAATTTCATAACTTTCCCGCAAACGGTACTATGGGCTGCCATAGACTTCCATGGCAGAAGAAGAAGAATAAGAAGAAGAACATTAACAAAAAAAAAATTGCATTAGTATTGAGAACGACAGTTTTTGGCATTATGTTAATGCCAATTTGTAAAATAATGCAAAAAAGGGTCCTAAAACTAGGTTTCATTTTCTTCATCTTTTGTTTGCTTTTGAGGTGAAATATGATCCGGGCATATTCCTGACAGATTGAATTCATCTCGACCAATTAGAGACAGAAAGTCTTTTACTGGCTTCCAAAAAGTTCATGTTCAATATTTGATAGCCCATCAAAATGGGCACTATTAAAATGCAACAAGTTACATTTAGAAACTTACTTCACTGGAACATGAGGAACAAGAGATGATTTGTGTGTGTGAGATATATTTATACTCCTAAGGGTCAAATCAGTAAAAAATAGCAGATTGTGTCATCGCATGGAGCTACGATCTGCAGTGAGTCTAAATATAGTAACGGCACAACTGGACTGGGTTTGGGAAAGCCGTGCCTATGAAAGTGATAAGGCCAGGGAGGAGACGCATATTCCAAGGATTATAAAATCTCACACACACACACACACATAAAGCCACATTCCTTGTCCGACAGGAGGCGTCCCATAGATCTAAGCTGCTTCTGATAGACTGCATGCACGTATGCCTCAAAGTTTGAGTGGAAGTTAAAGCACGCAGATGCCCAAATTAAACATTATTTTAAGGTGTTGCTTTTATTGGTGGCTCTTAATCTATTCACAAAATATAATGTAATGCAAAGATCCTTCTCTTTCTGTTAGCCTGAAGTCAATATTCAGATTTGCCTTATAAAACTCTTGTCCAAACACACAATGGTCTATTTGGGTATTACGACAACAATACCAATTGTGTTCTGCATTCATACAGACATGTAGAGTTGGTTAATATCCCGTGTGATTGTCTGTGTTTGTCACCGTTATATGTTTCCTTCTACAAAGATGGACGGGGGTCAATGTCAGTGACCCGATCCGAAGATTGTCTTCCTCTTAAACACAAAACATTATTTATAAAACCCAAATGCTCTCAAATGACTCAAAAACCGTATTATAGCCCAAAATGGTTGTTTACAAGAAAAGTTCGTCATATCATTTTTGAAATAAAATGTCCAACTCATTTGTCTTCCTAAGGCTAATTTCATAGTTAACATTTTATGTATCCTAAATATACAAAATTAAAGAATATTTTCATGCATGATTTGGCAAAATGACAGCTTGATTGGAAATAACGTCTAATAAAAATATTGAATATGAATCCCATATTTATAATGCATTGTAAAGCCATTATACTGCATTCACAATGTCTCATAATACACCTTATAAATAGTTATAACTACAGTTATAATACATTATAAGACTTCCCCTATTCATAGTTATAATGCATTATAACACAAGCAACATCAGGTTGTAACGCAGCAGAAGTTAATAAAGTTAATGGTATAAGTGCTTTATAGTGTAAACAGTCAAAAGGCTTTATATTTATATTTACATTTACATTTATGCCTTTAGCTTTTATCCAAAGTGACTTACAGTGCACTTATTACAGGGACAATCCCCCCGGAGCAACCTGGAGTTAAGTGTCTTACTCAAGGACACAATGGTGGTGGCTGTGGGGATCAAACCAGCAACCTTCTGATTACCAGTTATGTGCTTTAGACCACTACGCCACCACCACACGCTTTATGACGTGATCATATCATAAGTGGTATTTGGCTGCTTTAAGTAAAGCTACAAAAGCAATCTCTTCTTATAAACAGTCAATACATTACAAGTCAAACTTGTATAATGCTAGTTATTTATAAAATAAGTCTCCAAATAAGATGCACAAATATTTCAGTTTAATGAAGAGAGTTTAGTATAGAATTACATTTTTTTATTCATGTGTGTGTGTTTACACCCAAGAGGATTGGCTACATGTGTGATCAACATACATACTGTTTTTCTCAAGAGAGAGTTTCTGATATATTTGAACTTTGTAGCTTTTCAAGTGTTTTTCGTAATATCTCATGTGTCTCAGAAATGTGTGTTATTTTGTAGTTTGTGCATGTGTAATATATATAACCTCCAGCATGATTTTATAATGTCTTATAACCACTTTAAAATATCGTATGGATGTTTATAAGAAGTCACTTTACTTAAAGTATACCTATTATACAGTATATATAATTCACATCTATAATACATGAAAACTTCTTCAGATAAAATTGGATGTTGCTTGTGTTATAATGCATTATACTCTAAGGTATAACTATGAATAGGTAAGTATTATAATGTAATATAATTGTGGTTACAATTATTTATGAGAAGTTATAACATATTATAAAGTGTATTATGAGACATTACTAATGCATATAATGTTGTTACAATGCATTATAAATATGCATTCTAAATGTGTATTATAAATATACGTTATAAATATGCATTCTAAATGTGCATTATAAATATGCGTTATAAATATGCGTTATAAATGTGCATTATAAATATGCATGTTAAATATGGGTTAAAATATGCGTTATAAATGTGCGTTATAAATGTGCGTTATAAATATGCGTAATAAATGTGCATTCAAAATATGCATTATAAATGTGCGTTAGAAATGTGTGTTATAAATATGCATTCTAAATATGCGTTATATATGTGCATTATAAATATGCGTTATAAATATTGGTTATAAATATGGGTTATAAATGTGCATTATAAATATTGGTTATAAATATGGGTTATAAATATGCGTTATAAATATGCATGTTAAATATGCATTATAAATGTGCGTTATCAATATGCCTTATAAATATGGGTTATAAATATGGGTTATAAATATGCATTTTAAATATGCATGTTAAATATGGGTTATAAATATGCATGTTAAATATGGGTTATAAATATGGGTTATAAATATGCATTTTAAATATGCATGTTAAATATGCTTTATAAATGTGCGTTATAAATATGGGTTATAAATATGCATTTTAAATATGCATGTTAAATATGCGTGTTAAATATGGGTTATAAATATGAGTTATAAATATGCATTTTAAATATGCATGTTAAATATGGGTTATAAATATGGGTTATAAATGTGCATTATAAATATGCATGTTAAATGTGCATTATAAATATGCATGTTAAATGTGCGTTATAAATGTGCGTTATAAATGTGCATTATAAATGTGGGTTTTAAATATGCATGTTAAATATGCGTTATAAATGTGCGTTATAAATATGCATGTTAAATATGCATGTTAAATATGGGTTATAAATATGGGTTATAAATGTGCATTATAAATATGCATGTTAAATGTGCATTATAAATATGCATGTTAAATGTGCGTTATAAATGTGCGTTATAAATGTGCGTTATAAATGTGCATTATAAATGTGCATTATAAATATGCATGTTAAATATGGGTTATAAATGTGCATTATAAATGTGCATTATAAATATGCATTATAAATATTTATAGTGATATTTATCTTAAATATTTTATCTTAATCACTGAGACTTATCATCTTGGTTAACAAGAACACGAACTTTAAAACAAAATTGATTCGGAGAAAATTCGTATTTTTTTTAAAAATTGATAGAAATCATTTTCACAATAAATATTGATACAGTTTATGTTTATTTCACTATGTTTAGATTATCATAGTTTTAAAGATGTAATAATTTGTATTTTTATAATTGTTTTTCTTCATTAAATAATGAAAGTCTACATCTGGGACAAGGCTAAAAAAGTACTTTAAAAAGTACAAAAATATAAATGATGAAACCGTGGTCAAAAGTTTCCAATTTGTTTTAATGTGACCTTCATATAACAAGAAGAAAGTTCAAATCTGTCTGTTGAACCTCTGGGACAAAAAAGTACTTTTACAAAGAACTTTTCAGGAACCTTTCTATTTACGAGTGTTTAATTGCCTTATCTTTTTTTTTTCTTTTTTTTTTTTTGAGAATTTTAGGAGAAAAATCTGATACATAGTTGATACTTAAACATAACTGAGAACTCCCATGAAGTCACCTGAGCTATGAAGGAGCGACCTCGGAGCAACCACACCAAAATAAATTGCTGTGATGAAGCCATCACAGTTCTTATTTCAGACTTTATTGTATTTGTGTGTGTATTTGTGTGTGTGTGTGTGTGTGTGTGTGTTCGCTCACACACTTGCAAACATTAATAATGGTCTTTGTTTTGTGAGCTTTAAGATTATGATCATATTTAACTCATCAGTGCCAACAGAGCTGCTTTAAACAGGAAGAAGTGTTTTCACTGCTCATGAACGCACACACACACACACACTTTTCCAAACACACAATAGGAGGTGGAGGTCAGCGGTATACAATGCAGAGATTAGCTGTGATCGCTTGAGAAGGTTGCAGTGGTTTCATCCACTGGGACTTCCACTCAAAAGGGGAAATCGATGATTTGAGAAAAACAAAAACAAAGCAATACTTTTGAAACTTTTATTTTTCCAAAAATGCAAAAATACAAAATTATAAAGAAAGTCGCTCCATAAGTGTATTACTGTACATTGTATGTTATGATAACAATATTTACAGTGTTTCAATGCTCAAGATTCTCAAACAACTTTTTAAAGGGTTAAAGTCAGCATGACCCATTTTACATCTGTAATGTGAAAATGTCCATTCCTGATATCAACAACTGAACTACAACTAGTAAGATCTCACATGTCTTTATATCTGTCCTTTAGTTTTCACTATATATATTTAATTTCAGATATGTGTAGTATAATGTGATTGTAACTAGTAAGAAAGCTTCTGAAAATATATTTAATTACTATTCCATTCATTGATGAAATACCAAATCAAACATATTGAAATAAATGTGCAGATGTTTTTCCTGTAAAAACTTCATTACTGATATCAAAAAGTTTCAATTGTTAATTTAAAATTGTTAATTTAATAGCATTTGCACTATAACAGTGTAATTGTTCTTATATAAATGAGCGTTTTACTAGAGTCGGAAAACATCGCTGATTTGTGCGTTTGGGATTTGAACTAGTTACAATTTAATTATTGATATTTTTATTGTATTTTTGATAGAGGGACAGATGTAAAATGTACGGCTTTTAATAGTTTATATTCCATTTTTGATATCAAGATGAACATTTTTACTAGTGAAAATGTAAATACGGATATAAAAAGAAGCAATTTTACTAGTTTAAATCCCAGTTTTGATATCAAGAATGAATGTTTTTGCTAGTGAAAACGTAATTACTGATACAAGTTGTAATTACATTTTTTATATAAAAAATAGTCATTTGCACGGGTAAAAATGTAAATGTTGAAATACATTTTTTCATTTTTACTAGTAAGAAGAAAATCTCTGATTTGTGTTTGGGATTTCAGCTAGTTTGAAATTAATTATTGATATCTATTATTGTATTTCTGACAGGAGGTACAGATATAAAATAAATTACGACTTTAACTAGTTTGAATTCCATTTTTGATATCAAAAAGAAAATTTTTACTAGTAAAAACTGAATTACTGATATAAAAAAGAAGAAGTTTCACTAGTTCAATTGTTGATTTCTAAAATAGTCATTTGCACCAGTAACATTGTAATTGTTGAAATATTTTTTTTTTATTTTTACTAGTAAGAAAAATCGCTGATTTGTGTGTTTGTAATTTGAACTAGTTACAATTTATTACTGATATCTGTTATAGTATTTTTGACAGAGGTGCAGATATAAAAAAATTGACTTTTACTAGTTGTAATTCAATTGTTACTTTCAAAAATAGCATTTGCACTATAACAGTGTAATTGTTCTTATATAAATGAGCGTTTTACTAGAGTCGGAAAACATCGCTGATTTGTGCGTTCGGGATTTGAACTAGTTACAATTTAATTATTGATATTTTTTATTGTATTTTGGACAGGAAATGCTTTGATATCAAGAATGAACATTTTTACTAGTGAAAACTTTATAACCGTTATTAAAAAAATAGCATTTTCACTAGTAGCTATTCCATTGCGGAGATGGAGAATTAGCATTTTAACTAGTGAAAACTGAATTATAGATATCTGTGATTCATATCCTGCATGTTATTTAATGTCGAGAGGGTTTGCGATTGAGTTATTTCATTTGTCCTTGGAATAACGTGCGCTGATGGATCGTGTACAATAACACAGGACCAACATTTGAAAACGCCTTCGATAGGACTTTAAAATGACAAAAGAAAATACAATATGTTCAGGAATTATTGTAGCCACAGTAGTAGACGGCAGTGCTGGCATCAGAAAGTACAGTTGAGATTAAGTCGGGCCCTTGTAAGGGTGTATGTGGGACCCCATAAGAGAGGTATTGCTCAAACTCACTGCTGTCCACCTCATCCATTTCACCAGGGCATTGACCCTGTGCTGCCACATGAGTGTGCGGATCAGTAGGGTTGTGTGGATGCGTGCGAGCGGCGGCAGGATGTGACAGTTCCTCATAAGGACGCTTCAGTTGAGAGTTGGCACCATAAAAGACACCTAAACTGGAAGGGCAGCTCAGGTAAGCAGTGGTTTGGTGAGAAGGTGGGGAAAGACTTCTGTTGAAGAGGGCGAGACTGACCGAGTTAGACTGCGGACTACAATTCTGACCCGTCTGCTGGTTGGCGCTCGCATTACTCAGCTGCTGTGCGCTGTTCATCAGATTGACCTGTGCATTGCCGGAATTGGCGTGTATGTTGACGTTGGAGTGCGGGACGCTGTGAGAATGAGCGCTCACGTGAGGGTGCGTGTTGGAGTGTGTGTGTTCCTGAAGCTGGTACTCTTGGTGATGATGATAGTTGTACGCTGACTGATGGTGTTCGTCATGGAGATTGGTGAAGAATTCGGTCACCCCTGCATCCATAGGAGAGGGGTCGGGTGTAGGCAAGCTGTAAGGCTCAAACAAACCCTGGGTCTCACAATATTGATGCAGTCCTGCTTGCGGCAGTCCTGAGTAACCCACAGCCATTCTGTCCATGCCTAAAGGGGTCTGTGTGTCCCCCACCCCAGGCAGCATGAAGCCTGAGTCCAGTCGTTTGTTTCGTTTCACCTGTTTGCGACGTCGTGGCCGGTATTTATAGTTTGGGTGGTCCTGCATGTGTTTCACTCGCAGGCGTTCGGCCTCCTCCACGAATGGACGTTTGTCCACCATCGGTAAAGCTTTCCACGACTTGCCTATAAATCATTAGAAAGGGATAGTGTCAGTGTTTAATCTCTGGACGGCAGCCTGATTATTAGCAGACCATTTTGGGATCTGGATCTTTGACAAATAAGGTTGTCTAAGATGACAATTTTATTTGGGTTTAAAATATGTCAAAAGTTAGTAGAAATGTCATCTTTGAATCCATGTTATTTCACACATTTCTGAAAAACATTTGCAGCATTTTCTACAAAAAAAACAAACGATTTAATGACTTTTATTTGATGAAGTAACCATCAAATAAATGTAAGCGCAGTGTAGTTCTAGCGGGACGACTAGCAGCTGTGCATCATCACACCATTAGCGGGGTAACTTCTAGCCAATCACATGTCAGTCATTGCTTTATAAGTCTGCTCACAATCGATCACATTGCTGTTGTGAACCTCCTCCACCCCACCACCACCAGTTGAGTCCCGTCCTGCACGGGGGTAGGCTCCTCGCCCCTGCCTCCTATCTCCGGCAGGATATGACGGTTCCGAGTACTTTTTCGGACCGCCAGACGGGGCTTACGCCAAACAGAGACATTACTTATCTGTTTTATATTCATAAAATAAATGTTATCTTAAATCTCACTCAAGTCTGCGAGTCAAACTTGTTTTTCAAGGTAAAAAAATATTTGTAACAAATATTATGAATTTTTAGTTTTTTCGGGGTTACACCAAATCACCTTGATAAAAGATGCCTTTTCTTAAAAATGACAAAATAATGACACAGATATGTCACTGTAAAGGGGTCTCGGTTTTAGCAAAATGGCAGCCAGTAGGTTTCACCGCATGACTTTTTAAGAAATAATAATAAATGATTATTCTGCACTACATGCCCAACATTTATTTATTTTTTTCAAGAATTTCAGCTTTTAAGGAGATGTTGATTTTTTTTTTTTTTTTTTTGACAGTCTCCGGTTGGTTACACCACATGACATTTTTTACTTTAAGCCCCAGAAAAAATATTAAAATTGCTTTTATCTTGATTTAAAAACATGATTTAAATCATATTCATCATAGAAGAGGTGTATTCAAGTATGTGTATATATATATATATATATATATATATATATATATATATATATACATTTAATTGAGTTTAATATGTATTAAAGTATATATATATATATAATTGAATATGTATTTAATTATTTTTTATATATATCATTTAATAAGTAGATCAGGACAAAAAAAATAATAAACAAAATAGCGTTGTGTCACTGACCATCGATCCCACAGGTAATACATTGTGTATAACACATTTTCACTCATTTTAACTTGAGTTTAAGATCTCTTAATACACCAGAATACATCCCTGATTTTAACTTTCACCGTGCACGGAGTCAACAAGCACTCCAAAATATATGTCAAACTGTAGATACACTTAAATAAGATAAAATAAGATACACTTGTGGATAGTAGCTAAAATTTACACGATGTTAAAACAGCAATAAACAACATTAATTATTTTATATTATAATATTTTGTTGCTACTAAACATTATATCTGTGCTCTTAATTTGACCCATTTAACAATGAGAAAAATGATCAGATCAGAGCGCTAAACTGATCCGTGACTTAATGCTACTTTTGCCAAGTGTTTTAGATCATTAAAACATCATTAACCAAAGCCTGTAAGTACCAAATAACTTTTAAAATCTTGTAACAGATTGCATCCATGATTTATGCATTATTTATGATCATGTTTATAAACATGTACTTTTGAAACTGTGAGTATTTTAACGTTGACAGACTGGCCCCCATTCACTTCCTTTGTAAGTGCCTACGAACTGAATGTACTTGGGATATCGCCTCTCTTATTGGGACGATGCCTCCGACGTGCTAGTTTAAGTATGCATCTGGTATGTCTTTTTAAAATGAGTTTTTGATGATGTACACAAGCTTTATTTTGATGCTGATGCATATCCCCTTTATTAACACGAATATGCACCCTGGTTTACCAATTTGCCAATCGTCATTGTCATTAAAATATAAATAAAAAATGAGAAATATTCGGAAAGATTTTAGACTTTTTGAAGGAGATCCCACATACATTTCTTAGTGTTTTACAGCAGTAACAGCGACTTTAGTAGCTAACTTTGGTAATGTGCCAAAAAAAATGGTTGTAAAGTCAGTTTTGTTCTGCAAAGTATTTATTAAGTGCAATGGCATGGATTTGGCTCATGGGGTTACCCCCCATTCCCTCCCCCCCATCCCCCCCAGAATCTACACCCCTGATACAGTGCAATATGAAACTTCAAGCAATCAATCTGTTTTACAATCAATCAAAATTACAGATTTATTAATTAACTTAAAAGCTGTTATGAATTAATTAATTCAAAATTGAATTATTTGCATAAAGCACTTTTTTTGGGGGGGGGGGCAAAAACACCCTAAAAGAAAGAGGAAAACTCATATGTATATTGATAAATCTTTAGTACTCACCGAGCATTTTGCTGAGCTCCGCGTTGTGCAGGTCGGGGTTTTGTTGCGCCAGCCTCTTGCGCTCATCTTTCGCCCAAACCATAAACGCGTTCATCGGCCGGCGGATGCGCGGCTCGCTCTTCCCGTGCCCGGGACCCGCAGCGGAACACGTCTCGCTCTTCACTTTGGAGTCAGCGAGCGGGTTCAGCGGGTCCGCCCACGCGCACTGCCTCACGCCGGGCATCATGACTGAGCTGCCGCGGGTCTGACTCGGGTCGTCACTGGCGTAGCCCGCATCGGGACTGCTCATCTCCCACACGCACCGGGCGCGTATCCTTGATGATCTCCAATTGAACTCGTTTGTAGCCTCTGGGTGGACCGGGAAACTTCTCCAGCTATGCCTTGTCCCGCTCTGTTTGTTTGCTCTTTACTGAGTGCATGCAGTCAATTGAACAGTAAGGTCAGAGTTACACAGCACGAGCCCAGCCAGCTTTAAACGCAGCAGCGACCAATCGCGACACGAGTGGGAGGGTCCTGCCGTGAAAGGTGTGAAAGAATCCTTGTTCAGAGCGGCTCACCCCCCCCCCCCCCCCCCAACCGAGATCAAGCGTGCCCTTTCTGTACTCCTCAGGGCAAGGGTGCAAATTAAACAGTTACTTTTCAGGGGACTCGTTTTCTTAAAGGAATTTATATTTATTACATATAATATATACAATATATATATATGGTAATATTTGGGGCAACCCATAGCACGGTTAAAAAAAAAGTCTAAATCTGGTGTGCTCTTCTAGGGGTGTTGGGCAAAGTAGCATTAAATGACATTTTTTTTTTGTCATAAGTGATTTATGAAATGGACAATAAAGGGATGAAAATATCAAGAGGGTGTCATGTGTTGCCCAAATTCCCTCCGATATCGTAACTAAAGTGCTTGAGAAACGTATTGCCAAACCTCCTGCTTAAACACATTTAATAAAAGACTTATAATGTAACTTTTGTGGTCACTGGAACTTGTTGGGAACCCTGATTAAACGTTTAGGCCAATTTGATTAAAAGAATATGACCGTGGGATGAATTAGGACTTGCAATGGGCCTGTGGCCAATTATCTCCAAGGGCCCCCCTCCACCGTCGTTGTTCATGCCCAAAAGTGTTTTCAAGCAGGTGGGATAACCAAACTAGATGGCACAGCCTTAAAGCCCAGGGCACCCCCGGGCAGTCAAGGGCCCCCTGGTAGTCATGACCCTCTGGGCACTGGCTCCATTGGCCCGGTTGGTAATCCGTCCATGCCTGTTCATTCAATTAAGACGCCCTTTTTCAATGTGCACGGGAAAAGTCTTTCAGAGCAACACCGCATCGGTCGTCCATATAACTGTAAGTTGCTATTGCTGTTTTAAATTGAATAGTTTGTCCACAAACATTAAACATTCACGAGTCTTTTGAAATAGCCCTGCAATAACCAAACGTAAAGCTTGTTTGCTGGTCCTTGAGAACTATTAGGCTTATTTTAACAATTGACTCTTCTATGCAAAAACTTCTAAGTATTAAGTTTAACATTGACCACACAGTGAAGATAAATGCAGTGCTTGCTTTAGGATCAATATCCTGTCAGTAGATCTGCTCGCATTTGCAAACAGTAGTAGAGGGATTGTCACACGCTGATAATGGTGCGCGAAAAGAAAGGTGTGAAGTCGATCATGTTTCCTTGCATACAGTGTATTAAGTTGAGTGCACTTGCAATTTCACCCTAACTCTGTCCTGCTGGGCAGGCAACAAATAGGACAGGAAGTGGCTGTTATGCACCAGGTGTGTGGCATGTTATACTTATTTTATACTTATGGATGATTTTGTTGGCTTAGAGAAGCGGTCACTCAGAAATTAAAATGTTGTCATGTTTACTGACCCTCATGTCGTTCTATAGTGTTTTTTACCATTCTGTAAAACATAGGAGAACTTTAGCAGAATATCCATAAAGGTGTCCATAAAACCTGTGTTGCTACACTGTATGCAAGTCTTCTCAAGCCATGATTGCTTCTTGTGAAAGACTGAGATGTACGTAAAGGAAGTATTTGTGGCATAATGTTGATCACCACAAAATCAATGTAGACTCATCCAGTCCTTTCCTTTAAGAAAACGCACACATTTGGGTTACAGCGAGGCACAATGGACGTGAATGAGGGCCGAGCCGTAAACATTAAAACACTCAGTGTTTCAAAAGCATAGCCACATGACGCAAACAATACACGTGTAAATGGGATTTTAGTGCGATAAAATCACTTACTAGCCTTTTCTGTGCAAAGTTATAGCCGATTTTACAACTTTGTTGCCATGACGGCATAGCGTGTAAACCCAAAAACCCTAAAACGATGATTTAAACAACTTTACAGCTCAAATAATACTCCCGTTTTAACAGAATAATGAATGTAAGTGCTTTTATAAAATGATAAGCTTCACATTTCTGCCTTTTAAACCCTATGAAAATGGCCCCATTGACTTCCATTGTAAATTTTTTTTTTTTTTACAGAAAAGGAGGGATGAGTCGAAATTATCTTTTGTTGCAATAAACATTATGCCACAAAATGATCTTGTATTGAACCCTGAATATTCCTAATATTCCCCTCTGCTACGACTCTTTAATCTCTTTTGCGGTCACATTTTTCAAATTTGCTGTGTTGCGATTGGTCACATGACATGTAAGGACCAATGGAATTTTGCATCAGTGACATCAATCCTATCGGCATTTTATTTTGTTTTTTTCTCCCCAATTTGTAATGCCCAATTCCCAATGCGCTCTGGCTCCTCGTGGTGGCGTAGTGACTCGCCCTAATGCGGGTGGCGGAGGATGAATCTCAGTAGCCTCCGCGTCAGAGAACGTCAATCCACACATCTTATCCCGTGGCTTGTTGAGCGTGTTACCACAGAGATGTAGTGCATGTGGCGGCTTCACGCTATTCTCCGCGGCATCCACGTGTAACTTGCCACACGCCCCACTGAGAGCAAGAACCACATTATAGCGACCATGAGGAGGTTACCCCATGTGTCTCTCTACCCTCCCTAGCAACCGGGCCTATTTGGTTGCTTAGGAGACCTGGCTGGAGTCACTCAGCACGCCCTGGATCCAAACTCACGACTCCAGGGGCGGAAGTCAGCGTCAATACTCGCTGAGATACCCAGACCCCTCTAAATGTAATTTTTTACAATTCTAATATACCATTATATTAAACCAGACATCTCATTTTATGCTTGGTGGAAGAAAGAGGGTCGGGGCAACACGAGATTGAGTAAATTATTACAAAATGTAACATTTTTGGTGTAATATTTAATTTAATTACAGTAGCTACCATACAGCTAATATGTGTCATTTAACCCCATTTGCAGATCTGAATTTGTCCTAAAATTAATCACATATAAAACCATGTCAGATTTCTGTGTGGGATTCGAGTTTACATAATGTAAAATGTTGCATGCAAAATGTTCATGTTTTGAGAACCAAAGTGCCCTTACCTGCTCATGTGCAGTTTATGGGAGAAAATTGGGAACTATACCAAAACCACATCCTTTTTTCTGCTGACCTTAATTTGAATTTGTTAATCTTTACTCTTTCTGTATGGCTGTATAAGTATGTTCCTATCAAGTAGGCCATTCTCTTTCTCTTTTATGAATATTGCTTATAAAAAAGTTTAAGAGCGGCACATTTGAGAGTGAAAACAAAATTCAGATTCATCAGCTCACCCCTCCCCGTCATACACACGCATGCACCACCCTGCATGTATTGTCCCCGTGTTGGGGCACAGAGGTAATGCCCTCCGTCCTGGCACTGTAATACTGTCATCATCTATTTTACTTCTGAAGAATCAATGGACTGAATTTGTGCGTGTGTGTGTATGTGAGGAGTGCGAACACATATACAGCTTCCGTCTGAGTCATGTAAAGTCCCCCGGCACTCAGGAGCCAATGCTATTGTGTAATTCCCCAGAAAGGCTCGCCTGGCGACAGTATGTGTGTATATTCACTGTGTGTGGATCTGTCTGTGTGGGAGAGGTGTGTGTGTGTGTGTGTGTGTGTGTGTGTGAAGGCGGACAGCGTGTGCTCCTACGCCAAGGACAGGAAGCAGTTTGTGGAGAACAGGAAATGCAGGCTGAAGCAGTAGCCTAGATAAGAGCGAGAAACCTCTCCCACACACACACACACACACCTCACCCTATTCCAGACTCCCCTAGGCCTTACTGGTGCCGCAGCAACCATGTTAACACCCTACAGGGGTTATAAATGTCTGAAGTGACCTTGTAGACCTTAAAAGTGCAATCAGAGAAAGTGTCATTGACAAATGAGAAATATTTATAAACCTTTTGTTCTTCCCGGAACGTAGAAATCTGGACTTATAGGGAAAAAATCCAAGGCATGAACTGAACTGTACAAAGTCCGCACCTTTCGTTTTTTGACCATGACATATTTTACATGTATTAATGTAGCATTAATTAAAACTAGCAACTTTCCCCTTAACCCTAAGCTTTACGATTTTGATGATAAAACAGGCAAAAATATCTTATATTGAAGGAGTGACCCAGGGGCCGGTTGCACCAGCCACGCATACTTTACAATATATACAAGCTACAGTAAATGGACAGTAAATTACAAATTATGCACTATTATATTTAGCATTGCGCCAGTAAACTTAGGTAAGTATAGACTAAATACTTACGGAAACCTCCGACCAGGAGTAACAATTGGAATAAAAAAGCAACCTGACTGAATGACATTAATGAGCTCATGTTTTGCCTGATAATGTTGAATCCTTTAGACATGTACTGTACGAGGATGTTGACATTTACACTGGTTTACATTTACGAACATTATGTAAAAAACGGTCTTCTTAGCAGCTCAGCAGTTTGTTGTATTAGTATTTTTATTGCCCCTTATTATTTTGACAAAGTTCCTGAAGATTATTGTTTATTTACATATTTAAATGAGCTACTGTATTCACCTATTGTATTTCAGCAGACATTTAATTTATTTCCACTGAAATATCTGGAAGACTCGCAGACTTTTATTTGAGGAATATAAAACAGAAATGTAACGTCTCTCTTTGGCGTAGCCCCCATCTGGCGGTCTGAAAAAGTTGTTCTCAGAACCGTCATGTACTGCCGGAAATAGGAGGCAGGGTGAGGAGCCTATCCCCATGCAGGGTGGGACTCAACAGGTGGTGGTGGGGTGGTGGAGGTTGCTGTGTTAGCGCACTGAAACAGCAATGTGATTGTGAGCAGACTTGTAAGGCAACGGCTGACTTGTGATTGGCTAGGAGTTACCAAGGTAATCATGCGATGATGCACAGCTGCTAGTCTTCCCGCTAGAACTACGCTGCACTTATATTTCACGAAGCCCGCTCGCGACATTGGGGCGTTCACATTGAGCGAAAACTCATTTGATCTTAAATCAAGTCTGCCACAGCGATAGCAACAACACAACTGCACACAAAACAGAGAACAGAACTTACTAAGCATGTCTGAAGAGCTTGCAATCGAAGAATTGATGCATTGCTATGCCCAGCCTTATTTTTTTGAACAGAGTATACATAAATCAAACAGAAACATTGAGGAGGCTACAGGCAGCCACAGTCACACCGTGTCCTAACCTGTCGGCAAACGACACACGATAAAAGGTATATTTTCTATCGTAATCAGAGTTTTTGTCCTAACCTGCCATGACAAGCAATGGTACATTTTATCGATCGCTTGTTTTGTATTTTCGGCATCGTGCATGTAACTCTGTCCACAGTGAAATGGCACCGGTCCAAAAACTTTCAAAAAAATAAGGCTGGACATAGAAATGCATCAATTCTTCCACTACAAACTCTTCAGACATGTTTAATAAATTCTGTTCTTTGTTTTGTGTGCAGCTGTGTTCTGCTGTCGCTATCGCTGTGGCAGACCTGTTTTTAGTTTACATTTACATTTATGCATTTGGCAAACGCTTTTATCCAAAGTGACTTACAGTGCACTTATTACAGGGACAATCCCCCCGGAGCAACCTGGAGTTAAGTGCCTTGCTCAAGGACACAATGGTGGTGGCTGTGGGGATTGAACCAGCAACCTTCTGATTACCAGTTTACCAGTTATGTGCTTTAGACCACTACGCCACCACAACTCTAGTTAAACAAATGCTTTTTGCTTGAACGCTCCAATGTTGCGTGGGGGCTAAGTGAACCGTTGCTCTCGTGCCCTAATGCGCACAGGAGATCAATGGCCAGTGAATATTTTCACTGGCCAGTGAAAATTGTTTGTTTCTCACCAAATCTTATTGTATACTTTCATAACAATCATGAGTATCATGGAATAATGTATTAGACTTCTGAATAATACTTTTGTGTTCTTTTGAAGCTTGAAGATGTGGTTACTATAAACTGCCATTGTATGACATCACTGAGCACAAAATTTTTTCACAATCTGGGTGAACTAATCCTTTAATTCTTCTGTTAAAACATATTAAAACTGTCATTTTACAGTCTGTTGACATCACATCGTCATGGCAGTAAAGTTGCAAAATTGGATATAACTTTACCCAGAAAAGGTTAGTGAGCAATTTTATATCTCTAAAATCATGTTCACGTCTTGAGACTATACTTTTGAAACGGCGAGTATTTTAATGTTTACGGATTGGCCCCCATTCACTTCCATTGTAAGTGCCTCACTGTAACACAGATTTGAGCTTTTTTTTATTTTTGTAGAAAAGGAGGGGCAAGTCAAAATAAGTTTTTGCGGTAATCAATATTATGCCAATGGTGTTGATTGATCTGAACTTGTATTGAACCTGGAATATTCCTTTATTCGTGAGAGCTCACACACAACAGGTGCAACCCTCTTATTTTATTTCAACTGTATATTTTCAAGAAATTGTGAGGTAGACAGTGTAGTGAAATCAAGAGTGGGGTGGCATGAGCCCTTTTTGGTTACTGATGACCAGATGCTTTGCTACATTCTGGACCATCTGCAGTGGCTTAACTGTGTTAGCTGGGAGGTCAGCCAACAAAGCATTACAGTAGTCCAGTCTTGAAATGACCAGAGCTTGGACCAGAAGCTGTGCAGCATATTCATACAGAAAAAGTCTGAATTTCCTGATGTTGTAGTGTGCGAATCTCCATTACCGGGCAGTTGATGAGATGTGGGTGGTAAAATTAAGCTGGTCATCTACCAGCACTCCCAGGTTCCGAGCTGTTCTGGTTGGTATTAGTGTAGTTATACCAAGATGAATAGTGAGGTTGTGGTCAACAGATCGGCTGTTCATTTAGACTGCTTGTCTGAGCCTGTAGATCAGATTTTTAACTGTGTGCCTGATAAAAATCTTCTGTAAACTATTAAAAGTGTTCTAGAATCTGTTTGTTGTAACCGATAGTTGAACTGAGATGGCGTGTGGCTGGACGTGTTTTAGCCGTTGTGTAAAGAGTAGCAGTACTGGGAAAATTGTGGTGTGATTTTGATTGATTTATGGCCTGTCTGTGGTCATAATATGAAAAACTCACTCTGTTAAAGCACGTTCACAAATCTCAGATCATCTAATGGGTTTTCTAGACTCGTGGCATGGGGGAAAGTTCAAAATGTCATTGCTTTAGATGTCAAAACATCAAGTGCATTTATTGTCATGAATGATTGCACAACATCCCAAGCAGAACATTTAAAAAAGTTTTAGTTTTAATGATAAAGCGGTCAAATATTAGTTGAATATGTCTATAGTTTATGTGATGAACTACACCTGTGGTTACTTTAATAGGACACCTTAAAGTGCCTAACCCTAAACCTGCCTCAGAAAAGTGAAGTTAGTTTTGAGAAAACTCTAGCAGCATTTGTTTGCCCACAATATGACACATGCTTTGATAGTCAATTATCTAATGCAATGAAATTAATACAGTGTTGAGTGTCAACATGACATTGCATTCTCAACCCATTTTACTTCTGTAATGTAAGTAAAACAGGATGTTCAACAAGAAAAAAATGTGTGATTGGATTGTGAAGAATGGCCATTTTATAGCCAGAATGGAGCGACACCTGAATGTCAGTATGCTAAAAACATCCCTTGATTTATATTTTGCTAATGGTTAACATTATTTTCCATGGCTGCACAGCCTAGCTGACATCAATGGAAAAGACCATTTGTTTCAGAGGCAGAGCAAGTTATTACATTTTTATTAGAGTTGTTAGAACGCTAATGCATGCGGTTAATATAAAAAGTTTAACACGTACATTTTTGTTAATTGTGATTAATGCATTTACCGTTAATACTGCATAAACCAGCATAAACACTGGTTGGAAGTGCAGAACCTTTGTAATGTGTCTTTGTGAACACACACAACAGCGCTTCTCTGTCACTGATCGATTGATGAAGAAATGACCTCTTAACGATATTTGATGTACAAAACAAGCCCAGATGAGACTTGCGATAGAAAGCAAGTATTTTTCATCCTTAGTAAGGTGCATTTTCATTAACTCAGTAGCAAATCACGTCTTAACTATCACCAAAATGCAGAATGAGATGTTTTGGCTGCAAGCGCTTTTCATGTGGAGTTAAAAGCGACGCTTGACGCTGGCGTCGACGCCCTGATGCGAATCATGTCAGCCGTTTCACTGTTGTGGGAAAGCAGACAGCCACAGTCTACCAGCAGATTAATAGTGTGGAGGATGAGAGTTTAAGAGATTTAATGTTGATTGCGATGAATATTTAAACTACAGTACGTGGGGACTAGTTCTTTCAATTAGTCAAACTCCCACTTAGACTTTGGGAAATGTTTAACGTTACTTGAATTTGTGATATTTTAGTCAATGGAAACAATTATATCAAACTTCATGACCAAACCGTTTTAAATTCAGGACAGTAATATTGCTCATATCACACAAATTAATGATTGTCATATATTGAGCCGAGCATGATTATGTCCATATAAATCACACAATGAACCACAGTGCCGGAAGAGCTCGCTTTGACGTGCAGCAAGAAGAAAAGATTGCCTGTTACTAGTTTCACTACGTCACTCTTCCCGCAGTTCAGGAACACTGGGATGGGCCGGAGCAATGAACTGATCTGACCACCAAAGACAACAGACTTAACCTGCATGCACAAGGCAACACGGCCGTCTACATCCCATAATAGATGTTTGTTTAAGCAGACACTGCGCCCTAACGTTAGAACTATAAAACAGACGGAGCATAACACAAGATGGATATGATTGCCAGATCAATATTTCACAGCCGCAGATAAATCGGAAACTATGACCTGGTATCAATAACACAGATTTTGAGTAAACATTAACTTGCCTTTACTTAAACACTAAATCCATTTGTCTCTCCTTGCGAATGAACATCTCCGTCACTTTGTTGTTAAAGTCGCCCACTTTGAGTTTCGATAGCCTCGCTTTCTCAATTTTTATTTGAAATGAACTTTGCCAAATCCGCGTAGGTCGTCAACGCTTGCACTATATCCATTTTAGCACTTAATATCACATTAGATACGTGAACTTGACACGTGTTGACACTAAACAAGCACTAGCCTATCAGATAGCATGACTGGCTTGGCCTTTTATAGTAGTGGGCGTGATTCAGTTTGAATGAAGGGGCGGTAAACAATGCAATGTTTATACCTGAAGGTGGCGCCATAGCGAATAAACGAAGAACTGACTGTGCTGCACAACTGAGATGAAAGGTGATGAATTTGAATGAAAACAGTAGTTTATATTAACAATTAAGCACTGCTTACCTTGCTGATATGTACGTGCGGAAAGGAGTTTCGCCCAGCGTGCCATACAAGTTAGAACCGCTACTGCAGTGGCGACATTTTTGCAGAAGGCTACAGTGGTTCGTAACACGTTTTGTGGCAGTTCCGAGATGAAATACCGACCGTGTGGTGCTAAAAGCGATTTATGGAAGCTTAAGCGGTAGTTCTGTCAGGGAGACTCGTGCAGTGAAAGTCATCGGTTCATTCATAATTTCCTTTAACCAATCACTGTTCACTTCTTATATTTGTGTGGGGTGGGGGGGGGGGACTTCTCACCAATTTGGGATGCCCAATTCCCAATGTGCTCTCAGTCCTCGTGGTGGCGTCATGACTCGAGGATGAATCTCACATGAATCTCACAGTCCACGTCTGAGACCGTCAATCCGCGCATCTTATCACGTGGCTTGTTGAGCGCATTACGCGAGTAGAGGCTCACGCTATTCTCCATGGCATCCACGCATAACTCACCACACGCCCCACTGAAAGCGGGAACCACCGTATAGCGACCACGAGGAGGTTAACCCAATGTGACTCTACCCTCCCTAGCAACCGGGCCAATTGGTTGCTTAGGAAGCCTTACCGGAGTCACTCAACACGCCCTGGATTCGAACTTGTGACTTCAGGTGTGGTAGTCAGCGACTTGCTGAGCAACCCAGACCCCCCATTGATCATCTCTTGCTTTAAAGGTCCAATATCAGCCAACAACTCTGCTGCCTTCAGGTGTCTACGTGTCGAACGCCTCCTCCCCACCACCACCCATCTGACGGGGGTAGGCTCCTCGCCGCTGCCGTCTTCCCCGGCAGGATTTGACGGTTAACCAAAAATGTACCAGGACCGTCAAACGGGGGCTTACGCCATAGTGAGTTTTCTTCATTTTAATTTTATGTTCATCAATTCAATTTATTCACACTCTAATAAGCTTAATAAGTAAATGGCGCTGGTTATGTTATGTAAATGTTAAATTAACTGATAATTGATCATTGTTGTAGCGCCTCTAGTGCCCCAATGCACACAACAAGCCATGTCAAAATAATTGTGCAAAATGTAGACCTATAGTAGTGTGATTTTCCCCTAGCACACCCTTTGTGGTTAACAAAGGCATTATCCTTAAAATAGTACTCTTGTTACGTCTTGATTGATTGATAGGCCTGGTTAGTAATGCAGAAATATTTCAAAGTGAAACTCAAAATGCTTTGAAAGTCTGCCCATTTGACCCTTTCTTGACCCCCACCAAAGTGTATCTACACACACATGCATAGGCAAACACATACTATGCTGGTTGACACTGATTATTGCAATAGTTAATCATTTTTATGAGCATTTGTGTAAAGACAGGAGAAATGGTGTACATCCTGTAAAACCAAGTGAAAGTGATGAGTGAGACAGAGAGAGAGAGAGAGACGGTGGGATATATGCGGCGGGCACAGACAGGAGCTAGAAACAGAACAAGGGGAGGCAGAGAGAGAAACGTGAGAGTGATATATTGTGTTTTAACTGCCTCATTGTTCTTCTGCATGCAGATAGGATGACCTGTGAGCTCCGACCTGACTTTGGCTTCAGTGAAAAAATGTCCGAGTCAGATATTTGAGGTCGCCGCGCTCGCAGACTCAAACACAGAAATATCAAAGAGTGAATATTGATTGTGACTTTATTGAGTGAACTGCTTTGATTTACAGATAGACGCGTTTGAATAAGAGTTAATCATCATCCGTTGGTGCGTGTGTAAACCTCTGCGTGAATCGATCTCTCACACGTCTGTGTGTGTCATATATGGCATTTGACCAGTCGGGATGCTAACAAATAAAAGAGTATATTTACACATGCATTACCCAGACACATACACCCTCGCAATAATGTCAATCAATATTAAATGAATATTTTGGGGGTA
>JAVLUX010000003.1:57643333-57843333 GCA_032164185.1 Moxostoma hubbsi
GTTCACCGAAAAATTACAATTATCTCATCATTTATTCATCCACATGTTGTTACAAACCCAAATGACTTTCTTCTGTGGAACTCAAAATGGGAAGATGTTAGGCAGAATGACAGCCTCAGTCACCATTCACTTTCATTGTATGAGAAAATGAGAATGAGCTTTATTGTCAAGTATGCTTACACATACAAGAAATTTGTCTTGGTTAAAGAAGCTTCCAGAGCACAAACATTACAACAACAGGACAGAGATAATACAATAATAGAATAAAAATAAAAATAAATAGAAAATATATTTAAGTCTATATAGTAATGCACAATAAGAATAGACTGACTGACAGACTGACTGACTGACAGACAGACAGATAGATAGATAGATAGATAGATAGATAGATAGATAGATAGATAGAGTATGACCCATAGATAGATAGATAGATAGATAGATAGATAGATAGATAGATAGATAGATAGATAGATAGAGTATGACCCATAGATAGATAGATAGATAGATAGATAGATAGATAGATAGATAGATAGAGTATGACCCATAGATAGATAGATAGACAGATAGATAGATAGACAGATAGATAGACAGATAGATAGACAGATAGATAGACAGATAGATAGATAGATAGATAGAGACAGATAGATAGATAGAGACAGATAGATAGATAAATAGATAGATAGATGGAGACATAGTTCTCTCTCTCTCTCTCTCTCTCTCTATATATATATATATATATATAGGTAGATAGAATCATAGAGATAGATAGATAGATAGATAGATAGATAGATAGATAGATAGATAGATAGATAGATAGATAGGTAGATAGAGACATAGATATAGATAAATAGAGACGGGCAGTTTTAACTGTTCATGAGATTTATAGCCTGCAGGGAGAAACTGTTCTTGTGCCTGACGGTTCTGGTACTCAGTGCTCTGTAGCGCGGGCAGTAGATCAGAGATCAGAGCCGGAGTCCCACGTCATGGCCGCCGAGCCGGAGTCCCACGTCATGGCCGCCGAGCCGGAGTCCCACGTCATGGCCGCCGAGCCGGAGTCCCACGTCATGGCCGCCGAGCCGGAGTCCCACGTCATGGCCGCCGAGCCGGAGTCCCACGTCATGGCCGCCGAGCCGGAGACCAACGTCATGGCCGCCGAGCCGGAGACCAACGTCATGGCCGCCGAGCCGGAGTCCCACGTCATGGCCGCCGAGCCGGAGACCAACGTCATGGCCGCCGAGCCGGAGTCCCACGTCATGGCCGCCGAGCCGGAGACCAACGTCATGGCCGCCGAGCTTATGCCACCTTCTGCCCCGGATCCTGAGGCTGCTCCATGCCGTGTCTGGACTGTAAGCTGTGTTTTCGGGGGCGGCTGTGGCTCAGGTGGTAGAGCGGGTTGGCCACTAATCGCAGGGTTGGTGGTTCGATTCCTGGTCCACATGACTCCACATGCCGAAGTGTCCTTGGGCAAGACACTGAACCCCAAGTTGCTCCCAATGACAGGCTAGAGCTTTGCATGGAAAGTCTCGACTAATCCTATCAGCCCCGCACCCAACTTCAGCTGAGCTGAAGGTCTTCTGAGATCTCTTTGTTTTTAGGCATGGCCCACATCAGCAGATGCTTGTGAACAGCAAACGCTATTGTTAAAAAAATGTGGTGTGAGTTTTTATAAGTCAAAATAGCTCTGACCCACACCACCAATCTCATTTCATTCAATGGACACTCTATGTAAGCTCTACATGTATTTATGTAAGTGTGATTAGCTCCTGACGTGTGCTCTCAATAGGATTTAAAGGTTCTGGCTCAGCACCATCCCAAATAGACCTTCTCCTCATGGCAGCGCTTTATCAGATGGCCTTGTGGCCTTACAATAACACTGGCGCTATCAGCTGAGCACAGACTCTATCAGGCATCCCTGCCCTACAATAACAATAAATACACTGACTGGGTCATGCGTCCAACCTCAGACTTTCTTGAAACAATCCCTAGCAAACACTCACAGACATACTATTTAAAAGGGACAGTTCACCCAAAAATGAAAGTTCTCTCTTGATTTACTCACCCTCATGCTATCCCAGATGTGTGTGACTGACTTTCTTCTGCTGAACACAAATGAAGAATTGAATATTCAGAAGAATATCTCAACTCTGTAGGTCCATACAATGCAAGTGAATGGGTGGCAAGAACTTTCAAGGTCTAAAAAGCACACAAAAGCAGCATAAAAGTAATCCAAACGACTCCAGCCGTTACATCCATGTCTTCAGAAGTGATATGATAGGTGTGGGTGAGAAACAGATCAATATTTAAAGATGATAAGTGATGGTGAGTTTTAAATTGTAACTGTAGTTGAATATAATTACTAATACTTTGCATTTTAAATATGTAATCCTGTTACATGTATTCCATTACTCCCAACCCTGGGTGAGAAACAGATCCATGTATAAGTCCTTTTTTACTATAAATCTCCACTTTCACTTTCACATTCTTCTTTTGTGTTTGGCTATTCCCATTCTTCGTACACATCGCCACCTGCTTGGCAAGGAGGAGAATATATTGTAAAAAAAGGACTTAAATATTGATCTGTTTCTCACCCACACCTATCATATCACTTATGAAGACATGGATTAAACCACTGGAGTCTTATGGATTACTTTTATGCTGCCTTTATGTGCTTTTTTTTTGAGCTTCAAAGTTTTGGACCCTGTTGACTTGCATTGTTTGGAACTGCACTGCTGAAACGTTTGTGTTCAGCAGAAGAAAGAAAGAAAGTCAAACACATCTGGGATGGCATGAGGATGAGTAAATGATGAGAGAATTTTCAGTTTTGGGTGAACTGTCCCTTTAAACAGTCTTTGGAGATTAAAGGGACAGTTCACCCAAAAATTAACATACCGTCATTATTTACTCACCCACATGTTGTTCTAAACCTGTATGACCTTCTGTCTTCTGTACACCACAAAATGAAAGATGTTAGGCAGTACGACAGTCTCAGTCACCATTCACTTCCATTGTATGAAAAAAAGATGCAATGAAAGTGAATGGTGACTGAGGCTAACAAACTGCCTAACATCTCCTTTTGTGCTCAACGGAAGAAGGAAAGTCATACGGGTTTGACCAAATAGTGACAGAATTGTAATTTATGGTGAACGGACCCCAAGTGTAGCTTAAGTGAAGAAATACTTATTCTGTAACTTGCATATGTATTCTTCTCAAATGTGCCTAATTTACTGCGTATGATGAGAACACACATGAACATGAACGGACACACACAGATGTGTATCACTGTGTTGCTCTCGGCCCTTTTTGATCTGTAAAATGGATTTCTATATTTTGAGGGTTTAATCTGGGTTTGTGTTAATCTCCTGATCAACAACCCTACACCTGACACACAGATTGCAGGTAAATAAAGCTTTCTGGGAAAGCCTCTACTCAAATTAATTTTCCAGGGTTTTTGTGCTCTGTTTGGCACCATCATATAGGTCAAACAAATGAAAGAGGGTTTTTGTTATAATACAGAGTCCCTTCCAAGATGTGGAAAAATTATTCAATTTGGAAATATAATATTGTTGAATATTGCATCATTAAGAGTCGCACTGTATCTGTCAGTCCCACAGTTTTTAATTATCAAACATATTTTGTAAATGTATTGTCCTAAATTTCAAGTTCTTTTTAATGACAGCTTGTTGTTGTGTATGGACAAACAGAGCTGAAATGTGCTTCTAAAACACTTCAGTTCTGCTGAAGAAGGAAAGACACACGTCTGTGTTGGCTTAAAGGTGAATCAATCATGAGAGATTTTCAACTTTGGGGGGAACTTTTCCTTTAACTCAGTTTTCAACATTAGTGCATAGTCCAGCTGTAACTGAACATGAAGTGTAATTTGATTATTTCAATACCCTTCTTTCAGATACTATTAGACATACATGATCAGCCACAACATTAAAACCACCTGCTTAATATTGTGTAGGTCCCCCTCGTGCCACCAAAACAGTGCCAACCCACATCTCAGAACAGCATTCTGCCACGCTATTCTTCTCCTCTTCTTGAACCAGTCTGGCCATTCTCTGTTGATCTCTCTCATTAACGAGCTGTTTCAATACACAGGACTGCCGCTCACTGGATGTTTTTTTGTTTTTGGCACCATTCTGAGTAAATTCTAGAGACTGTTGTGTGTGTGTGAAAATCCCAGAAATACTCAAACCAGCCCGTCTGGCACCAACAATCATGCCACGGTCCAAATCACTGAGATCACATTTGTTCCCCATTCTGATGGTTGATGTGAACATTAACTGAAGCTCCTGACCCGTATCTGCATGATGGTATGCACTGCACTGCTGCCACACGATTGGTTGATTTGATAATCACATGGATGATTGTTGGTCCACCGACGGGCTGGTTTGCCTTTGAGTCCACCAAATAAGTTCAGCTGATACAGTAACATTTTTTAATTTTGTCATTAATAATTTTTATTGATTCCAAAATTATAATTTACACAAACGACACATGAAAACAAGGAATCAACTTTTCAATTTGGGGTTTATTTTTGGAATTTATTTATTTTTAAATCCCCTTTTCTTCCAATTATGAAATGCCCAATTCCCGCTACTTAGTAGGTCCTCGTGGTGGTGCGGTTGCTCGCCTCAATCCAGGTGGTAGAGGACAAGACTCTGTTGCCTCCGCTTCTGAGTCCGTCAATCTGCGCGTCTAATCACGTGACTCGTTGTGCATGACACCGCGGAGACTCACAGCATGTGGAGACTCATGCTACTCTCCACGATCCACACACAACTCACCACACGCCCCATTGAGAGAACCACTAATCACCACCACGAGGAGGTTACCCCATGTGACTCTACCCTCCCTAGAAACCGGGCCAATTTGGTTACCCCATGTGACTCTACCCTCCCTAGCAACCGGGCCAATTTGGTTGCTTAGGAGACCTGACTGGAGTCACTCAGCACACCCTGGATTCAAACTCACGACTCCAGGTGTGATAGTCAGCGTCAATACTCGCTGAGATACCCAGGACCCCCCACATTTTTGCAGTTAGAATAATAAGAAATACATATATTATTATTATTATTATTATTATTTTTCTGGATGTATTTTACATACAGTTTAATGTATGGAATATATTGTTGTCAGATTTGTTGTAATAGTTTCTTCGTTTGAGAGTTCTTACTTTCTTTTCATAATTTGTTATTGTAGATGTTTATTTTTACCTTTTTATTTGAGTTATATATTAATTCATTCATGTTTTTATGTATATTTTTTGAGATGACAATATCCAAGTGGGGAGGGGGAATATAAATGTTCTATTTAAGTTTTGTAATTTTTTTTAAACATGCAAAATCTGGCTAAAAAATGATTTTAAAATAAATACAAATATTTATAAAAAACATATTTAGCCTATTTTCAAGATTTGCAAATATCAAACCCGATTTTTGTAATGTTTAACTAAATAAAAATGAATAAACTTTATATTATTTCGTTTTTTATTTAATTTTATTAAAGATTACTCCATTCAGTTTGATGGAATTTTCTCATGATATGGAAATGCAGAAATCTTCAAATTATTACTATGTTGCTTCCTAATTTCACAGACACTCAAATACACTGTAAAAGAAAACACTGGGGGTGGAATACAGACCATTTTATTTCCATGATAAGAGTTTAACACAAAGCCATTTACATTGTATGTAAATCACACACACTCACACACACACACACACACACACACACTTGCCTCTCGTTTTAGTCTCAGGTCAATTGGAGTATAAAAATACCAGGAAGATCAAAGAAACACACACAGACACACACAAGTGGGCAAGAGGAAGGTGTTTGATGTTTGGGCTGTGTAAACGTTCACCGATCACATTTTTAAGAATCCAAATAAGTTCAATTATAACGTAAATCACTACAACGGTTTGCTACTTATTATATTGCAATGAAATCATTCATTTGGTAACTTCGCTTAAGCAAATGGTCATTTTCCAGATATAAAAGAAGTAAAACTGATCACAGTCTTTATGTTGGAATGTGTTTTTTCACTCATTTTTTTCCACAGATATTTCATAAAATCCTTTATAAAAGAGTTTTACGCCATGCACCAAACCGATCACCTCTGAGATGCTTCACAACATTACAAACGTTGATTTGAAGCTAAAAAAAGGTTCAAGACTCTGTAAATCCCGTCGTTAATGAAGAAATGAACTACAGTCCCATGAAGCACTGTGAATGACGTAATCAAATTGAAAAGGATGAAATATAACTTTATTGATTAAAGTGGTTGATCATAAGTGTAGAAATGAAATATTCGGATATAGTAATCAGAGTTGAGAGCGTTGAAAACCGGCTCGATTGCGCCATTCACAGTGTGGATGTGGGCGGATATTATCCGTCATTCTCTGATTTACTGGATTTTCTCGCTGAGGATCATGGGTAGTGTAGTTGTAGTTTATGTAAATACAACAGAAATTGAAAGTTGAAATAACACAGACTGAGGGCTTCATCAGAAGCATATACCAACGATGAACAACCTCGCAGCTCACAGTCGGTCTGTCTTCATAAGTTTATAAGTTATTGTTAATAATAAAATCCCCTATGGAAAACATGAATGGGATTTTTACTTCCGGAACCAGACTGTTGCGCTCTACTACTCTCTTGTGGCTCTTTTTTCCTTTTAATCTGTCTATTCTTCATCTCTTCCTCTCTTTTTTTATTTTATGACCTGCCAGTTCATCCAGATGATTGGTACTCGGCCCGCGACTTCCTGTCTCACTTCCTGTTTCCAACATCTGCTTTGTTCGTTCATGCATTCGGAATGTTCCACTAATATCTCTCCACATCTGTGACATCATTTGATCTCTTTAGAAACATTCTTGGCATTTTTACTGCTGGAGCACTCGGAGTTAAACATGTTCCCGACAGCACAGTAACGGACTAATGATTGATCATAACTAATGATAAAATTGGTGGAATTTAGGTATCAGAATATCTGAGAAATGTGAGAGGCCCGCCTGGTAAACATCTGATATCTCAGAATCGATATTACTCGCTCCAGAGATGTTGAACAGCATTTCTTCAACTTCGGTTAATTTCATGTTCCAGGGGTTGGTTTTTATTGCAACAAACACATTGAAACTTTTTTTTCTGTTTGTTATACAGGATGAAGGTCCCATTACAACTGACTTGGAAACTTTTTAACAGGCCCTCATCATTTATTTGGGGTATTTTGTCAAATGTCTTGTATGTGCAGATTTGACTGTTGAGCCTTGTGCATTGATTGAGGAGTAACAGAATACTTGTAACAGGATTACATATTTAAAGTTCAAAATATTAGTAACTGTATTCCACTACAGTTACTATTTATATAGCTGGTAATCAGATTACAGTTACATTCAAAAAGTATTTTGATTACTGAAGAGATTACTTTGCATTTTATTGTCATTTGTTAAATTAAAAAACATTATTCTGCTTTGTTGGAATTCATCCATATGTGCAGGGTCTGGAGGGATACTTTTGAGTTACTGTAATCCACTACAGATTACAGATTACATGCTGTGGAATGTAATTTGTAACATTCCGTTAGATTACTCAAGGCCAGTAATGTAATCTAAATACTTTGGATTACTTCTTCAGCACTGGTGGATTTTTTCACTTGTTTTAACTATAAAAACTGCCAGTACAGTAAGACAAAATCCACATGTTAAAAATACATTCTCTGATAAACCGAAATATCTTCTGCAGTGTTGTTTCTAAAACAATATCAATCGAACTGATCTCGTTTTAAGGATTTTTTGATATTTTTACAGGAAAACAATACAACAATTATTATCAAGAATATGATTTTTGCACTAATATCAAAGGTCTTACTAGAAAAAAGAAATTATGATCCTACATGAATTTTCTTGATAATAAATATGATCGCGTCCGGTAACATGTGCATGTAAAATGGCTAGAAATAGCATTTTAGCTTAGCATAAAGCTAACAATTTACACAAGGTTTATTTCTATTTCTTCTGCTCCAAACTTACTTCAAACGTACTTCTCTGTCTGCTCGTATGAATGTCACACATCATAAGAAAGTGTTTCACCGCTGTTCAAATGCACTTTGGATCATTTATATGTATAAATGTTTTTCATCGGAAAGCACTAAATATTAAATTAAAGAAATGACAATCAAATGCAAAGTAATCTCTTTAGTAATCAGAATACTTTTTGAATGTAACCGTCTAATTATCAATGATTTAAATTGTAACTGTAGTGGAATACAGTTACTTATATTTAGTATTTTAAATACGTAATCCATTACAATTACATGTATACCGTTACTCTCCAACCCTGTATATGAATGATGCGGTCTGAGGAGAGTTTAAACGGTGATCTCAGAATGTTACGGGTGAAAAGGTGTTTATGATGTCATACGATCAGTAGATGATGTCATTGTGTATATTCTGTGGAGTTCTGAAGTATGTTTGGGGCAGCAGAAATAGTTAACCTTGTTTAAGATTAGATTAGATTTATTTTTGATCAAGAAAATCCACATTAAATAACATTTAGATTATTATTTTTTCTCTCTAGTAATATCAGCACAATTAGGGCAAAGATGTGCTGCAAAAATCTTATTTTTGATGAGAATTTTAGTATTGCTTTCTTGTAAAATGATCTAAAAATCTTTAAACCAAGATGCATTTACCGTGTTTTACAAATGACATTTTACTGCATGTAATCTGCAAGTGATGTTGTGGAAATTTAATTAAAATAAATAAATAAAAATGACATAAGTCTCACATGACGCAGACACTTTTGGACATATGTTAGCAAGACTCTCTACTTTCTAGAGGTCCTTAGTGCTAAACAAGCCTGAATGTAAAGAAACTCTAATGTATTTTAAGTTAAACGACTGTCTCTTCCGAGCCTGTTGCACTTTCTTTTTCTTTTCATATGTGACTTTTGTAATCGTTTACCGAAAGATTCAGTTTTAATGCAAGAAACGGCGCTTATTCTATGGTCGGTGGACCTCTAGAAATTCAGAATTAAATATTCTTTCACTCTTTGGTGCAACAAGATAATAAACGTGTAGAAAATGAATTCAAATTCATGTGTCATAAGCAGATGATTTGAGATTTGATTTGCTAAATACAGGGATGTAAACTCATGAGGTGAGAAAGTCATCGCAGGTGTTCCTGATGTTTCTTAACCCCTCCTATTGCGTTTAAAGTCTGCATACACCTTTTACATTCGCGGGTCAGTTTTGACCCGGTGGAGTTTTAAGCTTATAAAACATTCGTAATTCATGTGATTTGATTAAAAACATACTGTGCATCATCGCAGCATTAGCTGGGTAACTCCTAGCCAATCACATGTCAGCCATTGCTTTATAAGTCTGCTCACAATTGATCACATTGCTGTTTCAGTGTGCTAACACGGCAACCTCCACCACCCCACCACCACCTGTTGAGTCCCGTCCTGCACAGGGGGGTGGGGTAGACTCCTCGTCCCTGCCTCCTATATCCAGCAGGACATGACGGTTCTGAGTACAACTTCTTCTGACCTCCAGGTGGAGCTTACGCCAAAGAGAGACATTACAAAAAACTCTGTGCTAATTAAAAATTATTATATACCTCAAAAATGACCCAAACACAATGGGAGCATTGAAACATATTTCTTCAGGATAGCTTTTACTTGACTATTTTATGTTTGTTTTCTGATTTATTATTAACAGTGTTTTTTGATATGCAAGTTTATATATTCTCTTTGTTTTTATGCTTTGTATTATTATATCCTTGTTTTTTTATAGTATAAAGCACCTTAAGAAGCTACTTTTAAAGGCGCTATATAAAAATACATTTTTTTATTAAAGCTTTTTTGTTGTATTTAAAGCTCTTTTTTGTGTGTTTAAGCTTAAAGTAACCCTTTAAAGTGATTCTAATAAGAAACATTTAGAAAATGTTACCAAACAATTTGGGCAAATTAGCTTCAGAAAAGGTGACCTAAGCTGAAAGTTGAGTTTTTTGCATCCCGATATTCTACTGCTGATTCTCTATAATAAGCAGATGTCAAAGGCACGACAGTCGTTAAAACGGTCCATGCACTGGATCAATTCCAGACACATTGATCAGTTGCTTCATAGTTGGGCATTTTGGGCTTTAGTGGGTGGGTTTGTTGACTTAAAGATGTGCTTGAAGCAACAAAAGATCTGCTCCACCTTACAAAACTAACAGATTAAGTCTTACTCCTCACGTTGCATTAGCTTTTATTGTTTTTGTCTGGTTTGTTTAATTTGAGTGTTTTTTTTAGAAGAAAATGTTTCGGTTTAGAGGTTATGAGAGAAGTTAAAGTCTGTCATCTTTGAACATATTATTATTTCTGAAATTATATCTGTTTCTACATACAAAAAAGTGAGCAGAATAGTGGGACATTTGGGAATGAGCTTTATACATACTATAATATGTCCCCATTTAGATAGCTAGACGTGTATGTGTGTAATCTGGAACCATGAATGTTTAATGTCTAGATATTTTATTTATAACATCTTAAAAGTGAGCTTTGACACAAGTACAAACATCCATAAGTACACCCCCCCCCCCCAGTTGCCATTTAAAATCCCAGGCTAATTTCTCTTTCCAGTCCACCACCGGTCAGCAACTAAACATCACATATAAATACATAGTTTTCGTTCTATACGTTCACTCTCCACTGTCTCACAGTAAGAATTGTTCATTGGCAGCAGCAAAAGAAGCTTATATGTTTTCAGTCCGTGCAGTCTCTGGACGGAGGTTGTAAAAGACAACTAAAGGTTTGTGGTCACTCTTTGTTGTGGTCTGGCTGCATTGGATTGAGGTACTGGTCAAATTCACTGCGGTCAAGCTGATCCAGCATGTCCGATCTCACCTCTTCTAGATAGAACTCTAGGGAAGGTCCACCCAAACAAAGCACACATGTGCACACCTCTGTTCCCCGCCAATTGTGGGGCTCCACCCCATTTTGCTGCACGGCGTGCTGTGGAAATGAGTATGCAGCCCGGGGTAGATGTACTGACGATGAATTCTGAAGATATAATGATGCACTACTGGGGAACATTACATCTCCATTTGATGATGGTGCTGCATGGTGCAACGCTGAAGAGTGGTTTGGGAATGCAACGCCTCTGTGTGGGAGATTATAGGAGTATCTTTGGTTGTACGGGTGCTGATGATTGTGCGCATGTTGCGGGATTTGACCTTGGAACATATAGCTGAGGTGAAAGGAGTCATTTGGGGAGGTGGTGGTCTCGCTTGCAGGTGTCTTGATACGCTTGTTGCACTTCCGCCGACGGGGCCTGTATTTGTAGTTGGGGTAGTCGATGGTGTGCTGGATTCGCAGTCTTTCTGCTTCTTGCATGTAGGGACGCTTCTCTGCCAGAGACATGGACTTCCATGTCTTGCCTATGACAAAAAAGAAAGTGTTAGTTCGGGAAATCACATTTTCATTTAAGTGTTATTTAAAAACAATAAAATGTAAGAAAACATGAATAGGGATGCTTCCGCTAGAAGATATAGTCCTTGACTTAAAGGAATATTCCGGGTTCAATCGACAGCATTTGTGGCATGATGATGATTACCACAAAAATTGAATTGGACTCGTCCCTCCTTTTCTTTAAAAAAAAAGCACAAATCTGTGTTCCAGTGAGGCACTTACAATGGAAGTGAATGGGGCGTTAAAATACTGTTTCAAACGTATAGCCACAAGACGTAAACAATATACGTTAACATGATATCAGAGTGATAAAATCTGAGTGATAGAATGGCTGTGGCTCAGGTGGTAGAGCGGATCGGCCACTAATCGCAGGGCCGGCCCACATGACTCCACGTGCCGAAGTGTCCTTGGGCAAGACACTGAACCCCAAGTTGCTCCCAATGGCAGTCTAGTGCCTTGTGCATGAGTGTGTGTGTGAATGGGTGAATGGGACACAGTGTTAGCACTTTGGTAACCTCTAAGGTTAAAAATGGCACTATATAAGTGCAGACCATTTACCATGTAACACCTCATGCATACTTCTGCATTAGACATCCGGGTGTTTGCACGTGATGAAATCGTACGAATTTATACGGAATTTGTACGAAATAGCCAACTTGTAAAATATGTAGGAATGTTCATGAGAATGTGTTGCTTTAAACACAATGGACCAAATTGTGAGTGTACCATGGTAACTCAATTTTTGCATTGTTTAAAGGGAAAAAAAATATTTTTTCTGGAATATTCACTCCAGGATATTCTGAACAGGTGTTTCGCGTCATAGCGATTTTTATTGCGATTTTTACTTTGACCAGTTGTACTATTTTGAATACAGAATGGAGAAGTTAAAGCGCAATTAAGTTGCTTGTTGGGAAACAATATTACAATATTCACAAACAAACGATGAAAATCGATATTACAAATATGACTCGTCCGACTAACTTCACTAAAAAAGTGTCGTACTCACCGAGGATTTTACTGAGGTCAGTGTTCTCCAGGTCGGGGTTCAGCTGCGCAAGGCGTCTGCGCTCCTCCTTGGTCCAAATGATGAACGCGTTTAGCGGGCGTCTCACCCGAGTTTCCGCGGCCGATTTCGCTTCCGGACTTGAGCAGCTGGATTCAGAGCCTACCGACACCGGGCTTGATGGACCCGACACGGGGCAATGAACCGTCCTGCGCGGTTCATTCTGCGGATGTTGCGCGTAATGGCCCTGTTGGCTCTCCAGCACCATTGTTGTGGGGCCCATGTCGAGTTCGGGGAGCATCTGGTCGAGATACATGTTGAATTCGTCCTGGTCCACCTCAGAGATCAAGTGGGGCTTTAAAAGGGTCGCGGACCAATGGGTGCGCAGAGGAGTGGATTAAAGGTGTGAAGCGCAAGAAGTTTCACCTCAGAGATAACGTGCAGACAGCATCGGACAAAATTAATAACGTTACCAGCTAAACAAAAGACTGGCTGAAGAAGTCAGTGGTGCCCAAACGAGACATAAGTCTGCGATATAGTCTAAAACGCCATTTAAAGGAATATTCCTTTAAGGTCAATCCACAGTATTTGTGGCATATTGTCAATTACAGCAAAAATGAATTTCGACACGTCCTTACTTTTCGTAAAAAATTAATAAATATCGAGATTGCAGTGAGGCACTTGTAATGGAAGTCAACGGGGCCAAAGTTTGGAGGGTATAAAGGCAGAAATGTGAAGCTTGTGATTTTATAAAAGCATTTACATTTGCTCTTCTGTTAAAACTCGTGTATTGTGCTGTGAAGTTGATTAAATCATTGTTTTTATGGTCGTTTTAGGGTTTTGGTGTTTACAGCATGACGTCGTCATGGCAACAAAGTTATAGCCAATTTTACAACTTTACACAGAAGGTTAGAATTGGATTTTTATCCCATTAAAATCACGTTAAGACGTATAACATTTACGTCTTGTGGTTATGCTAACGTTGACGTTAAGTATGTTAACGTTTACAGATTGGCCCCCATTGACTTCCATTGTAAGTGCCTCACTTGAGGAACCCGCATATTTGCTGCTTCTTTTTTTAAAGTCGAAATACATTTTTGTGCTAATCGTCACTATGCCAGGAATGCGGTCGATTGAGCTTAACTTCTATTGAACCCGGAATGTTCCTTTTAATATATCCCATGTCAAAAATCCAATGCGACTGGAGTAGGAATACAAGGTAATAAATAAGTGAGGGCAGAATGAAAGTACGGTATCCACTAGCTGATCATTTGGCAGGAGTTTGCATTCTTTTGTTACAAATCCCGCTCATTTCACTGCAGACTGGACTTGTGCAGTGTATAGTTGCCTCAGTGACCCTTCAACTACACAGATAAGAGGTCATGTTCAGCACAGACTACAATGGCAGCCCCCGAGAGGCCACCGTGGCCTACAAAGCACACCGAGCAAATGAGACAGGAGGCACTTGCAACGTCAAGAATAAATCCCATTTCAACCCTTTTCACGGACACATTTGTGAGATGCCTTCTTAAAAATGCACATTAATAAGAAGGACTCAAGCAATGAAAATAATGATATAGATCCATCATATAATGCAAATCAAATCAAATAAATGGCATTCCATATAGTCAGAAAATGGAAGTGGGAGTATGCACAGGATTCCTATGGACAATCAATGGAATGAGCATGTTTGATAGAGTCTATTATGGTATTGCATATGATACTGAAATAATGTCTTGAGGGAACTGTATGAGTTTAAATGATTTTTGATGTCATACAGGTGTTCTAACAGTTCAAGTTTGGCATGATTAATATGCAAGTATATAGGTATAAGAACGTATGTGCTCGCAAAATACACCGTCATTCTGTAATTGACCACATTAAAAATGCAAAGTGGCCGACACGTTGCCTGCAGACAACAGAGGCTTGAGATTTTGCACCGGGGCAGGTCTGATGCACCTGTTGCCCTTGTGTTGTGAACACCCTTGAGCAGTCAGTCAGCTATGGCAGCCATAATAGAATCATGAAAAGCTTTGACACCTTGATTAATCAGACTCATCTAATCAGAAACAGTCGCTCAGTTAATTCAATGACTGCAGTGATCAAGGTTTAGATTTTATCTTCTGGTCTGGCCCATGTCTAAACCCGCGGCCTGCCCTTTGACAAGAGGCAAGACAGGGGCGTTCAGTAATCGATACGATTTGGGTATAATGCATGTTAGACAGTCTAATGATACTGAGGATAATCGAATTGGAGCGTTTTGTTTTATCGTTCGGCGCACGAGACCCGCGTGATTGAGTATTCGCTAATTGGAGACTAATTCGATCTCCCGATGATTATGATGAAATGCCGCTGAACTTTAACAATCTTGAAACTAACTTTAAACTTGATAGCCTGAGCCACATCGCACCCGGAAAAGAACACGCTTCAACCGTAATAACATAGTTCATACGCTAGATAATGCCGGCGTTATAAACGGATTGGAATCACGATAAATTACAAACCAATTAACATTGTAAATGTAATGTGTTTGCATACAAATACGTTCTTTTAGCATTTGATTTGTTTACTCGATCAAAACGCGCGGTTTTGGAACGCTGCACGTGCGTGTTTGTGATGGTTTCGAATGTTCGTTTAAATTTAAAAAAATGAAACTATTCCACAAAGAAATTCAAAATTAACCGAATGTATCCAACATCAACAAACTGCTAGTCCTAGCTTCCATGTCAAAATGTAAATAGGTCACATGTCATAGGGTGTAGAATTTACACTTGAATGGCGCGAAATGACGCAGTACCAATAAACATGCGTCTTTTGTGCAGTAATGTATGTTTACACTAATAAATGATTCCTTTTTATTCTTCTTCTGAAAACTTTGGTTGTTCTCAGTCTGGAATCCACATCTGAGTTTAAAAGCATTTGTTAGTGAAGAGTGTTAATGGGTTCAGTTGATTAGTTGGAGCGACTCAGCGTGAATACAATAATGTTAGTTTCGGTGGAATTTGTTTTATTTATGTTTTTTATTTTTATTTATTGGATTATCAGTCTGGGATATGTCAATGATTAGCAACAGCATTGTTATTTTTTGTGCAGTGTCATATATATATATATATAAAACTCACTCGTCAGGTCCTTAAATGACAAAAATGTCCACGTCAAAAAGACTGCCATAATAATGTTATATATATTCATATTATTTTAGTACATTTTTTTAACCAACATCTTGATCATAACTACCAAATATTCATTAATTTTCAGGATTTTAATCCTTTAAATGCCAGTTTGTTTATATAATGCAACTGTTGATTTTTATGGAAAAAAATAAAAATAATATATATATATATATATATATATATATATATATATATATATATATATATATTCCATATACTAAATGCTAAAGGGGATATATATATATATATATATATATATATATATATGGATTTGGATTTGTCAGTGATTAGCAATAACATTGATTTTGATGCAATATTATTGTTTTGTGCAGTGTCAGATTAAACAAAAACAAAAAAACCTCACACTCAGGACCTTCCAGGACAAAAATATGCACGTCAAAAAAGCTGCCATAAAAATATTACATATTAATATTATTTTCCACTTTCACTGACTTTGATATTTTTTAACCAACATATTAAAAATGTCAATTTTGAAACCAGGTTCTTCATGGAACCACAGACCCGACAATGAACCATTTGAGAACCTTTATTTTTAAGAGTGTAGCAACAAAAACTACCACGGTATGTTTGTTACTATGCACTGCAATGTTTCCTAATCCATGAAATCATTGCATGCAATGTCTAAAGTTGGATTTGGAGGTCATTTGATTTCATTTTTAATCATTATTTAAATCTTGCTAATTTATAATGCTAATGAACATTATTTTGAGCCAAAATACTTATTTGTCAGTTGCAGTTTTGTTCAAGTTGATTCAAAAATGAATAAATAAATAACTGTCCAATAAATGAAAGGATAGTATTTGAGATAAAAACACCCCTGTTGCAGTTGCTAAAGCCCTGATACACTTCGTAACCAGAAAAAAAGCTAATTTTCCTTAAGGTGTGCCTTTAGTCCCCTTGTACCCTACAATATGTCAATACTACCTCTCTAAATGCCTGGGTGCGTGTTGGTTCATATCTTTGGGAATGTGATAATCCCGGGCTTGATTGTACGTAATTCAATTGTCTTTGTACTGAGTGAATGGGGATTGTCCTGAACACAATGTTCCATTGTATCGGGCAGCAGTCATATATGAGACTGAGCCGTTCAGGGCCAGTATATGAGCAAGAAACTCTGGAGAATCCACAGCCAGCAACTCTGTCTGGGAATACTGAAACCTCTGGAACTGCCAGGACCTAACACTTGGATATTCTGGATCAAGCGATAGCATTCCTTTGGGATTTTATCTGTCTGACTTTAAGCCTTAATACCTGCTTGGATTCAGGTGTAAATTCGGACAAGGTCTTTGTGGTGCGTATTGTCTCTTCAACGTTTATATGCCTCGGAGATGGACAGAGAATCAGAGGAGATGAAATATGAGGGTATGCTAAATTTGTTACAGCATTATATTAAAATATTGCGACTTAAATAGCACGATTCAAAACCTGACAGCCATGTGAGCTGAAGTATTGAGTTTGCATCAAACGTCTCCTGAGATATCATTCACGGTGCTTCGTTTGTGATTACTGCAACTTCCATACAGTGCTGTCTGATGGAGGGCATTAAATAGCCATTGTCTGCAAACTAGCATTGCATTGGCTCAGCAGGTAGCGGAATCAGATTCGCCCAGTCTCTCTCCATCTCTAGCATTCTCTGTCAGTCTGTCAGATGGCAAAGTGTGTAAGAACACACGGGCACACACAAGTGTGAATGTATTACCCCACACCCCCTCCTCAAACAGAAGTCTGGTTGGCAAAGCACACACACTCATGCAGGCATACAGAGGATTACAAGACCCCTGTGTGGGCTCCGTGCTTACAGTGCCCTTATTAGTGTCCCACAATGACACCCCGCCTCTAAAAGTAGATAACACAAATAACACACAACTCAACAAACTCAACAGGAACACACTTCCCACCTAATCCAACAATAAAGATGCCACTCATATACCATCCTCCCTTGGATCTGATTTGTACAAATACTTCAGAGCTCTTCGTTTTGGCAACACTCAAGAGTGGCCGAGTTCATCTTTAAAGTGTGTATCCATGCGTGAGAGGGACAGGAAGCATTGTAACTCGCGAGCATTCAGTGGTAATGTTCGATTGTATTCTGAAGTAATTATGTGATAAGACACTGGTTATCATCACTGGTCATTGTTCACCTCTCAGCTAACTGTGATCAACTACTGTATGTCACAGCAGGCGACTGCACTGTATTCGGCTCTTATCCTAACACACTTATCTCTCTTTTCTCACTCGTTTGTTTTATGCTCACATTTTTTGGATACATTTTAAATACCTTTGGCTGACAGCTGCACTCTGTAAGAGTTAATCACTTTTATAATGTTACTATCACAGGATATATATTGTTAACAGGTCAATTGAGTGCTATATTCATAGAAATGTCTACTATAACATGTTGATTGTCTGTGTGTCAGTGGTGAAATATCAGTATCCCGTATGCGTGTACACATATATAATATACATGCTATTTCTTACTCAAGATGTTGGTTCAGTGATTTGACATTGCTATTTGATGAAGACACAACATGGCAACTATAGCAAGTGTAACACATGAACAGTATGATATTGCTATTGTCATTTGAGTGTACTACTGAAATGATGTAAGTTGTGCATCTATTTCGAAAACTCAAAAAGTGGCTAAAAATACAAACATGTAGCTTATACGCATCCTATGTTTTATGTGTAGCACAATATGTCTTTGACATCCAGTTGCAAAAAAAAAACATATACATATATATATATATATATATATATATATATATATATATATATATATATATATATATATTAGCGCTGTTGATTTAACACGTTAATTCAGTGTGGTTAATTTTATTTATATATATATAATTTTTGAAACATTTAAAGATAACTATTCTATAATTTTCTAAGTCTCTTGAAAATGCTTTGAACATTTTACAGAATCTGGGCATTTTAATATACGTGCCGGGTCTCTAAAAACCCAAGTGTGTCATCATTTTTGGTGAAATTCCCATGCATTCAAGGGTTAATTCAAATGTGTCTGCTTCTGCAAAGGCCCTACCAACACACTCCCACGGCAAAATCATCAGGATTCGTACGACTTTTCTAAATTTGGCTAATTCGCATGATATCGTGCGTCTGCGCTCGTTTGAATTCCTACGACTTTCACTACAGCCAATGACGTCGCTGCACATCTTTTCCATCTAATCAGTGAATGTCTTGCTTCTGTCACACACACCAACTTCCTGTCATGTTTACACACTCTACGGATGGGTTAAGTTTACATAAGGGTTTTGGGAAAGGGAATAATATTAATATGTATGTCCTTAAAGTCTCGTGCGCAGAACTCCCACTAACTTCCGCATTAGACATCCGGACATTTGCACGTGATGAAGTCGTACCAATTTATGCGAACAACATCGTGCGAGACCAATCGAAATAGTCAACTCATAAATTATGTAGGACTTTCGTGAGATCAGGTCGGCCTTACACTGACATTTGTAAACTTTAATAATGTTTGCTTAACTTGGGTTTTTTTCCCAAATGATCACCTGTAACTCCTCCTAGAGAAAACACCAGTAGATGGATTTAAAAAACAAAATAGCGAAATAAAGACCCAATTAAATCAAAATAAAAGTGTTACTGCTTCAAGTCCTTATCTGTTAGCTTTAAGGTCATCTAGCTAGTGCACACTGACAAAATGTGTGTTCAGATAAGCATTTAAAATCTGTAGTCTCTCTGTCTTCACACCCAAGCAATATCATGACCTCACATAGAGGTTCAGAAACGTATTCCATTTAAACACTTTCTTGTACGAGAGCGCACCCTACCCTTACATCTGTTCAGCGCACATGGCTGTGTTCTCACCCGCACTGATGATGTCTTCACAGGGCACTTCGAAAGGAGCACAATCCGTGCTGTAGGGACGTTCCAAAGAGATTTCCCAATAAGAATCGCTTAAATAGTGAGTTTTAAATGACCGTCATCACCTTACAGCCCTCTGAAGCTCTCACAGGGGAGGGTAATAGTTTTCGAAGGGAACAGGGCATAGGGATGATCACTTCTGAATGGGATGCGCACTTGGGAGCTGGATGTGGAACAGTTGCTGGAGTTTATTCACGTTTAATCCAGGTGTTTTTCTGCTCAATCAACAGCATTTGAGGCATGATATTGATTACCACTAAAAATAATTGCGACTCGTCTCTCCTATATTTAAAAGGGAGAGTGAGAGAGAGAGAGAGAGAGATAAAAGAAAGCAAGCACAAATCGTTGTTACTGTGATGCATTTACATTTACATTTATGCATTTGGCAGACGCTTTTATCCAAAGTGACTTACAGTGCACTTATTACAGGGACAATCCCCCCGGAGCAACCTGGAGTTAAGTGCCTTACTCAAGGACACAATGGTGGTGGCTGTTGGGATCGAACCAGCAACCTTCTGATTACCAGTTCAGTGCTTTAGCCCATTACGCCACCACCACTCCAATACAATGGAAGTGAATGGGGCCAATCCAAGCCAAAGGATGTAAACATCATACATGTTAACATGATTTTAGTGTTATAAAAGTGCTTACTGACCTTATTCGTGCAAAGTTATATCCAATATTACAACGAAACCCTGTAATTCCGGTATTGGATATATTTTGGCACAGATAAAGTGAGCGACTTTATCGCACTAAAATCGCATTTTACCGTTTATGGACAGGCCCCATTCACTTCCATTGAACGTGCTTTACTGTTACCAATTTTATTATTATTTTTCTAATTATCAAAGAGGGAAAAGTCGAAATGATTTGTTTTGCTATTCTCAGTATCATGCCACAAATGCTGTTGATAAAGCTTGACTTGTATTGAACCGGGAATATTCCTTTAAATTCTACAACATCTGACTGGAAAACCCTTCAAGGTTCTTGAAACCTGTATTTTTAATAGCGAGTCACATTATCTTCCTAAACAAGCAGCCAATGCTGAGATTGAAAGCTGAAAGTAAGGTAAACTGTTGTACGCTTGCTAGCACTTTCCTCTTTTCCACACACACGGCCTCATATTGAGCTCAGCACATTCAAACGTGCTCTCTGCTGCTTTGAAGATAAGCCCTGGTGTTCGCTCATAAACACTGATTGTGAGCTCGCTTTCCTGAGGTTTTGATTTATTTAGAAAATAACGCTGAAAGGATTCGGGTGCTTTTCCTGTCCCGTTCTGGCCATGTAAATATCTCCTCAGAGTGGGTTTATTATTGGCGACAGGAACACACTCCATCATAAGACCAGAGACCCACCCGCTCACAAGCTTACCAAAGGCTCAAAAAATAAGGACAAATAAGTTCATTTTGGATGGATGATATTCCAGAGTATAAAGCAGTTATAAGGTGTGCAGTTAACTTTTATCTTAGCCATATAAATGTGTAGACTTATACTGTTTTAATATAAAGCCAATTGTGATTGTGTTTTTACATTCAGAACTAGCTTACAGTGTAAAGAACTTAAAGGGACAGTCCACCCAAAAATGAAAACTCTCTCATCATTTACTCACCCTCATGCCATCAGATGTGTATGATTTTCTTTCTTCTGCAGAACACAAATTAAGATTTTTAGAAGAAAATCTCAGCTCTGTAGGTCCATATAATATAAGTGAATGGGGTCTTTGCATTAAATGGTTGTTGTTCTCCATCTGCGTCGCTCGTTTTGGTTAGCTTTACGTTGCATCTCGAGACCGGGAACAGAAAACAGGCTGTTAGAATCATCATGGCACCGCCCAGTGGTTGCTCTGGAAAACTGTGGATAGTAACAGACTTAAATATTGATCTGTTTCTCACCCACTCCCAGGGCTGCACTGGGAAGAGAAATCGGCCTGGGATTTTACATGGCAACTGGCCCAAAAGGGATGTTGGTTGATCCAAATGTTGTTGAGCGGGGGTGTCACTGTCGCTGTCCTTTTCTGCATATTGCAGTGCCGTTTTGTGGTCCGTTCTGCATAATGTGGCGGCTCATTTTGATTATTGGTACGTTTCGCGGATGCACCACTGGAACGCTCAGTTCTCCCGCTGGCCAGTCTGCCCATGATCGGCCCAAAAGTGCGTCGGCCCACCGGGAAAATGCCCGGTATGCCAGATTGCCAGTCCAGCCCTGCTCACACCTATCATATCACTTCTGAAGACATGGATTAAACCAATAAATGTAACCCTTTAAACTACACCATTCTTCCCAGAAGTCCACGACAATCTCACGAAGACCTGGCACACGGCCAATTCGCGGTCCTTACAATAGTGGACCACGCCGAAGATAAGGGACACGTTAAGCTTCCCCCTATTCAAGAGGCAGTTACAGTACATGGATTACTTTTATGCTGCCTTTATGTGCTTTTTGGACCTTCAAAGTTCTGGCCACCCATTCACTTGCATTGTAAGGACCTACAGAGCTGAAATAATCTTCTGAAAATCTTCATTTGTGTTCAGAAGAAGAAAGAAAGTCAAACACATCTGGGATGACACGAGGGTGAGTAAATGATGAGAGAACTTTCCGTTTTGGGTGAACTATTAACTATTTTTTTCAATGAATATTTCAACTGAACTAAATGGAGCTGGATGAACATTCATTTCTTCTTCTTGAAAATATATAAAAACACACACACACACACACACCACTGTGCAAAAGTTTTAGGCACTTGTGAAAAATGTTGCAAAGTGAGGACGTCTTCAAAAATAATGACATAAATAGTTTTAATTTCTCACTTAATATCTTACAAAGTCCAGTAAACATATAAAAGCTCAATCAATATTTGGTGCGGCTTTAAAACAGCACCAATTCTCCTACTTACACCTGGACACAGTTATTCTTGGTTGTTGGCTGATGGGATGTCGCAAGCCTCTTGGAGAATTCTCCACAGTTCTTCTGTCTATTCTCGATCGCTTCTGTCTCTTCATGTAATCTCAAACGGGCACGATGTTCAGTGGGGGTCTCTGTGGGGGCCGTGACATCTGTTGCAGGACTCCCTGTTCTTCTATTCTAATCTTTTCTATTTGCAAAAGTAAAGTTTGGGGGTATAAAATGTATTTTTCCTATTGTCACACTAAAGCTGAAGATATAAACATATTTAATACACCTTTGCTTCCTTAGAGTAATAATGTCAGTGCATATATTGCATGCTCTTTAAAAGGAATATACATCTCTGCATCCAAAAGGGCAAAGAAAGTGACGTGGATGAGAGATGGGAAAGCTACTCGTCATGGTAGTTAGTCGGTTGGGTTACTCACACTCACACAGACCATGTGCTTCCTTTGATAATGTCCTTTTGACAATACAGCAGCGTGCTATATTTAGTCACCAGTCGAGAACATTTTAAAAAGCAATAAATAAAAAGAACAAATGTAGCTCTTAGGATTAGAAGATAGCGAAAGTGTGATAAAATGCAACTTTCGTTAAGGGCAATGTGCTTTATCGTTGGGGAAACAGCACAATTAAATCAGTATAAAGAGACGTGGAAAGCTTTGCTTTGCTGTAAGATTCCCAGAAATGAGGAGATCTGAAATAAAACTATACGGTGCTCCATGAACTTCAAGCAGTTACTTTCCCACATTCAGGGCTGTAGTTAATAGGGTGAGTGGTGTTAATGATTAGGGGCCAAAAAACACATTTTTAAATGTATTTTTTAATATGAAAGGGGCCCATACCAATACAGTTTGGGTGACAGAATTTCTTACTAGGGCCCAGCCCACTTTAGTGATCGACAACAACAACAGAAAATGTATTGTAGGCCTATTTGTTTACGTATTAATTTGTTGTTATTATTATTACGTCACAATGTAATTTCATGTGTGAATGCTCATCATCTGGAAAAATATTAAGGACATGTTTCTTAAAACCCCCTCAGTGACATGAAATTTGCGAAAACAATCACATTTCGATCAGGCCTCTTTCGCGCCGGTGGGAATTGATGAAGTAACTTGCGTATGTATATTTGTGTTGCGCGGGACCGTGCACCACTCAGGCCCGGATACAGCTGTCAGTGAGTAATGCCACATTCACAGGCTCATGCCCTGTTGTTTCGCTACTCGTACACATCCAAACACACTGACGCAGCTGGTTCCTGTTTTCTGTGGTGTTCTTCCTGTTTCCCGTTCACCTGCTATCAGAGATGTTTCAGTAACACTTAAGGTCTGTCTATAGGATATTCATAAAGCCTAAGGCTACACATAACCATGTTACATTTTAATAATTGGTTACGCAATTCAAGGAGTAGGCATATAATGCATTATAACACATGATATTTGGGTGCTTATGTGTTTTAATGCATTACAAGCTACTATTTAAAGGCATGAGTGTGTATAGGTGATACACATATCTTATGGGTTAAGTGTGGTTGGTTCAAATATCTGAGAACACATTGAAAATGTAAATGGTCTGCACTTATATGGCGCCTTTTTAACCTTAAGGGTATTCAAAGCACTTTACATTGTGTCCCATTCACCCATTCACACACACACACACACACACACACACACACACCAATGGTGGCAGAGCTGCCATGCAAGGTGCTAACCTGCCATTGGGAGCAACTTGGGGTTCAGTGTCTTGCCCAAGGACACTTCGGCATGTGGAGTCGTGCATTTTTTCCTATATAAGCGTGCGCTCACACACCATTTCTTTAGAATTGTATTCCTTCAAGACTGATAACAGTTCATCTTGACTATGACAGATCATCTAATCTTGATCAGCCCGCTCTTCACGTCGACAGACACCCGTCAGGACGTTCTTCACTTGATTCTCAGCGCCTGTTGCGGAGGAATCACCCGCCCCCTCTGGTGTACCGATGAAGAAGTCACTCGCCACTGGACCGGGTCCTTCGCTCAGTCTGACATCTACCTGCTTCCCGCAGCATCCAGGCAGGAGCTGTATCCTTATATATACATATAATTCCTTCCAAGTGATGTAAATCACCAATAAAAGAGCCACTTGTGTGTACGCGTCTTCATAAAGATGCCATATCGCAAGTGTTCCTGTGAGCGACACATCACTCCGTCAGACCAACATGAGAGCTGTCATGGACATAATCAGCCCTCACTGTGAGGACATGAGCCTTAAGACGCTCTGCTCTTGGGTCGCCCTCGTTCTGAGGGACTATTCAGCCTCCCGTGCCCTCCCGACCCCTTCCTCTGTATAAGTCATGAGGGACCACATGAGGAAACACGGCGGGGCTGCTCGGTAGAGATGGAAGTACCCGAGGTGGATCTCGCGCCTGCACGAGCCCCTCGATCTTCCCTCGCAGCGTCTTCACCAGAACAGTACACACAGTACTGTGCAAAAGTTTTAGGCACTTGTGAAAAATGTTGCATAGTGAGGATGTCTACAGCCCTCTGTTAATGAGTGCATTGCTGTTTTATTTGCAGGTCTGATGATGATAATGATATGGTGTCCCTCACAGCATCGGACATGGAAGAATACAGCGAGGGTGAAGAGCACACACAGGCCACTGATAGAGCTTCTTTGCATCCTCTCACAGGCGGTTGAGGAGCTTGGTCTTGGGTGTTCCCCTCAAGAGGAGCCAGTCAAATCTCAAATCTCTAGCCACCACCAGCAAGCCGTGGCCCGGAAACGCAAACTATTGCGAGGGAACGCAAATCTTATTACGAGGGAATGCAAAACTATTGCGAGGGAACGAAAACTATTGCGAGGGAACGCAAATCTTATTACGAGGGAATGCAAAACTATTGCGAGGGAACGCAAAACTATTGCGAGGTAACGCAAATCTTAGTGTGAGGGAATGCAAAACTATTGCGAGGGAATGCAAAACTATTGCGAGAGAATTCAAAATATTGCGAGGGAATGCAAAACTATTGCGAGAGAATTCAAAACTATTGCGAGAGAATTCAAAATATTGCGAGGGAATGCAAAATATTGCGAGAGAATTCAAAATATTGCTAGGGAATGCAAAACTATTGCGAGGGAATGCAAAACTATTGCGAGGGAATGCAAAACTACTGCAAGAGAATGCAAAACTATTGCGAGGGAATTCAAAATATTGCGAGAGAATGCAAAACTATTGCGAGGGAATGCAAAACTATTGCGAGGGAATGCAAAACTACTGCAAGAGAATGCAAAACTATTGCGAGGGAATTCAAAATATTGCGAGAGAATGCAAAACTATTGCGAGGGAATGCAAAACTACTGCAAGAGAATGCAAAACTATTGCGAGGGAATTCAAAATATTGCTAGGGAATGCAAAACTATTGCGAGAGAATGCAAAATATTGCTAGGGAATGCAAAACTATTGCGAGAGAATGCAAAACTATTGCGAGGGAATGCAAAACTACTGCAAGAGAATGCAAAACTATTGCGAGGGAATTCAAAATATTGCTAGGGAATGCAAAACTATTGCGAGAGAATGCAAAACTATTGCGAGGGAATGCAAAACTACTGCAAGAGAATGCAAAACTATTGCGAGGGAATTCAAAATATTGCGAGAGAATTCAAAATATTACGAGAGAATTAAAAATATTGTGGGAGAATTCAAAATATTGCAAGAGAATTCAAAATATTGAGAGGGAATGCAAAATATTGCGAGAGAATTCAAAATATTGTGGGAGAATTAAAAATATTGCAAGAGAATTCAAAATATTGCGAGGGAATGCAAAACTATTGCGAGGGAATTCAAAATATTGTGGGAAAATTCAAAATATTGCGAGGGAATGCAAATCTTATTGCAAGGTAACGCAAATTATTTTAGAAAAAAATTCCCTTTGGTGCTTCGTAAGTCTCTGTAAATCAGATTGACGGTTTTTAATACAAGCTCGAGAAGTTTATTTTGCTACCGTTCCTTTTTGCTACGTAAAGTTCTAGAACTCTTGAAGTCAAATAATAAGAAATTAATGTAAATTTTTTCAATTCAACTTTTCAAATTGATTTGAATTAAAACAAAATGCTAAAATGACGCATCTTAATTTTTAGGCATTCATAACTTTATAGGCTTTACACAAAATGTATCCAGTATGGTTCACTCATTTACACACTTTCACTGGCAAGACAAGCTGTGATTCATCCTTCATCTCAGATTTATTATCTATAGGTTTGAGGATCTTCTTGTCGGCCATATTAACCACACACAAGATCTGACGAGGATCCTTTCTTTGTCCCAGCATATCAAACAGCGCAACCTTAAAGCCCAGGGCCCCTCCCGGCCAGTCAAGGGCCCCTGGGCACTGGCCCCATTGGCCCGGTCAGTAATCCATCCCTGGGTATACAGATGGATCATAGTAGCTAGTTGTGATAACTCCATTTCAGTGGCTTTCTCCGATGCAACCTGAACTTCCAGGTCCAACTTTTGCACAAAATATATCAGCAGCACCCTGAAACAAACAGCCACATGCACAGCAAGCATCAAGCATTACTTGAAAGAAAAACACTTGGAGTAAATTGTGCTTTGCTGCTGCCCCCTGCTGGACAGTCAAAGTTACTACATATCTTTTTAAACAACAGATAATTGTCTCAGTGTTTTTTTATTTTAGTAAATTTTGGTCTTTTGGTCTTTGTCCTTTAAATTTAGCCAATATGTCACCATGTCATGTTCATTAGTTTTAGTCCATTTTACTCTGCCTAAAATGGCATTTAATATATGCATTAAATATCATTTTAGTTGACAATGTGCAAAGTGGAAAAACCATATCCCAAACTGTAACAGACCAAACTTTGAAAAATGTAGAAACTACTTACAGTTATTTAAATATGTATCAAATATATTAAAGATTAGTATGTTTAATATGTACAATTAAACAACATGACCTGAAAAACTGAGCTCCCAAAACAATGAATATACTGAAGCTAAGTTTTCCATTTAGACAGTTTAGGATAATGCATTACATGTAGCATGTGTTAAAGGAACTTTTGTCTTTGTGTCGTCTTGTACTTACACTGACACCTGGTGGCTTGGATGCAGTATCATTTAAAATCAATAGTTTCAGTTTCAGATGTCTTTGGATAAATGTAGTATTCACAGTCAGCCATGATGACTTTAATCAATGAGTGAAAGTGACCAATAACAGGACGTTACTGAGATTAAGCGAGTAGTATTCGGCTGGTCATGTGATTCCAATATGGCCGCCCCCATGTGTGGACCCTCTCCATGTAGAATAAAACAGCTTTTATAAGGTTACTGATATCACTGGAGAAAAACTTTTTATTTTCTTGTCATAAACCACTTCATTAATGGCTGGATTCGTATGTTTTGTCTCGTCTTTAATATCGGTGAAAAAAAGAATGACATAAAAGCCTTCGCCGTCGCACATTTTCAGTCATTTTGTTTAAAGAGATTTGTGCACCTCATCAGTGAGCTGTGCACTATAGGCTCGTTTCAGAGGCTGGACCGTGACCGCTGTTGAGGAGCTGGGTCAGATCCATGGGGTCAACATGGGGTCAACACGCCCCAAATATATGAGGTACTGCAGTCTGCGCATACTGGGGTCTACGACCAGGGCCGTAGCTAGTGGGGTGAAAGGTGGTAATGATTCTAGGGGCCCACAGGTCCAGGGGGGCCCCACATCAAATTCTAAACTGTATTATTTTAATAGTAAAGGGGCCCAGAGCAATATAATGTAAGGGGTCCTGAATACTTTACTCTGGCTAACATTAAATTAAACCACATTCTGCACACGCGAGGAATAAATAATTAAATAAAATTAAACCACATTCTGCACACGCGAGGAATAAATAATTAAATAAAATTAAACCACATTCTGCACACGCGAGGAATAAATAATTAAATAAAATTAAACCACATTCTGCACACGCGAGGAATAAATAATTAAATAAAATTAAACCACATTCTGCACACGCGAGGAATAAATAATTAAATAAAATTAAACCACATTCTGCACACGCGAGGAATAAATAATTAAATAAAATTAAACGACATTCTGCACACGCGAGGAATAAATAATTAAATAAAATTAAACCACATTCTGCACACGCGAGGAATAAATAATTAAATAAAATTAAACGACATTCTGCACACGCGAGGAATAAATAATTAAATAAAATTAAACGACATTCTGCACACGCGAGGAATAAATAATTAAATAAAATTAAACCACATTCTGCACACGCGAGGAATAAATAATTAAATAAAATTAAACGACATTCTGCACACGCGAGGAATAAATAATTAAATAAAATTAAACCACATTCTGCACACGCGAGGAATAAATAATTAAATAAAATTAAACCACATTCTGCACACGCGAGGAATAAATAATTAAATAAAATTAAACCACATTCTGCACACGCGAGGAATAAATAATTAAATAAAATTAAACCACATTCTGCACACGCGAGGAATAAATAATTAAATAAAATTAAACCACATTCTGCACACGCGAGGAATAAATAATTAAATAAAATTAAACCACATTCTGCACACGCGAGGAATAAATAATTAAATAAAATTAAACCACATTCTGCACACGCGAGGAATAAATAATTAAATAAAATTAAACCACATTCTGCACACACGAGGAATAAATAATTAAATAAAATTAAACCACATTCTGCACACGGAGGAAAAAATAATTAAATAAAATTAAACCACATTCTGCACACGCGAGGAATAAATAATTAAATAAAATTAACCACATTCTGCACACGCAAGGAATAAAATAAAATAATTAAATTAAATTAAATTAAATTAAACAACATTCTGCACACGCGAGGAATAAAATTATATAATTAGATTAAACCACATTCTTGGAGGAATAAAATTAAATAATTAGATTAAACCACATTCTTGGAGGAATACAATTAAATAAATAAATTAAATTAAACCACATTCTACACACGCGAGGAATAAAATTATTAAATTAAATGAAAATAAACCACATTCTACACACGCGAGGAATAAAATAATGAAATTAAATGAAAATAAACCACATTCTACACACGCGAGGAATAAAATTATTAAATAAAATTAAGCTACATTCTACACACGCGAGGAATAAAATTATTAAATAAAATTAAGCTACATTCTACACACGCGAGGAATAAAATTATTAAATAAAATTAAGCTACATTCTGCACACGCGAGGAATAAAATAAATAAAATTAAATTAAACCTCATTCTGCACACTCGAGGAATAAAATAAATCAATTAAAATAAACCACATTCTGCACATGCGAGGAATAAAATAAATCAATTAAAATAAACCACATTCTGCACATGGGAGGAATAATATAAAATAAATTAATTAAATTAACCACATTCTGTACACGCGAGGAATAAAATAAATAAATTAAATTAAACCACATTCTGCACACGCGAGGAATAAAATAAAATAAATCAATTAAAATAAACCACATTCTGTACACGCGAGGAATAAAATAAAATAAATCAATTAAAATAAACCACATTCTGCACAAGCGTGGAATAAAATAAATAAATTAAATTAAACTACATTCTGCACACGCGTGGAATAAAATAAATAAACTAAATTAAAATACATTCTGCACACGCGAGGAATAAAATAAAATAAATAAATTAAATTAACCACATTCTTCACACGCGAGGAATAAAATAAAGTAAATAAATTAAATTAACCACATTCTGCACACGCGAGGAATAAAATAAAAGATTTAATTTAATTTAATTTAATTAACCACATTCTTCACACGCGAGGAATAAAATAAAATAAATAAATTAAATTAACCACATTCTGCACACGCGAGGAATAAAATAAAATAAATAAATTAAAATAACCACATTCTTTCCACGTGAGGAATAAAATAAAATAAATAAATAAAATTAACCACATTCTGCACACGCGAGGAATAAAATAAAATAAATAAATTAAAATAACCACATTCTTTCCACGTGAGGAATAAAATAAAATAAAATAAATAAAATTAACCACATTCTTTCCACGTGAGGAATAAAATAAAATAAAATAAATAAAATTAACCACATTCTTTCCACGTGAGGAATAAAATAACATAAATACATTAAATTAACCACATTCTGCACACGCGTGGAATAAAATAAATAAACTAAATTAAAATACATTCTGCACACGCGAGGAATAAAATAAAATAAATAAATTAAATTAAACCACATTCTGCACACGCGATGAATAAAATAAAATATTTAATTTAATTAAATTAAATTAACCACATTCTTCACACGCGAGGAATAAAATAAAGTAAATAAATTAAATTAACCACATTCTTCACACGTGAGGAATAAAATAAAATAAATGAATTAAATTAACCGCATTCTTTCCACGTGAGGAATAAAATAAAATTAATTAATTAAATTAACCACATTCTTTCCACGCGAGGAATAAAATAAAATAAATTAAATTAAATTAAACCACATTCTGCACACGCGATGAATAAAATAAAGTAAATAAATTAAATTAACCACATTCTTTCCACGTGAGGAATAAAATAACAAATACATTAAATTAACCATATTCTGCACACGCGATGAATAAAATTAAATAATTAAATTAAATTAAACCACATTCTGCACACGCGATGAATAAAATAAAACATTTAATTTAATTAAATTAAATTAACCACATTCTTCACACGCGAGGAATAAAATAAAGTAAATAAATTAAATTAACCACATTCTGCACACTCGAGGAATAAAATAAAAGATTTAATTTAATTAAATTAAATTAACCACATTCTTCACACGCGAGGAATAAAATAAAATAAATAAATTAAATGAACCACATTCTGCACACGCGAGGAATAAAATAAAATAAATAAATTAAATTAACCGCATTCTTTCCACGTGAGGAATAAAATAAAATAAATTAATTAAATTAACCACATTCTTTCCACGCGAGGAATAAAATAAAATAAATAAATTAAATTAAACCACATTCTGCACACGCCATGAATAAAATAAAATAAATAAATTAAATTAAAATACATTCTGCACACGCGATGAATAAAATAAAGTAAATAAATTAAATTAAAATACATTCTGCACACGCGATGAATAAAATAAAGTAAATAAATTAAATTAACCACATTCTTTCCACGTGAGGAATAAAATAACAAATACATTAAATTAACCATATTCTGCACACGCTATGAATAAAATTAAATAATTAAATTAAATTAAACCACATTCTGCACACGCGAGGAATAAAATAAAATAAAAAAAAAATTACATTCTGCACACGCGAGGAATAAAAAAATAAAATAATTTAAATTAAACCACATTCTGCACATGCGAGGAATAAAATAAATTAATTAAATTAAACCACATTCTGCACAAGCGAGGAATAATATAAAATTAATTAATTAATTAAACTACATTCTGCACACGCGAGGAATAATATAAAATTAATTAATTAATTAAACTACATTCTGCACACGCGAGGAATAATATAAAATTAATTAATTAATTAAACTACATTCTGCACACGCGAGGAATAATATAAAATTAATTAATTAATTAAACTACATTCTGCACACGCGAGGAATAATATAAAATTAATTAATTAATTAAACTACATTCTGCACACGCGAGGAATAAACAAATTAAATTACCCACATTCTGCACACGCGAGGAATAATATAAAATAAATAAATGTAATTAAATTAACAACATTCTGTACACGCGAGGAATAAAATAAATTAATTAAATTAAACTACATTCTGCACACGCGAGGAATAAATTAATTAAATTAACAACATTCTGCACACGCGAGGAATAATATTAAATAATTAAATTAAATTAACTACATTCTACACACAGAGGAATAAAATAAAATAATGAATGAAAAAGTTGTTATAACGTGACATTTTTAGATACACTCTCAAATGTAATTCTTAAACATTTGTTTATAAGAAGTTACAAAATAGCAATGGATCTAATAAAAGACAGATAATTATTAAGATAAGGAGCTATACAATTCCCCCTTTTAAATAAATAAAAATGAAAATAATTACAATAGGAAGTTTCCATTAAAATCCAATTATTTTATAACTGTTATTTTTATTATAAAAATAACAATAAGTATTATTATAACTACAATTTATCATGAAAAATGTATTATTATTATTTAACAGCAGTAACTAACTGCAGCAATATGGGTGTTTATGATTTTACAGTTTCACAGAATAGTCTTCAATACATTTTATTCTCAATCGACAGCATGTTGTTTATCACCAAAATTAATTTAGACTCAACCCTCCATTTATTTAAAAAAATAAAGCAAATAAATAAAGTTATTCATGTCTTGTGGCTATACTTTTGAAACAGTGAGTATTTAAACAGACAGATTGGCCCCATTCACATCCATTGTAAGTGCCTTCCCTGCACGGCACCAATGTAACAGGGTTCATTGTTGTGTGGAAGGGGGAAGCTGGGACCGGGTTGAACAGTACATATAGACATTTATTGGCATCCCTGGCTGCTCCTTATCTCTCTCTCCTGCTGATTGGGGCAACTCAGTGCCAGGCATGCACCCTCACAGCCCGGCCATGCCCTCCTCCTCGTCAAAGGGTTAAAGACTGATATAAATGGACAAGTGATTGAGGATTTGATTGACATGAAGAATCTGACATGTCTAAATGATGGGAAGTATACTCGGGTGGATGTGGCTTCAGGCGTAGAATCAGCACTAGATGTAGCATTGGTATCATCTTTAGGAGGGATAACTATGGAAAGTGTTAAGTAAAGGTACAGTAGGCAGTGATCATTATCCAGTAGTGAGGTTTCAACTAGGTCGTGTATAGGACACTTTCCCATATGCATTGTCAAGTGTCCTGAGCCATAAGGGAACTGAGAACCCCTCTGATCGTTTAGCTCCTGCTGGTAAATGTCAGAACTACATCAGCTTTATCCCACAAGAATGAGGCCAAAGAATTTATGTGTGCTCATTTAATGTAAGATAGTTACATAGAGATATTTTATTTGAAGTGCTAAAAAACAAAGATATAACACTGAAAGAAAGCTTCTATTCGGAGTCACGTGACACCATGTGAGGAGCGGACGTGTAAACAGCGAGCTCTGCGCACTTTGCTAGTTTTTAATAATTTTTATGGCATAAACCGGTGATGTTCAACACATCCTGCTACATATCTGTGCTTTGAAGTCAACATGGCAAAGAAGTCAAAATCCTCAGGTTCTGGACATATTAAAAGATACTTACATGCTCAAGATGAAACCTGCGGACCTGATGGGCCTGCGGACCAGGGACTCGGTTTGGATGGTGAGGTGGGAGAAATCCAGCATCAATTGTCCAACGTGATTGTGATGCTGTCGAAAGTTGTTGCCGACTTGGAGGATCTTGCTGTAACACGTAGATTGATTACTGCGATGGAAACAAAACTCTTTGAGTTGGGTACGAGATTGTCGGACGTCGAGAGATGGATCGATTATCTGGAGTCATTGGAGAGGGAATTATCTGCTAATCCGCTAACGACCAAGATAGAATTGGAATGAGTTTTTGAAAATCTGGAGGATGGCGAAATAACGTCAGAATTGTTGGAATTCCTGAACATGAAGGCAGAGATATGATAAAATTCCTAGACGAGCTCTTCCAGAGTCTGCTTGACATAACAAGCCAAAAACTGGAAATCGAGCGAGCTCGCAGTTCCGCTGAGGGAGATTGGCGATCAATTTCGATCAAATTTCTGAGATCATCTGATAAAGAGCTTGTGTTACGTGAGGAGCAAAAAAAAGCTTTCTTGGAAGAATCACAACATTTTCTTGTTCCCAGACTTTTCAAATTCGACAAGAGAGAAACGTGATCATTTCAAGGAATGCCATAAACTCTTACATCAACGGAAGATCTTTTGCTCTGATGTTCCCGGCCAAGTTGAGAATAGATACTAAGGATGGCCGAAAAGTATTTACATGCCCACAATAAGGGCTTGACTGGGAAGAGAAATCGGGCCGGGATTTTATATAGCAACTGGCCCAAAAGATTTTCCTTTTCTGCATATTGCGGTAGCATATTATGGTCAGTTCTGCATAATGCGGCAGCTCATTTTAGCTTATCCATTCCCACAATAAACAATATCCTTCATAGAGGCAATGGGTAAGTAAGCCATTTGATGGTTCTCATGTGGCCCCCCCATTTAGCTTGTCTCACCGTACATACACTTGGTTGTCCGAGGAAGCTGAGTGCCTTCTGCGTTTCTTTTTGTGCTGGTGGGGACTCTCGTTGGCGTACATGGACTGTTTGAGTATAGAGGGATGGATGCCGGTTTGACTGTGCTTGTCACGTGGAATCTCGTTGGCGTACATGGACTTTTTGAGTTTAGAGGGATGGATGCCGGTTTGACTGTGCTTGTCGCGGGGAATCTCGTTGGCGTACATGGACTTTTTGAGTTTAGAGGGATGGATGCCGGTTTGACTGTGCTTGTCGCGTGGAATCTCGTTGGTGTACACGGACTGTTTGAGTTTAGAGGGATGGATGCCGGTTTGACTGTGCTTGTCGCGGGGAATCTCGTTGGTGTACATGGACTTTTTGAGTTTAGAGGGATGGATGCCGGTTTGACTGTGCTTGTCGCGGGGACTCTCGTTGGTGTACAGGGACTTTTTGAGTTTAGAGGGATGGACGCCGGTTTGACTGTGCTTGTCGCGGGAAATCTCGTTGGTGTACATGGACTGTTTGAGTTTGGAGGGATGGACGCCGGTTTGACTGTGCTTGTCGCGGGGACTCTCGTTGGGACTCTCATGGACTTTTTGAGTTTATGGGAGTTTATATCCCATTTATTCATGGGATGATGCCCGTTTTTCCTTTTTCTGTTTGTTTGGTTCTGGGGAAGTTCAGCGTTAGATTGTTGCACTAATGGGGAATGTGGTCTTTATAATCTTGTTTTTGACAAACAATCTATGTTTTATAATATGTAAAAATGTAAAATGCTAATATAAGTGGATTACCTCTCTCCACGTTCAATGGGATTGGGTTGGGGCATCTCATAAAAAGAAGGGAGGTTATTTATTTTCTTAAACGTAAGAAATATGATGTAGTGTTTCCTTCAAGAAACGCATCTTTCCCTGCAGGAAACTGAACATTGGGAAGATATGGGCTGGAAATGTTTACTTAAGTGCTGGCTCAAGTAAGAACAGGGAAGTCTTAAAGATAAATTAGGAAGAGTCATTATTGTTTTAGCAGAAATTCAGGGTCAAAGGTTGAATATTTACGTACCTAATGCTGATGAGCAGCGCTTTTTTATAGATCTTGAAGGGATGTTGCAAACCGTTGGAACCCCTCATGATATAATATTGGGAGGAGACTTTAATCTATTGGTGGACTCAATCCTTGATCATAGTGAAGCAAGTATGTAAGCCCACTAGGGCAACAGTGACACTTCACAGGATGTGTAAATATCATGGTCTTACAGATATTTGGAGACTTTTGCACCCATCTGGTAGGGACTATAGATTTTTTTTTAATCAGTCCATAAGATTTACTCGAATATATATTTTTATATATCTAAGTCCCGCATTTCATCTGTTGCTGATTGCTCAAATGGAAACATTTTAGTCTCAGATCACACCCTGGTGAGTTTAGAGGTGTTGCCACATACAGAGAAAAATAAATCATATAGTTGGCACTTTAATGTGTCCCTTTTACAAAATCCCAATTTTTTTTACAAAATTCCAACAAATGTTAAAGGCTGAAATTGGTGTTTATATGGAGACCTACTGGTCCTCAGTATCCTCTGTGGGTGTAGCTTGGGAGGCACTTTAGGCAGCTCTTAGGGGTCGGATCATACAGTTTGCCTCGTTCATCAAAAAACCAAACACATGAACTTGTGTAGTTAGAAGGGAATAGTAAAAGTTCAAAATGTCATCTGATGACCTCAGATTTTACTCTATTGAAATACAGATACTACTATTTTGTCACGGAAAGTGGAGTTTTGGCTATTTAAGGCAAGACAGTCATACTTTGAGTCGGGGGACAAAGCAGGGAAGCATTTGTGTAGATATAGAAAGCAGAGAGAGGCTTTTTCTACCATTCCCCCTGAAAATTGCTGATGGTGAAATATTTACCTCAGCCATTGATATTAATAATACTTTTAAAGAATTCTATCTTGAGCTCTATAGTTGCACGTCTTCTTCTCCTGATGAGGATATTAGAAACTTTGTGGAACCATCAGATCTCCCTAAACTGATGGCTGAGCAAAAACCTTCTCTGACATAACCTTGGAGGAGCTTGGTGAGGTAATTAAGGCCTTGCCTATAGGAAGATGGCTTTGCCACTGAGTTTTTAGATCTTATGCAATGTATGCTTATAAAGAATCATTAAAGAATGGAAAGCTTCCCCCAACCTTGACACAAGCCCGGATCAGTATGATTCTTAAAATGGACAAAGATCCAAGCAAGTGTAAGAGTTAACATCCAATTTTCTGATCCAGCTAGATATTAAAATTTTGTCAAAAATTCTAGCTATGACATCTCTTATACATATAGATCAGGTGGGGTTTATTTGGGGCCGCAGCTCTTCTGATAACATTAGGAGTTTCATCAATATCATGTGGTCATTGGCAAATGATCAGACTCCGGTCGCTGTCATCTCACTTGACGCCGAAAAGGCCTTTGATATGGTAGAATGGGATTAACTTTTTAAGATTTTGGAAATATACGGGTTCAGAAATACCTTTATTGAATGTATTAAGTTACTTAATAGACACCCTGTAGCGACAGTACAAACTAATTGATTAATTTCAGATAATTTTACTCTGGGTAGGGGCAGCCGGCAGATTTGCCCTCTTTCCCCATTATTGTTCTGTCTTGCCCTGGAACCATTAGCAGCCGCGATAAGAAAGGAGGATGATTTTCCAGGGGTGATAGCAGGAGGGGTGGTGCATCAGCTTCTGCTTTATACAGATGATATTTTATTATTTGTCTCCGACCCCATTAGATCTATGCCTTGCCTCTTTAGGATTATTAATTCTTTCTCTAAATTATTGGGATACAGAGTTAATTGGTATAAATCCAAAGCTTTGGCTCTGACAGCATACTGCCCAATAACGGCTTTTCAGCCAGGTGCCTTCGAAGCCCAAACAGGGCATTAAGTATTTGAGCATTTTAATCCCGGCAAATTTGTGTGAGAGTTAAAGTTCGTTTTGACCTTTTAATAAAAAGGCTTTTAAGCGATGTGGACAGGTGGACTTCATTACTTTTATCTATGCTAGGGAAGGTTTTTTGTTATTCCAAAAATCAACTACCTGCTACAATCTCTCCCTGTAGCTGTCTTATTTCAAGCAATTTGATAGCATAGCGAAGAACTTAATTTGGAATGGTAAGAGTCCCAGATTGCATTTCAACAAATCACATAGGCCAATTGACAAAGGTGGGCTAGGCCTACCCAATATTTAGTTTTATTATTATGCATTCGGTCTCTGACATCCCACCCCCTTGTTTTGAACAGGAAGTTCTTGCCCCTATTTTGCCATTGCAAAGCCTTTCTATCAAACTGACCAGAGAAGCTAAGTTACACCCCGTTATCTCACATTTGCACTCGGTATGGACAAAAGTGTCCAGAGCGTTTGATTCAGAGATTTATTTGAATGCTGCCTAGAGCATATGGCTGAACCCCAAATTATGTATTGATAAGTCCCCTTCTGCTGGTCAGAGTGGATTGTGAAGGGGGTTACATCACTTTGTGACCTATATTAGAGTAGAATGTTGAGATCCTTTGATAATTTGGTTCAACATTTTGGGATTCCCAGATCTCCGTTTTTTTTTTAGGTATAGCTAAACTGCGCCACCTGCTCTGTACTATTTTTGGGAGTAACATACACCCCCCTAAAGTGACAGACACTCTAGAAATGGTGATTACAGCTTTTCAAAAAGGTCATGAGGCACCAGTGTATAACTCCCTGCTAGTTCAGAGTCTGGGGACGGAGCTTTAACCTCTATCAAAAGATTATGGGAGAAAGATTTTAATTTGGTATTGGAGGAGGGAGTGTGGGCTGGGATTCTAAAAAACATCAAGTCTGATGCAAGGTTGCAACTTATATAATTCAAGATTCTACATAGATTGTATTGGAACCCCTCTAGACTGTATAGGCTTGGTCTTAAAGACACACCCACCTGCTGGCATTGCCAATCGGAGGATGGAGACATGGGCCATGTTTTTTGGTGGTGTGCTGGGATCCAGGAATTTTGGTTGAAGGTACAGAGCTTTATGGAAATATACAGCGACCCAGTGAGAGAGCAAGAGTTAGGGGAGTGCAGCACTCTGATAGACCCTCCTGGGCCAAGTGTGCAGTTCAACATGTCAGAGCTGCAGCTAAAGGAGGTTTGAGAGGTTGTCAAGAAAGCGCGAGCAAGCTCTGCTCCAGGACCAAGCGGCACTTCGTATAAAGTGTACAAGAACTGTCCTAAACTCCTGCTGCACCTGTGGAAGATCCTGCGTGTCATCTGGAGGAGGGGCAGGATTCCTGAACAGTGGAGAGTTGCAGAAGGGGTCTGGATTCCGAAGGAGGAGAACTCCAAGAAGATAGACCAGTTCCGCATCATCTCCCTGTTGAGTATTGAAGCTAAGATCTTCTTTAGTGCTGTCTCCAACCGGCTGAGCACCTTCCTCTCAAAGAACAGGTTCATCGACACATCAGTCCAAAAGGGTGGAGTAGCTGGAATGTCTGGATGTTTGGAACACACAGGAGTGGTAACACAGCTCATCAGAGAGGCCAGAGAGAACAACGGCAGTCTGTCAGTACTGTGGCTTGATCTGGCAAACGCATATGGCTCAATACCACACAAGCTTGTGCAGTTCACTCTGACAAAATATCACGTTCCCAGCAGAGTCAGAGACCTCATCGCTGACTATTACAACAATTTTAGGATGAGAGCCTCTTCAGGAGCAGTGACATCAGGCTGGCACAAGGTTGAGATTGGAATCATCACGGGCTGTACCATCTCCGTAATCCTGTTCTCCCTCGCCATGAATATGCTCACAAAGTCTGCTGAACCAGAGTGTAGAGGGCCCAAGATGAAGTCAGCCCAACGTCAGCCACCGATCAGAGCATTTATGGACGACCTCACGGTCACCACAGAATCTGTTCCAGGCTGTAGGTGGATTATAAAGGGTCTTGAAAGGCTAATGGAGTGGGCACGGATGCATTTTAAACCAGCCAAGTCAAGATCAATGGTACTGAGAAGAGGAAAGGTGGATGAGAAATCCCGGTTTATCGTCGCAGGTGTAATAATCCCGACCATCACTGAGAAGCCTGTCAAGAGCTTAGGCAAGGTGTTTGACAGCACCCTGAGGGACTCCGCATCCATCCAGTCAACCTGCACTGAGCTGGACAGATGGCTGAAGTCAGTGGACCGGTCTGGATTGCCAGTGAAGTTCAAAGCTTGGCTATACCAGCATGGCATTCTTCCTAGAATCCTGTGGCCACTACTCGTTTACGAAGTGCCACTCTCGACTGTGGAAACCTTAGAGAGGAAGGTCAGCAGCCACCTCAGAAGATGGCTGGGGCTTCCAAGAAGTCTCAGTAGCATCGCACTTTATGGGCAACGTAACAAATTGCAATTGCCACTCAAGTCCTTGGAAGAGGAGTTCAAGGTATCTAGAGCTAGAGAAGTGCTGCTATATAGAGACTCAAGTGATCCAAAGGTGGCAACGGCTGGGATTGAAGTGAGGACTGGTCGGAAGTGGAAGGCTGAGGAGGCTGTTCGACAAGCAGAGGGAAGATTACACCACAAAAGGCTGGTGGGGGTGGTAACAAGAGGCAGGGCTGGACTGGGTTCCTTTTCAATTCCTCACATTGACACCACCAAAGGAAAGGAAAAACGCTGCCTAGTCCAGGAGGAGGTGAGAGCAGGGGTCGAGGAGGAGAGAACCTGCAGGACAGTAGGAATGAGGCAACAGGGTGCCTGGACAAGATGGGAGAACGCGATCGAGAGGAAGGTGACATGGGCAGAGCTGTGGAAGGCAGAGCCACAGCGGATCAAGTTTCTTATCCAGGCGGTATACGATGTGCTCCCTAGCCCATCAAACCTTCACATATGGGGCAAAGTGGAGTCACCAGCATGCCCACTGTGCTCCAAGCGTGGAACCCTAGAGCACATTCTGAGTTGCTGCTCAAAGGCACTGGGAGAGGGAAGGTATAGGTGGAGGCATGACCAAGTACTAAAGGCCATTGCTGAAGCCATTACTACAGCAGTCGAGTGGTCAAAGCGCTCCCGCCCCTCCAAGCAAGCCATCGTTTTCGTCAGAGCTGGAGAGCAGCCAAAACCAGCCGCAAAAACATCTGCAGGCATCCTGGCCATGGCGAGGGACTGGCAGCTGTTGGTGGACTTGGAGCAGCAACTCAAGTTCCCCAACCAGGTTGTGCCCACCTCCTTAAGACCAGATGTCGTCCTCTTATCTGAGTCCACCAAACAAGTGGTCCTGTTGGAGCTTACAGTCCCTTGGGAAGACCGCTTGGAAGAGGCGTTTGAGAGGAAGCTCGCCAAGTACGAGGGACTAGTAAGCGAGTGTCGACAAGCTGGATGGAGAGCAAGGTGTCTCCCAATAGAGGTAGGATGCAGGGGCTTTATAGCACGATCCCTGTCCAGAGCCTTCAGTCTGTTAGGCATTGATGGGGTGAGGAGGAGAAGAGCCATCCGCAATACCACTGAAGCGGCAGAGAAAGCCTCAAGATGGCTATGGCTCAAGAGAGGAGATCCATGGGGGCAGGGTAGCTAGATTTGCCAACTGGACACAAGCTGGGGTCTGATCAGCCACAGCTGGGTCACCTGGAGGAGGGTGTATGATGTTGAAAGACCCGAAACACCCAATGATTCCAGGAACATCACTGAAGATGTGTCCAGTAGCATCAGTAGATGTATTTGCACAGTATGTGTGACATGTTGGGCATTCAGATTTCATTTTACCCCAGACTCTGTGTTTTGGGTGATGGGGCGGTCATCGACGTAGGAGACAAATATATATAAAATTGGTTCCTGACCAGTGCGATGATAGGCAGGCAGATTGTTTAAGGGGTTGGAAGTCAGTAGGAGCACCCTCAAAAAAGTGGCATAGTTCAATTGGGTGGAAATTTGTTATGAAATTGAAATGCATAATTCTTAAAAATAGGCAAAGATTTATTAAATACAATTGTGTAGTTATATATATATATAATATATATATTAGAAAGCTTCTAGTCTAAAAACTACAAACTTAACAGATTTATTTCACACAGATTTCAAACTGATTTTATCCATAAAATTTGTGCAGAATTCACCTCGGCCTCAGATCAGGATCAGAATCCGATTGATCACATGGATGCGTCTCATTTAGGGAATGATTGTTTAAAGACAGAGTTTGATAATGACAAGATAATGAAAATGATTAATAATTAATAGATATATTATTGACATATGCAAATTGATTTTAAAAGCCTGTATATCAGCTTAGAGGCACTGACAATGCAAAATAACATTGCAGACTGAGCTTGTTTCCAGACTCCAGAAGTCTATTGCACCAGTCCTGACAACATCACTGAATAATTTTCAAGTTTACAAAATTAAGACATTAAAAAAATGAGATTTTAAAAATTTTGAAAACAATTAATAAACAAAACATTTGTCGTAAGCCCCTATTATAAGTCTTTGTGCGATGATGTTTGACCTTTTGACATTTCAGTCAAATTTCAGACATTTAGTCTCACCACTCTAAATCACAATAAACACAGATAAAACAATATTTTGAACAGTAATAGTGCTGAACACAATCAAAGTTACAGTGATGAGAAACCCGAATCACTGTGAGTTTAATCAACGTCTCATGCCGACACCAGCATTCCCCAAATCTTCCTCCTCTTTATGTTTCTGTAAGAAAACACAAAGACAGATGTTTCAGATGCCACATGTGCTGTTATTATTGTTCACCTTTTTAGGAGCAAAACTGTCATGCCATGAAAATATATTTCAAAATGCTCTTTAACCTCGCAATGCTATTAATTTTCATTTACAGTCATGTGAAAAAAATAAGTACGCCCCATGGAAATTTTTTTTATTTACAATTTATTTTTTACATATTTCGACCAGAAAACATTTGATTCTCATTGAAACAGTGCCTATTAATAAAGTTGATGTACTTTAACCAAACTACAAGGCAAATTAGCTTTTACAATCATTTATCCAACAAAACTATCAATAGACGTTCTTCTGGGGAAAAAGTAAGTACACCCCTGGCCTCAGAAGCTAGTATTGACCCCTTAAGCAGAAATGACGTCTTGTAGGCATTCTGTATAATTGTCCACCAGACTCTGACATCGGTTTGCTGAAATGTTTGACCACTCTTCCATGCTAAATTCCTTCAGATGTTTAAGGGTTTTCTTGCATGTACTGCTCATTTCAAATCCCCTCACAACATTTCAATGTGATTTAAATCTGGTGTTTGACTACAAGGCCGTTCCATAACCTTCCATTTCTTCTTTTTGAGTCATAACTTGGTTGATTTGCTAGTGTGCTTAGGATCGTTATTGAGTTGAAAGGTCCACTTCCATTTTCAGTTCAACTTCAGCTTTCGGTCAGATGGTTGCACATTATCTTCAAGCACTCTTTCATAGTTGAAACAATAAGCTGCCCAGTCCCTGAGGCAGCAAAGCAGCCCCAAACCATAAAATTTCCACCAGTGCGCTTCGCGGTTGGATTGAGGTTCTTCTCCTGAAAAGCTGTCTTTGGTCTGCGCTAAACATGTCTACTCATGTTACTGTGGCCAAACAACTCTTAACAACTCTCTTCCAAAATACCTGGTCTACGCCTATATGCAGGGTCATTTCAGACCATCCTGGCACCCTAGTCGAGATCGGCCTACAATCACCAATCCTAGGGTACCAGAACTATCGGAAACGTCATGCCGACTTCCCGTGTGATCATGTTGAAATAAGACAGGTTCCACTTGCACTCCCTAAGGAGGTTCTAATCATTGGCACCCGATCGCTGTGTCATTTGTCAACTCAATTAATAGGCACTGTTTCAAAGAGGCTTGTCCAAATATGTCAAAAAAAGCCAACAATTTCCACAGGGTGTACTTTTTTAACATGACTATGTAGTATATAGATTTGACTATATCATGCCATTTAAAAAAATATGCTTTTCTTATGGACTGGTCTATAATGGACATCTCCATTCTTCGCCTTCACACTTCATCTTTCTCTCCTATATATATACACTTATAAGCAGAAGTACAAGCAGCATTTCTTACTTTCAGTATTCTAACTTAAGGTGAATGGTGAACACTAAGGTTATTTTTGTGCCCGTGAGTGTGGTCGCTGCTCATGTTCTTTTCTTAGCTTTCCTGGCACCTCTTAACACTTAATGTATTTTTAATCACTCTACGGTCCAGAGAGTTTCCAGTGTAACCGTTAAACAGTGTCTTTATTTGCACAAATACCCTGAACCATCATATGTTTAATGTTTGCAGTTTTAAAAGACATTAAATAATGTGATCTGGCAACATTTAGAGTTTCAAAATGTTGACGTTAAATGAAGCAGGAAGTTCATTCTTTTAATTACGTAGTAGATGTAGAGTACATTAGCAGTAAAATAGTCAGAAGCATATTGAGTTTATTCCTAATTTGTCATCTTTGTAGCAGGGCCGTAACCACGTAGAGCAGGACCAAGTCCCCTCCAATAATCGGATACGGCCAAATTGTCCCCTCCCCTCCAATAATTGATATACTTATTGCTGTTCTGTTGCAGTTCATTATGCTCTGAAGTCTAAATGTCATTAAATTGTTGCAGGGATTACATAATGTTTAAACAAAGATACATTTCTAACATGCTTTTTAGTTTAATGCTGCTCGTCAGTGTTATTTAAGATTACCAATCAAATTAAAGTGGGCGGCGCTCACGTTTCATCAAAATTAATCAAATAGAATTAATCGAATGGAGCACGCGTCGCAATGCATCGGCAAGTTCAGTGTCATGTAAGATGTTCAGTATGTAGCGAAACAAGATCATATTTGTCCCATATTTTATGCTAGAAATGTTATACTATCAACGGTAATTTCCAAGGATGCAAATACTCACTTTTTGGTCCAATTTGTCATTTTGAATATGTAATATGTACTAATATGTACTCATAATGTTACTCGCAATTGTGAATGTGAAAGACAACTTTAAAGGAGCAGTTTTCCGCATTTAAATCAATCATAAGACAAAAAGAAAATGGGACCATATTGTGAATGAATGTGGCATCTGTCCAGCTTTTGAAGTAGCCATTTAGAAATTGATTAATAAACTCAATGTTATCGCACTCAGATTTGAACTAGAACCTTGTAAGGCTTGTGGCTTTAATTTCATTCTGTTTTTAGGTTGTGGAAAAAAATAATAAATATACTGTTTAAAATGGTGGAGGACATCGCTGTTTCTGTAGTGAATAACTCTTGCGCACTGGCTACTGCGAAAAAGGGAGAAATACCCCGCTTGGACATCTATTTTTCCACTGAGAAAGCTGATCTTCAGAAAGCTGACAGCATCTCTGATTGGGTGTGGCAACAGGTGATTGCACATGCTCCATCTCTCTCTCTCTCTCCATCTCTCACTCACTCACTCACTCACTCACACACTCACTCACTCACTCACTCACACACTCACACACTCACACACACACACACACACACACACACACATCCATCCTTCATTCTATCCTTGTTTATCCAATTACTTGTTAGAAACAGCACAAGCCATGATACTATTTCTGAACTTTTTGAATTATTAATGGAGGTTTGGACTCATCATTTGTTTTGAACCAGCAACGGCAGATTCTGACTCGTCCCGTAAGAAAGTAGTTCCATGCACAAATGCGTTTTTATGACCTTACTCGGTTCTCTCGGTGTATACCTGAAGATTTCCAGTCCCCCACCAACTTTATTTTGCATGGCAGGGATGTGTAATCTAACTACTGTGGCTACATGCAACCTGTCATTTCAGACTAGCCTTTGACAAGAAAGAAAGAAAGAAAGAAAGAAAGAAAGAAAGAAAGAAAGAAGGAAGGAAATAACCCACACATCTGCATTTACTGTATGCAAACACTCTGGAAATATATACATACTGTAGACTCAAGACAAACATAAATAATGATCTTACCACTTTCCTTGTGTAGAAAGTTGGAGTAATTTATATCTTCTTCATCAGCCTCAACTGTTACTATAATGACAAAACAATAAAGGTAGAAACATCTTTATTTTAGGATATTTACACTGGATACCAGGCAATGTCAGCACTGTGATGTGCTGTACTCAGTCTAGTACCATTTTAAACAACATTGTTCCAATACGTCAGTAATTTTTATACATAAAGCTTTTATGAGCTTGTGTTAAAGGTGCAGTACGTAAGATTCAGAAACACTTGTTATTAGTGACACCTGTGGCCGTTATGTGAACTGCAGCAGCTACCTGTTGCACGTGCTCGCGCACACACTCTATAGGGACACGAGCATCGACCAAAACAATGATGTAACAGAGACTGAATGTGATTCACCGACATCATGCTGACAGATGAGGTAGCATAATTAAAATTACACAGTTATGATTGTTTTACTAGCAACTTTGAGACTGTATATTATATTTGACTCTCCAGTGCTAAAATAGGGCTAAAACAAGGTGTGGATATCTGACTATGCATGACTGTAGTTTGAAGTAATCACTTTCTTTGCATGATATATTGAATGCATTTATGTCAGCGTTTGCTAGCTAGCTAGCTTTATCAATAGCTGTTAGCTAAATTTAGTTCATGATGACAGTAGCTGTTTATAAAATATGGTTATAAATATGTTGACACAATTCAGTATTGATGTGAATCCATCAGAACTGTCATTTTGATATATCGATTCGCTATTGTTTAATAATAATAGATTGTATATATTTTCTGTATAACCAAGTTAAGTTACACTAATGAATGGAGCTTTTTGCATTATCCTGAACATCGTCTAGCATTCATTTCACGTGTTATTGTAGTTTAGCTAAAATGACACAGATCAATACTTTTGGCACTATATTTCACATGCTTTGCAGTTATGTAAGCTTTCCTGTCCAAAAAGACGAATGCCAATTCAGGGACGGTATTGATCCCCAAAACCAAACCCCTCCAGGAAACAAATGCCCTGCCAACAGGGCTAGACTGGTAATCTGGCATACCGGGCATTTTTCCGGCAAGCCGACACACTTTGGGGCCGATCAGGGGCGGACTGGCCATCGGGAGAACCAAGCAGGCCAGTGGGTCTGTCGAAAAATGGGCCGAAAGGGCTGTGATAAGCTAAAATGATCCACCGCGTTATGCAGAATGGACCACAAAACGGCACTGCGATATGCAGAAAAGGCCAGCTCAACAACTTTTGGGCAAGTTGCTATGTAAAATCCAGGGCAGATTTTTCTTCCCAGTCCAGCCCTGCCTGCCAGTGTTCACTCTAGTTTTCGTTTGACCATGATCACATTCCTGCTTAGCCAGACGGGATTCAGTAGCTAAATTATTTTTTTGGCTTACTCAGAGTTTGTGTAGGAGTCGGTGTTGTGCTGGGAGCCGGATGTTTGCTGGATTTAATATCTAAGATAACATTACCTAGAGTTGCAATTTGTTGTCGCTGTTGAATAGCAGAAGAGAAGAACTGAGGCAAGGCTCTCTGGAGCACGCATAAACGTCACATCCTATACAAATGTCCAAATGCAACCCGCTCCCTTCGCATGAAAATCAGTCTACAGGCTTTTGAACCGAGGAAGTCCGGGAAGGGCTAATGTTTTAAGTTGCGTTACACGTCGTTTCCACATTGGCAATTGAAAATTGTTACATATTGCACCTTTATAGGTGCTGTAAATTATTTTTTTCATCCCTATTACTTGTCATATTTCACTGAAATAGATGCCATGAAATATCACACCTGTCTCTGTGACCGCAGTAGGCTCTGTAAACTGGAGATAAAATGGCAGCGGACCACGTTCAGGTTATTTGCTTAGCCAAGCAGAAGACTTTGAATCACTTTCTGCCTTTTCACAGTGAACCCCATTATATGGGCAAAAGGAAGCTAATCTATCAGGCTCGGGTATACTCGCACACAGTTGAGGGCTCAGCCTTTCAAAGTATACTTTTTGACTGTGAGAGAAAAAAGATGCGATGGAAGCATGCACACTACGACTGCTTTGTATTCACCAGCAGATGCATGCACAGACGATGCGCACAGAGGAGGACTGTGCATGTGTTGAGAAAAACTGGGCCTTTTGGACTTTTCTGATGATGAAATTTGCCCGTCATGCATACTGTGCGTGTAGCGATCCACAACAGTCAACCGAAGTATACTTTGACTTTATGTTGCATCAGAATGCCATTTTGCTATTGTTTTGACAACTAGCGTCCTAGTACCTGTACAAGGTCAGTGTAACGGTTTGGGTTTACTAACATGAAACTGCATATTTATTTGTGAAATTGAAATAATCTTCTGACTTTAGACTTAGTTCAATTGCAAAGTCTTGTTCAAGTTGTAGAATGCCTAACATTGCTTACAGCAGTGGATTTCAACCTGTTTGACTCCAAGGCCCCCAACTGTCCAAGGCAATATTTAAAGGCCCCCTTACCTGAAACTAGACATGTCTGATTACAATAATTAATCATGGATAATTTTTTATTCTAGAAGTTTCAGAAAGAGTCCATTTATAATTTGAGGGCATACATCTTAACATATTTTTTTTTGCATTTTAATTAAGTTGGATTATTTTATTTATTTTAATATTGCTTATTTTGAATAAGAAATAAGTCATCATGAGGCTCCCTTTGAAGTGTGCTGAGGCCCCTGCTTGAGAGCCACGGGCTTACAGCATGTAACCTTTAACTGAGAGACTGTGGAATATCTGCACTTTCACTTATCAAAAATTTATTTGTAAAGGTCATGGCAGGCTAGCGCCTTGCATGGCAGCACTGTGGCCATTGGTGTGTGAATGTGTGTGTGAAAGGGTACACCACATTGGTAAACTCTAAGTTTTAAAAAAAAAGCGTTATATAAGTGCTGACCATTTACCATTATTTACCATTATAAATAGTGCAACACTGAGAAGAAATTATGAGCAGTTACAGGACCTAAAATATATACTTTTGCATAACTTTTAACTTACAATAAAAACATTTTTAAACTTCTCCCCCAATTTGGAATGCCCAAATCCCACTACTTAGTAGGTCCTCATGATGGCGCGGTTACTCACCTGAGTCCAGGTGGTGGAGGACTAGTCTCAGTGGCCTCCGCTTCTGAGACCGTCAATTTTGCGCATCTTATCACGTGACTCATTGTGCATGACTCTGCGGGGACTTACAGCGTGTGGAGCCTCATGCTACTCTACTATCCATGCACAACTTACCACGTGCCACACTGAGAGCGAGAACCACTAATCACAAACTCGAGGAGGTTACCCCATGTGAATCTACCCTCCCTAGCAACCAGGCCAATTTGGTTGCTTAGGAGACCTGACTGGAGTCACTCAGCACGCCCTGGATTCAAACTCGCAACTCCATGAGTGATAGTCAGTGTCAATACTCGCTGAGCTACCCAGGCCACCAGTCCATGACATGTTATATGTCTGCTACCCTTTTATAGATGTGTAAATTATTGTACTTAATACTTACACTTTTTATCTAATTTTCGACTTTTCCTGCAGATGCAGAAACTCCCAACTACAGCCACAATCAATAGTGTCCCAGCAGCAGCAACAGCAGGTATCAGCACGTTTGGAAATGTGCCAAGAGCGCGTTCTGGAAATGAGAAAGTGAGAAGGTCAGTGTAAACTCACTGGAGAATGATCTATGTAGTCATGTTTAAGTAACTTTTGTATATTAGCAGAGGGCTTCCTGGAATACTCCATTCTGATTTGCAAGTCATGGCATACAGCGGTCAAATATTTTTGATTATAAAACAGATCCTAGATGGTAATTGGTCAATAGTTGTGTTGTATTCACAATAATTCACAGCTAATGTTTGAATGACTGCGCAGGACCCATAGCTGACCATCATAGTTGTTGCGTAGCAATGTTTTATTTCTGTTTACAGTCAGGGTTTACATCCGCTAACGAAAAGATGACATTTCATGATTTTACTTTAAAATAATATTTTAAATATAGCCGCAAGCAGCAATATGGTGCCAAGACCTTCAGCTGCAAGGCATTACAGAGACAATGCCATTAAGGAATTAATTTATATAAAAGCTGCTATAAAGCACGAATGGCATCCAGACACAGAGCTGGATTTTGTGTAAAGCTGTTACAGCTGAAATGATATGCATTGTGAAAAGCGCTACACAAATGAATTTGTGCAGATGGGGATCACAACCTTCAGAACTACAGACCAGAAATGCACACACTGTTCCACACAGATGACATGACTGACTGATGGCAAAGAGACATGGCAGGATTAGAGTTGGGGTTAATTATCTTTTGAACTATAGGTGGCGCTATCAGGAAACTGCTCAGGTTCACTCAGACATGGTGTCGATGATACATACCAATTTTCTTTTAGATCCGACAAAGCATATAAAAGAAATCCCTTTAAAAATTAAAGGTTTGAGAGCAGTACAGTATGGCCGACATCAGAAAAATTGGTATTGTCAAAGAATCCGTAGACACCAACCTCATGATCATAGGACATACAATTCAAAAGTTGCAGGCAAAAAAAAAAAAAAAAAAAAAAATATATATATATATATATATATATATATATATATATATATATATAGGTAGGTGGCAATGTTACCAAAGTGTACCAAGTTCCCTTCGGGTGTGCCGGCCTGGTCTCAGCCCGACGCAGAGCTGACCGCCAAGCTTACCTGGGCCGCAGCGAGTGTCGAGCTTGAGTGGAACCTTCCACCCGCCCCGATCACTCGCGGCTTGACGGCTGGTTTGTGGCCACACTCCCACTTCCACTTCCCACACCTGTAGGACTACAGCGCCGCCGGTCAGGCCACCTCCACCCTTCATGACATGGCCCTCCTACAGGTCCATCAGGCAAGCACTCTAAAAGAGCTGAACAAGGGTAGTTCTGATCCCGACGTGCTACAAGAACTGCGCTCTGAGACTGACCTCGCCCTCCATATGCGGCTAAGGTCACAGCGTGCACACTCGGGCAGACGATGTCCACACTTGTGTCCCAGGAGCGCCACCTGTCGCTGAACTTGGTTGAGATGACGGACGCAGATAAGGAACGGTTCCTGAATCTCCCAGGTCTGCCCTTTTCGGAAAACACCATCGAGGACTTCGCTCAGCAGTTCTCGACGGTGAACCAACATATGGACCCAGTCTGTTCGCTGAGGGCGCCCCCTGCGGTGACACATTCTCAACTGGCTCTGCCCCAGCCCGAGCCCAGTTCTCGGCCCCGGCGTAGAGCCCCCCACAGGAGAGGGATGGCCCCTGCTTTGCGGCCGGCTGCAAAGACTCAGAGGAAGGCTTCCAAGCAGTCGGGCGTATCAGTACAAGGTCCTCCCCTTCGGCTTTTCCCTGTCCCCTCACGTATTCACAAAGATGAAGATAAGGGAAGTGGGCATTTGCATACTCAATTATCTTGACTGGCTTATTCTAGCGCACTCTCGAGAGTTACTGTGTGCGCACAGGGACCTGGTGCTCACGCACCTCAGCCGTTTAGGGCTTCGGGTCAACTGGGAAAAGAGCAAGCTCTCCCCGGTTCAGTCGGTGCACGGTCAGTGCTGAACTGCCTGAACTTATCCAGGCAGGAAATGTTGGTCCCACTGAAGTACTTTCAGAGGCTTCTGGGGTATATGGCATCCTCAGTGGCAGTCACGCCACTCGGGTTGATGCATATGAGACCGCTACAGCACTGGCTCCAGACCCGGGTCCTGAGGTACACATGGCGCCACGGCACACATTGCATGGCTCTCATGCCCGCTGGCCGCCACCTTTTCAGCCCTTGGACAGACCTTGTATTCCTGCGGGCTGGAGTCCCCATACAGTAAGTGTCCAGGCACGTCTTGGTTAGGACGGATGCCTCCAAGACTGACTGGGGTGCCGTGTGCAATGGGAACACAGCCGCTGGCTCCTGGACAGGACCTTGTCTCCATTGGCACATCAACTGCCTCGAGTTGATTGCAGTACTTGTCACACTGTGGAGGCTATTGCCATTGATACAGGGTAAGCACATGTTGGTCCGGATGTACAACACAATGACAGTGGCTTATATAAAATGCCAAGGCAGTTTACGCTCGCGTCGCATGTCGCACTTCGCCTGTCACCTCCTCCTCTGGAGTCAGCGGCAACTCAGGTCGCTGTGGGCCACTCATATCCCTTTTAACCTCAACATCACAGCAGATGCACTGTTATGTCAGGTGACGCTGAGGGTAGAGTGGAGACTCCACCCCCAGGTGGTCCTGCTGATACAGAGTCGATTTGACAAGGCAGTGGTTGACCTGTTTGCCTCCCGGTAATCCTCCCATTGCCTGCTCTGGTATGCCCTGACGGGAGCTCCCCTCAGTACAGATGCGCTGGCCCAAGGGGCTGCACAAATATGCTTTACCCCAGTGAGTCTACTGGCAAGGTTCTATGCAAGGTCAGGGAGGCCAAAGAAAAAGTCACCCTCATGTCGCCGTATTGGCTCACCCAGACTTGGTTCTCAGACCTCACGCTGCTCAAGACAGCACTTCCCTGGCAGATGCCCCTGAGGAAAGACCTTCTTTCTCAGGAATGGGGCACCATCTGGGGCTCTTCTCTCCCATGCGTGTTCCTGATCTGTGAACCCTAGATGTCTTTCCTCCTAGCCCTCTGGCTCACAAGTTCAGCAGAGGAATTCGTAGTCGGTCCCAGTATGTGTGCTAACATGCCCTGTACTGGGGTAAGTGCTCCACAGGTCTCAGTAACCCCGGAAACCTCCTGTGATGTATCTTCTGCGGTATGGTCTCCCTTTTTCAGTAGACCCACATCTCCCTTGGCAGATTCCTCTCTGCCCGGTTGCTGCATTTGTAGAGCTCCTCCCCTTTGAAGGGCAGGACCTACTGCCGCGCCTCTTCCACGTGCAGCCTTATGCCCATATGACGTATTCACTTTTTTACCCTCCCCTTCTGGGCAGGATGTGGCCTCCGCTGGGTCTTTTCCTCCTGAAAGAATAGGAACGGAAAATAACAACTTCCCCGTCGCGTTTTATGAGTATTCAAAGGCCCCAGCTGAGCAGGATGTGGCCTCCGCTGGGTCTTTTTCACCTGAAAGAATAGGAACGGAAAAGAACACCTTCCCCGGCGCGTTTTATGAGTATTCAAAGGCCCCAGCTGAATCTAAGAATCAGTGAAAAGTGAAAAACCGGCTGGCATGGCCTGCTCCCATTTCAGATACGTTTCCTCCCCCCTCAGGGTTGTTGGGAATTACTTGACATTTGGGGCATCTGGGGAGGCTACTTGCAATCCGAATTCATCTGTTCCTACGCTCACAGTAACTTGTCTACACTTGGCAGTTCACGTAACACAGTTCAACCACTGTGGCGTTTTGTATAGGGACCCCTAGTGTCGCTACATCAACACAATGTCAAGTGAGTGACAGAAAGTGAATGTCTCGGTTACTGTTGTAACCTCTGTTCCCTGATGGCTCCTCAGTGCAAAAACCTGAATGAATCCGCATTCCAGCCTCCATTTTATACACGTATGTCGGGGGTAGTGGCATGCATATTCTAATTGACAATTCTCATTGGCCTTTTCTCAAAGATCTGAAGGTGTCTCGGGCTATTGACCCCTAGTGTCACTACATCGACACAACGTCTCATTCCCTCCATCAGGGAAAGGAGGTTACGACAGTAACTGAGACGTTTCATTTCCATATGACAAAGCATTGCAGAGATGCAGCATCACATCCTGTTTTACATCATATGGTTAAATTTGCGTTAACATAACTTTACAACAATTGTGAAAATCAAATTGTGGTCAAGTCACATCAATGCGGCTCGGTTTGAAGATTGTCTGAGCCACTTTTTGGGTGAATTTGACAAAGTTTAAAAGATAAACAATCAAATTTTGTTTCTAGGCCAAACAGTTGAAAATATATGCTCAAAAGAAAAATTAACATTTGAACTGGTGGTGGTGGTATAGAATGTGTCTTAGAGACCCCAAATTAGGTATGGGGTCAAATTATGCCCACCCCTATCAGTGTGCCAAATTTCAGCATTTTCCTCCTTACGGTTCTATGGGCTGCCATAGACTCCCATGGCTGAATAAAAACCAATAGCTTCAAAAGCTGCAAAACCAATAGGGACCTAAACATTTGTGCCCTTCTTTATGTGTTAACTGCTTTATAAAACCACAACTGACTATATATTCACATGATAATTAAGGAGGAGAAATTGAGGTCTGTTGTCAGTTACATTACAAGCCAGGTAGAACAAGTTATCATGTAATTCTGAACTCACCATAGACAGTGACATTGAATATCTTCAATGGGGTCTGTTTGCTGGTGATGGTTAGTTTATAAAGTCCAGAGTGATTAGTTGTGATGTTTGTGATGGTGAGATCTCCAGTATAAAAATCCACTTGCAGTCTGCCTCTAAATTCCCCATGAGAACCATTAAATGTCGAGCTTTTTCTGGCCTCACCATTGATTTTAGCTAATGGAATACCAGATCTAAATTTCCACATTATCACATCCTCTTTCCATATTTCAGATACATGTGTCTGTAAAGTGACAGATTCTCCCTCCATCACCGACACTGACTTCACTTCATCTGTCTCGACACCAAACACACCTGCAGAACACAGACAAACATTTCCTCAGATATAGACTGGGATTATTATTAAACTGCTGGTTGATTAAAGCTGTAAGTACAAACTTCTTGCTTTGACTTTGACACTATTTCGATATTATTATTGCAAAGCAACTGTTCAGCTTTAAATTCAGCACTAAAAAGAGCATTCAAAGCACTCAGTAAACATCAGTTATGTAGCAAAACTAGCAATCCTGACACAATAGAAACTTATACTATAAGAATGAAAAACACATTTATTACTTACCAACCAGATGCAACAAGTAATAGAACAAGACAAGTGTTTGGATCATTATCTTCAGCAGTTTATCAAGCAGTTACAAATAATAAGATCTCTCCTGAAAACTGCCAACAATGAATGTGTATTTGGCTATTAGTAAATACAAATCTGAGGTTTAGAGTTGTGTAGAGAGACTCAGAGAGTAACGTCTCCAGTCCAGATGCTGTAGGTGAGAGTGAATAAATGTGTGTGTGTGCTTCTGTATTTAACACGTGTCACACTCTTGTCTCTGGTGGCCTGTGAAGCTCGCTGTATGTTTTTGTTCATTACTGCCATTGACCACTTTAACTAAAAAATAAATAACTAAAAAATGCAATACAACAACAGAAAAAAGCTTTGTAACATTAACTTTGCTTTGACATTCAACCAAAGTACTATTTGTGCTTTAAGGAACCCATTACTATTTTAGGAAGTCATCTACAACAAGGGGTGCTGATGTTATTTAGACATACTGTGACCAATCTCTGTGTAAAATAAAATAATAATCCCGCGACCTTTCAAGGTTATTTTTGGACATGTGGTTTTGCTCCAAAATCATAGACAAAAATTGTCATTTTGTCACGCTGAAAACACATCTCTAAAATGAGCACTTAACCAGTCCTAAATAATGGCACTTGTCTGTCTCTTTCTTCTGCGCTAGCTTCTTAGTACTCTAGCTACACATAGAACATGGAAGCATGATATTGCAAGTATGACAAAATACATATGTTACTCATTTGCTTTGGATAAAAGTGTCTGCTAAATGATTAAATGTAAAATGTGAAAAAAGCTGACTCTCGCCCTCAAGGTGAATTGAAGTGGGTCCTATTCCTGTACTTTGTCTAGGGGCCCCCAAATCACTAAATCCACCACTCTCAAAAATACACAAAATGCCCGAGTGTATTTATGTCATGTCCTTTGTGACTCTGAATGCTCTGCAACACTGAAGCAGCTCAGTTTGTGAGTCAAAAAGAAACCTTGCTCTTTACAGGGAAGTGGTTTGGTCGGACCCAATTATGTCATGTCCTTTGTGACTCTGAATGCTCTGCAACACTCAAGCAGCTCAGTTTGTGAGTCAAAAAGAAAAATAGCTCTATACATCGGACCCATTTAAAAGGTTTATGAATCTTACATAATCCATTTATTATCACTAAATATTGCATTAGATCATTCTTTTTTTCAACTTGATTTCTAGAACAGGTTTTGTACCTCTTTTTGGAATTTATTGGCAATAGACCTAAATTAGCTATGAGCAAATTTTTTGCATGAATAGGTGTTTTTTATGTATATTTTTACTATAATATCCGACATACAATGTTCTGTCCTGTTTATCACACTACTTTGTTTCAATGTTTTACCAGATTCTTTTAACTCTTGTATTTTGTAAGAAATGGCAGAAAGTCACACTTGTGATGTTCCCGGTCAAAAATGACCGGCATATTAAAATGTATATAAATCTCTCATTATTAATATATTTTCATAAGATATTGCATTCAATCTTTTTGTAAACTTCTTTCTAGTAATTATGACAGATGTTGTACTTCTTTTTAAACTTATTTTTTAAAACAGTATTTTTAATTGATAGTAGGCCTCATAGAACTGAGCTTAGGTGTCATTTCAAAGCTGAGAATCTGGACTTTACAATGCATATAGCCGATCATACCAATTCTTTTAATTTACTGACAAAATAGAATTCTTCTATCGTCATAACTTGCAAATTTGTAATGACAACAAACATATTCATAGTTGGTAAAAACATAGATGAGCTAGCCATGTGTTATATATCTTTGAAGAGGTCACAATTAGTAGAATACAATGAGCAATTGTTTTACTGAGAGATCAAACTACAGTGAGTATTAGTGTATGAAATCTCCCAGACACACATGAATATAATAAACAGAAGTGGCTTTTTGTCACATATTTGCTTATTACTTCCTGCAACAAACACATAACATGAAAAATAGCATATTTTCTTTTACAGCAGATGATCCTGATTCAAACGAGCAACATAATTGGATTAGCAGATCTTTAACTATTCCTCAAAGAGTGAACATGCACAAGAGGGTGTTCAACACACGTTATGTGTGTGAGCATATGTGTGTGTGTATGAGTGTGTGTGTACACATGTTCAAGGACTTTGTGTCCACATATATGCTTATCTAAAGTGTTGGGATGCTCCTGAACACTCAATATTTCTCTCTCTCTCTTCTTTTTTCAGACTAATCCATTAATTTCTATGTGAACATAGTCAAGGAATTTTATTCCACTTGTTTTAAGTAAAAAAAAAAAGAAGATTATAATAATAATGTAAAAAAAGAAAATGTCACCCTGGTCAAAATGGCCGGAACACCACATAAGGGTTAAAAATGTTGTGTTTTTATCACAAACTATATTTCCAGTTAGACAAAAGAAAAAAGACAAAAATGTTGTTAATAAATGATACAATGTTCCCAATGCATCATTTTCACAGAGTAACTATCAATACATGTGCTGTTGCTACTGTATTTGGTCGTAGTGCGTACAAAGGGTTCTTCAGAGACAGGAGTGTAACGCATGTTCAAATATGCAAATCACACATACGCACATGCTCAGATGTGGGGAGCAGTTTGGAGGACTTTATTCTCTTTGACTGAAGGAAGACTCTTTACATGATTCACGTGATTTTTCATGATTATTTTGGTAAACTGCTGAAGAAAATGAAGAAAGTCCACTCAGTTGTGTTCTTCTGTTACTTATTGCATCTGGTTGGTAAGTTATAAATGTGTATTTGTTCTTGTAGTTTCAGTGTAGAGTAATACGCTTCTGTTGGATCAGGGTCTCTAGTTTTAGATAAGTGATGTTTTTAAATCAATTTCAGAATTACATTTAACAGATTTTTAATAGTTCCCTTAATTCTCCCTAAGATGTTGAGCTCTGTCATTTTTAAAGCTTTTTGGTATAAATGCACTGAGTGCTTTGAATGCTCTTTTAGTGCTGAATTTAAAGCTGTACAGTTGCTTTACAATAATAATATTGAAATAGTGTCAAAGCAAGAAGTTTGTACTTACAGCTTTAATCAACCAGCAGTTTAATAATAATCCCAGTCTATATCTGAGGAAATGTTTGTCTGTGTTCTGCAGGTGTGTTTGGTGTCGAGACAGATGAAGTGAAGTCAGTGTCGGTGATGGAGGGAGAATCTGTCACTTTACAGACACATGCATCTGAAATATGGAAAGAGGATGTGATAATGTGGAAATTTAGATCTGGTATTCCATTAGCTAAAATCAATGGTGAGGCCAGAAAAAGCTCGACATTTAATGGTTCTCATGGGGAATTTAGAGGCAGACTGCAAGTGGATTTTTATACTGGAGATCTCACCATCACAAACATCACAACTAATCACTCTGGACTTTATAAACTAACCATCACCAGCAAACAGATCCCATTCAAGATATTCAATGTTACTGTTTATGGTAAGCTTCAAATTCTTTGGTAGAAATTTTTATAATTATTTTACAATATTACAAATGTATAAAATGATTGAAATTTGCACATTAATTTGCCATTGACTTTCTCCTTCAGTTAGCTGTGTATGCCATTTAATTATTATTTAAATTAATAATGTCTTATGGAGTGATTCTAAATCTTTTAATGGTGTAATTTGAAATATTTGACAAATATTGAGAGGGGAGTGAAGATGAGGATGGTCTGTATCAGCTCAGAATGACATCACAGAAAACGTCTGAGGGAGGGAACGAGACGGTGTGTCGAATGAAGTGAAACAAGGGGTCTTCCTTTGGAGCCTCGTGTACCTCTGAACTTGAGAAAAGGCCAATGAGAAATTGGCAGACAGAATTTGCATGTCCCACCCCCGGACATATGGGTATAAAGGGAAGCGGAGCCGAAAATAAGGTACGGCCAATTACAGTGGTAGGTCTAGTGCTGTGGCAGAAGGGACACAACGTCTCATTCCCTCCCTCAGGGAACTGAGGTTACAACAGTAACCATGGCATTCCCTTTCTGTCTCTCACACGACGTTGTGTCGAATGAAGTGACACAAGGGGTCCCATTCAAAAGCGCCATGCACTAGACCATGTTACGTGAACTGCTGAGGTGCAAGTAGGCTTCTGCATGCTAGAAGCAACTGTATCAGCTGCACGTAACCCTCCCCAACGCCCCCAGAAAAGGTGTCATATACAGACCTTAAGTTCCCAGCACCCCTGAGGGGGGAACAGGTGCTACATGACTAGCATGGGAAAAAGCCTGGCAGCCGCGGCCTTGTCTCTCACATAGAGTGTGAAGTGACTGGTGCTATCTTAACGCTATGTAATGCATCGGGGAAGGCGGTCTTTCCAGATCCTATTCTTTCAGGGGGAAAAGACCCTGCGGAGGCCACATCCTGCCCAGACTAGGGGGAGGTGACATTTGGCTAATACACCACGTAGGTTGTGAAACAGGTCCGCCGATAGGGGGACCGTACCACAGAAAATACATTACAGGGAGATGCCTGAAGAGGGAATTAAGCCTGTGGAGCCCTACCCCAGTACAGAACACTTGTGGCTCGTAGTGGGTCTGGTTGCAAATTGCTCCACTGAATTTGCAGGCCAGAAGGCTAGGGATGAAGAACATCCAGGAAGCGACGCTTAGTAGATAACCTGGGAAGGAAAGCACACTGGATCAACTTGGTGGAGGGCGCTGGGTGCAAGCGAAACACCCGGTCAGTTGTTCTGCATTACCGAGTTCTACCGGCTCAGACCTGACAAAACACAGGACGAGACCAACTCAACCCTGAGATTGTAAAATCTTCCAAAGGTATTGGGTGTTACCCAGCCTGCTGCTCAGCAGATGACTGCTAGGGAGGTGCAGTTGGCCAGTGCCCATGAGGATGCCACACTTCTCGTTGAGTGTGCTCGAACCCGCAAGGGGGCGAGCACGGCCTGGGTCTGGGAAGCTAGAGAGATGGCGTCAACGACCCAGTGAGTTAACCTCTGTTTGAAGACGGCGTTCCCTTTCCGCCGTCCACCTAAGCAGACAAAGAGCTGCTCATAACATCTAAAGCTCTGTGTGTGGTCCAAATAGATACGTAAAGCATGTACCGGATACAGCAACGAAAGGGCTGGGTCTGCCTCCTCCTGGGGCAGCGCTTGCAGGTTCATGACCTGATCCCTGAAGAAAGGGGGGGGGGGGGGTCGCAGGAACCTTGGGCACATAGCCTGGTTGAGGCCTCAGGATAACGTGAGTATGTGCTGGAATGAACTCCAGGTAGGTGTTGCTGACAGAGAACGCTTGCAGGTCCCCAACCCTCTTGATGGAAGCTAGCGCTATCAGGAGGGCCATCTTCAGGGAGAGGGCCTTGAGCTCGACTGAGTCAAGTGGCTTGAAGGGGGGTCTCTGAAGGCCAGAGAGGACCACTGAGAGATCCCAGGAGGGGAACAGGCTTGGCCGGGGAGGGTTCAGTCTCCGGGTGCCTCTAAGGAACCTGATAATCAAGTCATGCTTACCCAAGGACTTGCCGTCCACTGCGTCGTCGTGTGCCACGATAGCGGCTACATACACCTTCTAGGTGGAGGGGTACAGCCTCCCCTCCAGCCTCTCTTGCAGGAATGAAAGCACTGACCTAACTGTGCACCTCTGAGGGTCTTTGGCTCGGGAAGAACACCAATTCGCGAACAAGCACCACTTCAGTCCTTAAAGTTGCCTGGTGGAGGGAGCTCTGGCTTGGTTGATCGTGTCTATGGCTGCAGGTGGTAGGTCACTCAGATGTTCCGCATCCCGTCCAGGGGCCAGACGTGGAGGTTCCAGAGGTCTGGGCACAGGTGCTAGAGGGTGGCCCGTCCTTGAGAAAGGAGGTCAAGGAGGTCCTTCCTCAGGGAGATTTTCCAGGGAGGTGCTGTCACGAGGCGCGTAAGATCTCAGAACCAGGTCCGGGTGGGCCAATAAGCAGCCACCAAGGTGACTTGTTCCTCGTCCTCCCTGATCTTTCACAGCACCTGTGCAAGAAGGCTCACTGGGGGAAATGTGTACTTGCGCAGCCCCCAGGGCCAGCTTTGTGCCAACGAAAGTCTTTCCCGAGAGGAGCTTCTGTCAGGGAGTACCAGAGCGGGCAGTGAGAGTTGTCCTGAGAGGCAAAGAGATCTACCTGTGCTCTGCCGAATCGGGCCAAAATCAGCTGGACCACCTGGGGTGGAGCCTCCACTCTCCGCTGGGCGAAACCTGTCATGACAGCACGTCCGCAGTCGTGTTATGATTGCTAGGGATATGAGTGGTGCACAGCGACCTGAGTCCTGACTCCAAAGTAGGAGATGGAAGACGAGTTGTAATATATTACGAGACCGCCATGGCGATGTGTATGCTTTACGTATGCTACCGTTGCGGTGCTGTATGAACAGATCAAGACCAAATCAGCGGGATAAACCTCCGCAGGGCAAGGAATACAGCCAGCAACTCTAGGCAGTTGATATGCCAACGCAGCCGGGGCCCTGTCCAGGAGGCTGTCCCCGTATCCTTTCTTGGGTATGATGAAGTAAGGGCTGTAGAAACCCTTCTTCATCCTGGCAGGAGTGACATGCTCTATCGCATCCTTGAGGAGCAGAGTCGTGAAATCTGCCCGTAAAGCACTGGCTTTTTTGCCACGTACGGAGGTGGACTGAATACCGCTGAAACGAGGTGGGAGCCGGGTGAATTGAATCACGTAGCTGAGTCGGATGGTCCTGGCCAACCAACGCGACAGGTTGGACAACGAAAGCCACTCATCCAGACTCCACGCGAGGGGCACTTGACGTATGGGGTTGGGGCTTTGTGGCGGGGGGGAGCAGGTAATAGCGTGTCAATTGGCAAAAGACTGTTCCGAGGCTTGGATGCAGGGAAAAGACTCAAAGCACTTACCTTGATCCACGCACCCGACAGGGGGCAGGTTAGAGACTGAGGAAGAGGTCCTGGAAAGGCATCTTCAGAACTCCTGCTGGCCTGCCAGGGCTGAGCAGTCGCAGGTTCGGAGGCAAGGTGACTGCGTCCGGGGAACCGGGACTGTAGGATTTTGGATCCGGGGTGCCATGAGAAGCACGTCATTCACCCAGGGAGTGAGGGAATCGCTCTTATATTGAGAATGTGGGGGGGGGGGGGTGGCTGGGAGCGGCGCCCTGAGCCAAGGTTCCAGTCGTTGTGATGTGAAGGCTGTGGGGAAATTTCACAAACGCCACCTCAGTGTGATCGCTGGCCAGGCACACGAGGCAGAGTCTGTGGCCATCGGTCTTGGAGAGATATCGACCGCATCCAGGAACTGTACAGAGGCGGAAGGGCATTTTTAAAAAGACGCGTCCTGAAAAGGACATTCAGCGCCTGATGTTTATTGCACTTTTATAGGTGAAAACTCAAACTCTTTTAGAGAAATTAAACTCTTTTAAGGAGGGAAAACATTCTTTCAGACAAAGAAAGTGCTGTCGAAGCGCCCAGTGGTGTGGACTGCACATCGTGCAGAGAGAGAGAGAACACCGCTGGAAATGCGCCATAGGATCCAAACAGCAGTGCTTCTTGCCTAACAGAGGTGAGTGTAACAGTGGTGAACTTCAGCTTGCTGTTGCACAACCACTCGGCTCCGAAGAAAAAATCTGACTGACAGACACACACCCGCTTTCCTATATATTCGTATGTCCGGGGGCAGGACATGCAAATTCTGTCTGCCAATTTCTCATTGGCCTTTTCTCAAGTTCAGAGGTACATGAGGCTCCCAAGGAAGACCCCTTTTGTCACTTCATTCGACACAATGTCAAGTGAGTGACAGAAGGGGAACTCAACATATTCAATTATGGCAGACGTGTTATTTGATGTTTATTTGGTTTATTCTTTTATGTTCTCCAGCTCATCTGCCCGTTCCTGTCATCAGCAGAGACTATTCAGAGAATTCTTCATCTAAATGTGTGTTATGGTGTTCAGTTGTGAATGTGACACAGGTGACTCTCTCCTGGTACAAAGGAAATAGGTTACTAAACAAAACCAGTGCTTCTAATCTCACCACCAGACTCTCTCTACCTATAGAGGTGGAAAATCAAGAGAACAACATCTACAGCTGTGTGATCAACAATAACTTAGTAAACCAGACTCAACAACTCAACATTAATCATGTCTGTCAGCCGCGCTCAGGTAGATCAGTTGTATTATTTGCTGAGCTGAACTGAGGCATTGTGGGGGGAGGGGGCGCTTTTTACAATTTTGTGTCGGGTGCAAAAATGGTAAAGCGACCCATCTCCAAAAAAGCATGCAACATTCGCTTTTGTGCAGTAGCAGTGCATACAACATTACGCTACAAATGCTGTCACTTAAGCTTTGTGTGTATTGAACAGGGAATGTTACTTTAAAATAGGATGTAAATTTCCCAAAATGTGGTGAGAGTGAACTTCCAAATTTCTAGAAGTATTTACATTACATTCACATATCCATCAAATGTTCAGGCAATGAATCAAAAACTTAACAAGAACTACATTTTACGGTCCCATGTTCTATATAGAACCATTTTCACTTCCTCAAAAGAACCCTTAAAGGAATAGTTCACCCACAAATTGTATTTTGCTGATAATTTACACACCCTCAGGCCATCCAAGATGTATGTATCTTCATTAGAACAGAAATGAAAATGTTTAGGAAAGTATCCCAGCTCTGTGGCTCCATCCAGTGCAAGTGAACCGCCATCAGTTTTTGACGGTCCAAAAAGCATATTTAGTTAGCATCAAAGTAATCTACACGACTCTAGTCAATCAATTAATGTCTTCTGAAGTGAATCGAGATGTTTGTGTGAAAAACAGCAACAGAGAGTTGGTCGAAGCTGCGATATAAAGTTAAAAACATTTTAGTTAGCGATTTGTTTTTCACACAGATGTATCGATTCACTTTAGAAGTCTTGCCTTGCCTCATCTTGCCTTAAGGGGTGTTATAAAATGTTTTAAAAAGAAACTTTACAGTTCTGTTTCAGCGCTGTTCTTCTATTCCCTCAGAGCACTGCTGTGAACTTTGTTGCAGTGACACTGAAGCTGTGATCCGATTGGTTCTCTCTGGTCTGGTGGGCGTGGCTGTTGTTGCTGTACTGGTTTATGACATCAGATCCAGAGGAGCTGAACAGAAGAGAAAACACAAACTTAATTATTGACTTTGAAAGTCTTAACATTCAATGAATACACAAATGATTAAATCTCTTTAAAAACACAATAATCACGTCATGTTTCAGGTATCTGCAGAGAGCATAAGTGTTCAGCTGCTCAACAGGAAGTGGTAAAAATTGCAGTGTGAAACAAACAAGTGTCTTACAATGGGCAAAGACACAGACTGAAAAAAGTGTAAATGTAATTTCCTTCAGTTTTTCACCTTCAGCCTATTTGGATGGGGGTTTTACTCGAGGGCCTTAAATATGTTTTACAGACTTTTTTATCCTGTGTGAATGGGTACATGTCTGTGTTTTTCTCACAATCCTCTAAAAATGGAGGAGCAAATTACCTACTGTAGTCTATGATTATTTTTTTTACAGTGCTTAACTTTTATTTTAAATATATTATAAATGTTTTTTTTTTATTTCTATGATATTTCAATTTTTATTTTAGTTTTCATTAATTTTCACCATATAATTGTTTGATTCAGTATAGTTTTATTTTCTATAAAAAAAAAATAAAAAAAAAAACTTAATGTAAAATCTATACAATTTTCTGCAAAAATAAACAAAACATTTAATTAATTTTAATGATTAATAATTTCGGAAAATGTTTTCAAACAAATTAAGGTATTTTTTTTTTTACAGAAATTATTACTATTATTGTGTGTGTGCACGCGCGCATATGTCACAAGTGCCAAAACATGTTCTTAGGGATGCTCCATTTGACCTGAACAAAATGTGCCTTTTCATAAAAATGTCAAAAAAATCTGATATTTTTAAAAAACTTAACAGTCATGAGTGTCTAAATATATTTTTATAGCCTTTAGGCTTATTGTTAGCGCACCTGCCTCCCACGTTGGAGACGCTAGTGCGAGTCCCGTTCGGAACAGGGCGAGCAGAACCAGTTATAATGGTGCCGTGACCCGGATGGGAGTGCAGTGTGTATAAACCTCACTCTCCTGACCTCAAGAGGCGCACTAGTGACTGACAGGCCCGCATTAACCTGCTGTCAGGCCCTGGGGCTGAGAGGTTTTATAGGCCCACACAAAAAAAAAAAAAAAGTCTAATGACCACGTTTGTCTATATTAAACAAAAGCAGAAATAAGTTTCTCTCGGGGAGATATAGCCTAACGAAGACAGTATTCCATTAAAAAAAAAAAAAAAAAAAAAAAAAAAAATCCACAACAATAAGTATTAATTTATTTCCCAACATGTTTTTTTTAATAAAAATTCTTACTAACCGCAAGCTTTTGAATGGTAGTGTATAATGCTACAAAAGTTTCTATTTCAGATCAATTTAGTTATTTTGAACTTTCAATTCATCAGAGTAAAAAAAAAAAAAAAAAAAAAGTACACAACTGTTTTCAACATTGATAATAATCATAAATGTTTGTTGAGCTTCAAATCATGTGAGAATGATTTCTGAAGGATCATGAGATGAAGACTGAAGTAATGATGGTGAAAGTTCAGCTTTAATCGCAGAAATAAATTATATTTTATTGTATTATTACATTAAATTGTAATAATATTTCATAATATTACTGCTTTTAGTATATTTTTGATCAAATCAATGCAGGCTTGGTGAGCAGAAGATACTTATGAACATCCAACAGAATGATTCTTGCTTTATTTACCGATGTAGAATTTACCCTAAAAACAACTGGATGATTAATGTGACACTGTGATAATAATGTTTGTTCCAAAAGACTTAATTAAATGCATGAAACTAGTGTATTAGATATTAAACATAAATTGTGACAAAACTAGACGAATTTCATGATTCAACCCTTGACGGTCCGCTGTTAATAGAGCCGGCTCATTCCAGCCGCTGGAGGGTGTGGAACTGTTAAAGTAAGATGATACTGATGAACTACCTTGCCGTAGGATGGTGGTTAGTGATGTTTATTTTTGCACACAGGAACAGTCACAGCAGGGACATAGTATCAGGATGTTTAGTGATGAAGAGTTGTAAGTAGAAGAGATGAGTTGAGAGACTTCTTATCTGATATTGAAGGGCTGGTTGACGATACAGATGAAGACTGAGTGATGGGAGCAGACAGACTGGAGATCGGTGGACCGGGATGGCTGAACGAAGTTTCTGGATTTGGTAGAGAACATGTATCAGGTTGGTTGCGGATTTTCCGATGAGGGAGTCAGGAAGTTGTGGGAATCGGACGAGACCAGACAACTGAATGAGGGAACTGGTCGAATTACCGAGCTCTAGCCCCCCCCCCCTATGTATTTTTAGTCTGGAAAAAAAATCCTCCGATGACGCAAAAATCGTCATTTTCCGTCATCAGAGGATTTTTGGGCCAGAGGCTTAAAACTACAGCGAGTATTCCGCATGTTTTCACCACGCCCATATGGGGCGGGATCTCACTCACAGAATGTGAAGATAGTGTCAGCCATCTTTCTGTAGAAGCTAAGCTAACAGGCTCTTGCTCTGTGTAGAAAGTTTGTATACAAGTAGACTAATCACGACTTAAGTTGAAATGGCAGAAGGGGATTTCGAAGATCTGTAGCGAGAATTTGATGCTCGCGGCTGCCTGTACGAGCCGCAATACAGCGATGAACAGTTGCGGGAGATGGAGGAACAAGAAGCGGCCGGAGCAGCTGCTAGCAGGGGAGCAAAACCTGCTTGGCAGTCAGGAGGAAGAGCCCGGCCAGACTTGAGTTGGGGCGGACTGGTGGTGTCAGTGCTCTCGCTGTGCGCCTATGGAAACCGATAGAGAGTCCTATTGCTGTCGCGAATTTCAGCGATGCCATTTTCTTCTGGACGAGATCGCTGAATCCGCTGATGAAACTGCACCGATAACATGAGCATGTATAACTGAGCACACAAGTTTTGTACCACACATGGACAGGGGAGTCCTGGAAACTTATTTTAGGATCCCAAAGATAAATTGGAAATGCCAGCCAAAGCCCGCAGGGACAAACGGACGGCTTAGTGTAAAGTGAGTATTTTGTTTGTTTTTCTTTTTGTTACTAAGACGTCATGTACAGAGTTTGGACACCCGGAATTATAATGTTCTTCCCGCGTAGTCAGTCAATTTATCAACCAACTCACGATTTATAGAGTCACGATGTATCAAAGCAAGCCTAGTTGTATAAAATTTTCAGACACTGCCCTCATAAGGGCAGCAAAGCAAGTGCATTCTGGGAGTTGTTGTCTTTCAGCCACATGAGTAAAAAATACATTTTCTGCCTTTTCTCTGTCTAGAATGCTTCAAATTCAAAAATAATTTCACATTTATACAATATAAATGACCAATTTTAAATACACATTCATCTTCCCAGAGGTGAAGTATCCCTTTAAGGGGTGTGCGGTGATTGAGGGCAGAGTGCCTGCAGGTGGTGAAGACAGGTGCACATGATTATAACTCCGGTGATGCTGAGCGAGTGGTTGAAGTGAAGAGGTCTGGCGCTGCTGTGGGTGTATCCGTGACAATATGCTGATAATATTATGTATTATCAATGTTGAAAACAGTTGTGTACAGTTTTTTTTTTCGGGATTCTTTGATGAATAGAAAAACAATTTATCTGAAATAAAATCTTTTTTAACATTATAAATGTCTTTTCTGTCACTTTTGATCAATATAATGCATCATTGCTGAATAATAGTCAATTAAATTATTTCCCCCCCCAAAAATAAAACTTCTTTATAAACCCAAACTTTTGAATATAATGTATAATGTAACAAAAGATCCTTAAAAAATAAAAATAAAGATTCTCTCTTAATAAAAAAAAAATGTTTTTTTTCTTCAAATTTTTTTCCTCTCTTTTATCCTAAAAAAAGGAATGCGGTACCAACTTTGGCCACCAGGTGCCACTATCAGTAAACATGTGATGAGCTGCTCTTAATGTTTTCTCTGCTGCTATTTGCTATTTAAGTGCAGACTTTCATGGTGAAAATTCATTATAATAATATATTTTAATATAACAAGTTGTCTATGCTTTTGAAACACACTGTCAACTTCAGAAGATTTCCAGATGAAGAATGTCAAATATTGTTGGTCTGTGTAAACATGAGATAGACCATTTTTTTTTTTCCTCCACCTTGCGGTTCAGGGCTTCTGTACTAATGCCTTCTGGGGGTCCCGGATCTCCCCAGCCCTCAATTCTAGCACTGACTGTACATGTGAAGAGTAAATATTAAAGTAGAAGAAACTATTAATAAATGCAACATGGTCGAACTGAATGCAGACTTTCATGTGTAGCCATGTTGATTCACAATGCAAAGTCCAAATGTAACAATAAGTCACTGTATCCAGCATAAATAATATTGAAATGTGTGTAACATCCAGTAAACTAGTATATACACTTTCCTCCCTGATCATCATGGTTCAGAAACAATAATAGTGAAACTATGGTAACACTTTATGGTTATATTAGTTAAAAACACAAGTTAACATGAACAAAACTTTTACAGCACTTATTAATCTTACTGCTAATTAAAACATACACTAATACATTTGTAAACATGAGTTAAATGTACTATGAACTAAAAACTAACAATTGTATTTTTATTAACAAACATTAACAAAGATGAATAAATGCTGTACAAAATATATTGTTAATTGTTAGTTCATGTTAATAATGTTGTTAACTAATGTAACCTTGTTAAAAACGTCTGGAATTGTAAAATGTAAGTAAACTAGCCTTACACAAACTGCTGTCTCTTACTAAACTGTGAGGAGGAGGAGGGCGGGCCGTTAGGATGGACGCCTGGCACTGAATCATCCCAATCAGCCGAGAGAGGGACGAAGAGGAGCTGGGACGCCATTTCGTGAGAGACACACACAAAGCTGTGTGTGTGTGTATATATCAGTATCAGTCATTGGATATGTTGAGTTGGAAGTCAGTGTTTTATGCTTTGTGAGTGTTCATCCGGTTCCCACTGCCTCCTTACCTATGAGCAAGAGACCTTTTTCTGTTACATACACAAACAGGTAAATGTATAGTGCATTAACGTATGGAGTACAAATATCCTTCCAGCCAGTTCATCTTTAGCCAATGATCCGCTACACAGCCTCTTCTGTTGAGATTCCCCCGGCCCGTTATTCCATATTATACTTCCTGAAACAAAAACATGGTCAAAAATAATGGTCAAAATAATGGTCAAATCATGTGGACATTTACTGCCTCTAAGTTACATTTACAAACACGTTCACAACTTACAAGTTCAGTCAAAGTAGACTGAGGATGGAGTTCAGTCTTATTTCTTCAGGGTTTGGAGAAAAGCAGTGTTTGGATTTCACAGATATCTTAAGATGAACATCTGCCATTTCTTCAGAGTCTTCAGAGATGATTTCTTGTCTATTAAATGTAAAAAAACAAGCACAAAACATTAGCCATGACATGAACCTGTTTTTTTATCAGTTTAATACATGTTGAGAGAAATAATAGTAATTTATGTGTCTCTACATGTAGAGTGAAAAACAACTGAATAAAGTGATAAAATGTGATCTGATGTTGTAGGCGAGTCAGATACACTTCTCATAAGCAGATAAGAGCTATTGAGGATCACTCCTGTACTGATACAATCTCAGTGACTTTATTTTTGATAAGAATATACTGAAAAATAAAAGCTTTTTAATTAGTTACATTTGAGGTTATTTCAGGGGGGAAAAGACTCTTACCTGTAACATGGTATAATATTATATATATAGTTTAAAACATGGTATTTACATGATTAAGACATGATGACATTTACCGCCTTAAATTTACATACACATCTACAACTTGCTCATTTGACGGGATGCTGCTTTTATTAGTTCAGTCAGATCATTTGAGGTTATTTTAAAAACAATATCCAAAGCCTTCATCAAATGAGAAGAATGACTGTGGTACAGACGGCAGAAACACAAATATCTAAATGCTTTCCAATTCCTCAGTCCTCCGGAAGTCGTCAAAACAGACGCGCATGCGCAGTACGTAGTTTGTGTGACTTCTGATTTGCTTTTAAGCCAGTAGACACACTAGACTAGAGCAACATGGCGGCGCTGTGGCTTCAGTGTTATTTTCTTTATTTTTTTATAAAATGGCAGAACATTAAAATAAAAGGTAACGTCTTTCTATCCACAAAGAGTTCTTTGGCATGTAAAAGGTTGAAGACTCCTGGAATAAACACACAGTGAAATGAGATCTGGATTAAAAATATAAAATCTGTATTGTTGACAAACTGACAAATCGCCTTTAAAACACACGCGTGTGAAATCAGTTTTATATGATCACACTTAATACGCACACACAACACAGCCAATAGGAATGAGTTTATACCTGTTACATATTCATGAGAAGATAGGGGCGGAGCTATGACATCAGTGAATCTCATGAAACTGTTTTTAAAACAGGAAGTCTCTCAACTTTTTCTCTCTTCAATCGGCAGAATATTTCTTCAGATATTGTCAAACTTGAGTGATCACAGCTGATACTCACTCACAGGTAAGTGATAATAGAAATATAAGAGAAATTTCCCTGAACAGGTTTCTAATGTTAGTGGTCTGATTCAGAGGAGTTTGTGTCACACTGGAATAAAGCTGCACAAAACCAGATTTAAACACCAGTTAAATACTCCAACTAGTTTACTGAATTAGTATCAGAATATCATTTAATCGGTTATAAATCAGAGTTTGATGTGTGCTTTTTTTTATTTATTTTTTTTATTAAACATTAGACAAACATACAACAAATTACAACAACAACATGACATCCAAAAAGATACCAATCAAGGTTTTACAAAGTTAGTTTTACAGTAAAAAACAAGTAAAAAAAGAACATAATTAAAAGAAAAATAAAAAGGGGTAAGACTAACTATTTGTAAATATAATACCTTAAAAGAAGTTAGAAACCAGTAAAGGTACTACTTAAAAGAAAAACAGTATATAATAGTTCACTATTCAATTAGCTTCAAATCTTTGGTAAATATAATTGTATCACTACATTTTTTGTTATCAATACATTTGAGAGACTCAATATACAACTGAAAATCAGCCAAAAAAAAACCTTCAAACAAGGCTTAGAATTATTAATTTTACTCTTATGAATATGAAATTTACCTAATAAAATCATAAGATTAATCATAAAATTTACAGAAGTATTTTTTGAATCAAAATATATGATAACATCTTTGGATGTTAATTCACATTTATAACCAGATTTCTGTTGAAAATGCATAGATAGATTTTCCCCAAATTTTTTAGAATGATAACATTCAAAAAAAAGATGTAGAATTTTTTCTGGCTGATCCAAACAAAATGAACAATTTTCATCAATATCCATAAATTTGGATAAAGTATAGTTACTGACATAAATATTATGGAGAATTTTCAAATGTATTTCACGATGTTTGTTAGAAATGCAAAAGCGAAAGGGAAGCAACCAAGCTTTTTTCCAGATAATCTTTCTGGGAAGCAAATATTCCAGAAAAATTTCCCTCTAGGCTGAAAAGACCTATTTTTATAAAATGTATTTCTGATAACTTTATTGGAGCACTTTTTACTGTTAATATCCACACCATTTAAATAAAGTATGGGTTCAATTCTACAAATGTTAAGGGATAACATATGGCTTTTCATTAACATCATTAGACCTGCAGGAATGGCTTTTATCACAGAATAATACTCTCTATATTTAATAGGAAATGCCCACTTATTCATGAAATTTTCATAAGAAAGAAACCGAGCTGACTGATCTAAAAGGTCAGATAAAAGGTAAATTCCTTTGTCTTTCCAACTCTGTAAATAAAGGGATTTCCGGTTTACTGTAATATAAGCATTATTCCACAAGATTGCTTTATGTGGGGAAAAGTTATGTACATAACATAACTTCCAGGCCTTAAGAGCTGAGTTTGATGTGTGCTGTCATGTTGTCAAATAACTGGAAGACGTCAGAAACAGGAAGTGCTTGAACTGCAGACAGAATGAACAAAGTCCAGTGAAAATGTTTCATCTTTTTTACTCCATTTAGTCTTTCATATACAACAAACCACTTAATTTTATATATACACTCACCTAAAGGATTATTAGGAACACCATACTAATACTGTGTTTGACCCCTTTCGCCTTCAGAACTGCCTTAATTCTACGTGGCATTGATTCAACAAGGTGCTGAAAGCATTCTTTAGAAATGTTGGCCCATATTGATAGGATAGCATCTTGCAGTTGATGGAGATTTGTGGGATGCACATCCAGGGCACGAAGCTCCCGTTCCACCACATCCCAAAGATGCTCTATTGGGTTGAGATCTGGTGACTGTGGGGGCCATTTTAGTACAGTGAACTCGTTGTCATGTTCAAGAAACCAATTTGAAATGATTTGAGCTTTGTGACATGGTGCATTATCCTGCTGGAAGTAGTCATCAGAGGATGGGTACATGGTGGCCATAAAGGGATGGACATGGTCAGAAACAATGGTCAGGTAGGCCGTGGCATTTAAACGATGCCCAATTGGCACTAAGGGGCCTAAAGTGTGCCAAGAAAACATCCCCCACACCATTACACCACCACCACCAGCCTGCACAGTGGTAACAAGGCATGATGGATCCATGTTCTCATTCTGTTTACGCCAAATTCTGACTCTACCATCTGAATGTCTCAACAGAAATCGAGACTCATCAGACCAGGCAACATTTTTCCAGTCTTCAACTGTCCAATTTTGGTGAGCTCTTGCAAATTGTAGCCTCTTTTTCCTATTTGTAGTGGAGATGAGTGGTACCCGGTGGGGTCTTCTGCTGTTGTAGCCCATCCGCCTCAAGGTTGTGCGTGTTGTGGCTTCACAAACGCTTTGCTGCATACCTCGGTTGTAACGAGTGGTTATTTCAGTCAAAGTTGCTCTTCTATCATCTTGAATCAGTCGGCCCATTCTCCTCTGACCTCTAGCATCAACAAGGCATTTTCGCCCACAGGACTGCCGCATACTGGATGTTTTTCCCTTTTCACACCATTCTTTGTAAACCCGAGAAATGGTTGTGCGTGAAAATCCCAGTAACTGAGCAGACTGTGAAATACTCAGACCGGCCCGTCTGGCACCAACAACCATGCCACGCTCAAAATTGCTTAAATCACCTTTTTTCCCATTCTGACATTCAGTTTGGAGTTCAGGAGATTGTCTTGACCAGGACCACACCCCTAAATGCATTGAAGCTACTGCCATGTGATTGGTTGATTAGATAATTGCATTAATGAGAAATTGAACAGGTGTTCCTAATAATCCTTTAGGTGAGTGTGTATGTGTATATGTATATGTGTGTATGTATGTGTTTCTTTATTGCAGTTGCATTTTCAGGATTACCAGCATGAATGAGTTCAGGAGACAGAGCTGTTAAAATTAAACTCCTCCTGTGTGATGAAGAGCACTTGAACAGGAACCTGCTCCTGATGGGACTCTGCTGTAGTGGTGAATTTGAAGAAGTGAGTGTAAACTGCTCTAAATAAAACCATATGCTAAATATGTGAGTTGTGAAGTGGTCTTAAAGCAATAACTTGATGATATTACATTATGATCCTCACACTACCTCCAATCTAAAGCCCATTGAAGAATTAAAGAGAATTATCAATGGGAAAGCTTCAAACACTTTTCAATCACTAATTTAAAGTCTGTGTTGTTATGTGATGACTTCATTCAGCCTTCACCAGCCAGACAGTGAATACTGCCAACACAGGACTGCAAACTACAGCCTACATGAGGACACTTCACTGACTATTACCTGCATCACTCAGTCAGTTTAGGGAATATTTTGAGTAAATTACTATTATTCAATGAGCACATGACTAATATTACACAAACTATGGAAATAATTGTAATGGCAGAGGTCAAATGGGTTTAGAACGACATGAGAGTAAGTAAATTATGACAGAATTGTCATGTTAAGGTGAAGTATCCCTTTAAATGTACTCACTGATCAAACCTAAATGCAGAATTATGACAACACTAGTTAATAATGAGCACACCATGAGGTCCTACTAGACATGCAAAAGGTGTCTCCCCGATGATCCTTCTGCCTCTATTTTGCTCTTCTTCTGTGTCACATTCTCCTTCCAATATCTCCACTCATCCTCTTTCTGTTCCTCCACTGCACTCCTCTCTTTGTTCAATTCAACCTTTCATAAAGTTGCCTCTGCTCGGTTGTAAACAGGCTTAAAGAGAAGAAGAGCAATGGCAGAATCTTCATCAACATCACCAAAACAAAAACCAACCAGAAGAAACCGATCAGAAGATTTACCTCCGTGTAAGTCAGTGAGAGAGAAAAATAATGAGTGAATTAATGAAGCAAATAACAACAACAACAATAATAATGTCATGTGAATACCTAAATTACACCTATATACAATAACACTTTTAAAATGTGCATTTTCAGACATGTCGTCCTCAAGTAATGCACTAAATGAGGAGCTTCTGTGTTCAATCTGTCTGGTCACTGATCCAGTCACAATTCCATGTGGACACAACTTCTGCAAGACCTGCCTGAATGAATGCTGGAAAAACACTCCGAACTGCAGCTGTCCATTCTGTAAAGAAACCTTCAGCCAAAGACCTGATCTGAAGATTAATACAACACTCGGAGAGCTCGTGCAACACTTTGAGAAGAAGTTAAATCTGGGTAAATCTGAAGTTCTCTGTGACATCTGTGATGAAAGAAAGCAGAAAGCCGTGAAGTCTTGTCTGACGTGTCAAAGCTCTTACTGTGAAACTCACCTGGAGCCTCATCAGAGAGTCCCACGTCTAAAGAAACACAAACTGATGGACGCTGTGGAGAATCTGGAGGATTATATATGCCAGAAACACGAGAGACCTCTGGAGCTGTTCTGCAGAGATGATCAGACGTGTGTGTGTTTGTCCTGCACTGAAGGAGACCACAAGACTCACAACACTGTTCCTATAGAGGACGAGAGTGCAGAGAAGAAGGCAAGAGTTACTAATATTCAATCAATACTTATTTTGAAGATGGAAACGCTGTGTTGAGTGATGAAATGTGTCTGTGTTGTTCTCTGTCTGTAGAATCAGCTGGTAAAGACACAGACAGACGTGCAGCAGATGATCCAGGACAGAATGAAAAAGATTAAAGACATCCAACACTCTGTAGAGATGAGAAAGGTCAGTCAAATTTAGGTTCAATCTTCTTTATAAATAAAGGTGCTGAGTTAAATACATTTAAACTGTGACTTCAGAGAAACACAGGAGAAGAGAAATCACTCAGTGTTGCGGTGTTCACGACTCTGATCCGCTCCATTGAGAGATGTCAGACTGAAGTTGTTGAGATGTTGGAGCAGAAGCAGAAAGCAGCAGAGAAACAGGCTGAAGATCTCATTAAAGAGCTGGAGCAGGAGATCACTGAGCTAAAGAGGAGAAACTCTGAGCTGGAGCAGATCTCACACACTGAAGATCATCTTCATCTCCTACAGGTCAGTGTCCATCTCTCTCATCAATGAGAATGATTAGAAAACACTCCTCATGCTGATGGATTTCTCCTCTCTCCTGCTGTAGATTGACCCGTCCCTGTACAGCCCTAAAAACAGTAAGAACTGGACTGAGATCAGTATTGACACTCATGTGAGTGTGGACACTCTGAATAGAGCTCTGACTCGACTCAAAGACACTCTACATGAGACTGTCGATCAAAAACTCGGTCAAACTGGTAAGTGTATAGTAGACCTGTCACGATTATTAAATAACCATCTGATCACAGTTATTAGAGACAACCATTATTATTGGGCATTCAAATTCCAATCATATTTTAATGCCCAAATAAGGGAATTTTAAGTGAATATACTGTATAAATGCCATGAACGGCACATTTGTGTGTCATTCAGTTGAACTTGGAGTCCGATCTTCACTGATCAGCACAGCGGACGTCAACCAGCTCCTGTCCTGAAGCGATCTGATGCGCTGTTAGCTGAGGCTCGCAAAAATATAAACAAACAAATCTAAAGTTTAATATTGAACACAAAGCACACTTTCACTTTAAACGATCATGTAACGGCAAATGTTCCTGGTTCATACACACTGTGTTAATGGCACGCAGGGACACAGACGAGGATACGCACACTTATTGTGACGAGGCAGGCAAGGAATTAGGATCTAAAACGCAGATTTATTAAACAAGTTAACTTAAAAAAAAAAAAGGAAATGGAAAAACACAGGGAACCTGGCACCGAGTATAGACAAAAACTTTCATACATACAAGAACTAACAAACTAACTGGGGGAAACAAGGGCTTAAATATACAAGGAACAAACAAAGGAACAGGGAACACCTGGGGAAACAATCAGGGAACAGGAACTAAACAAGATTACAAAAACATAAGACAACAGGGAGTATGATAGAGCCTCCCTTTTAAGGAGCAGATTCCAGATGCTCCAAAAAGTAAAAAAACAAAAACAAATTGTCCATGGAGTGTAGGGGAAAACATGTGGTACAGGGGGGCACAAGGGGCAAATAGACAGAGGAACATGGCAAGGTAAGGGTTCAGATCAGGTGGAAAGCCAGGAGACAAAGGGGACCAGAGCCGATCAGGTGGACGGCCAGGAGACAAAGGGGACCAGAGCCGATCAGCCGGATGGCCAAGAGAACAAGGGGACAAGAGCAGATCAGGGGGACAGCCAGGAGACCAGGGCAGATCTGGGGGATGGCCAGGAGACCAGGGCAGATCTGGGGGATGGCCAGGAGACCAGGGCAGATCCGGGGGATGGCCAGGAGACCAAGGGGACCAGAGTAGACCAGACAGGTGGCCAGGAGACCAAGGGGACCAGAGCAGATCTGGCGGACGGCCAGGGTCAGGAGGCCTGGGAGGTGGCCGTAGGACAGGGACTGGGTCAGGAGGCCTAGAAGATGGCCACAGGACAGTGACTGGGTCAGGAGGTGGCCACAGGATGGGGAACAGGTCAGGAGGTGGCCATAGGATGCTTGGTAGTCACGGCTAGTAAGGCAAAAGGAAGGGGGAGCAGGCGGAGCCACAGTAGGAATAGTCACTGGGGAAAATTATTTGCGCTCTTAATATTTCAACAAACCTCCGATCAGCCTTTCTACACTCCTGTCTGACAGCACGAGTAGCATTATCTAACCACGGTTGACCTCTAACTATGATGTTTTTATATGAGCAATAACATCCCAAATATCTGAAAACTCAGAGTTAAACACAGTCACCAGCTCATCAGGACCTGCCTTAAAAGAGGGAGACTTAATAAATGACTGTAAAACACTTCTCCACGGAGGGAAGGAAGACACAGAAAACAGGGCTTCAACTTCATCGGTAAGGCTTTTAATTTGTGCACTCTTCACCAGTTTACAATTCACAGTAACTTTTTGGCTTCACTGAAATTTTTAGAACAACACAAGCTAGTCAGATGGGCTTTGTCCGACTCTCTCTCTTGGACTGGAGGTTCTGTGGCTGCTTTTATGCCGCTCTTCCCGTGTTCACTGAAATTAGAGACCGGTGTTAGACATAATTTAGCCCAGGTGCAAGCGCCCTTACCTCTTTCTCTCCCGGACGGGTGCTTGACCATGCCCCCGCTGCCACAATGACTTAAAGGAGGAGGATAAAAAAAGCATCTGTAAAAGCCGTAGATGCAGATGAAGCATTTATCCTGTAATATTCCTGTAAACAATTGATGATGTTTTCTTGTGATTTGTGTTGACAGTATTGAGGAGGATGCAGCAGTATGCAGGTACAGTGTGTGATCTTCTCTTTTCTCTCATATACACTTACAATACTTTACATTTATATACTGACAGCTGACTTACTGCACTACACTTTCATTATACTCTGACTCAATATTACGTCAATCAAAATGTTTGTATTCTGAAGTGATTGATATTCTCTGATCTCTCTCAGTGGATGTGACTCTGGATCCTGATACAGCTCATCCTAAACTCATCCTGTCTGATGATGGAAAACAAGTGACATGTGGAGACATTAGACAAAAACTCCCATATAAACCTGAGAGATTTAATACATGTGTCAGTGTCCTGGGAAAGAAGGGATTCAGTTCAGGCAGATTTTATTTTGAGGTACAGGTGAAGGGAAAGACTGAGTGGGATGTAGGAGTGGTCAGAGAATCCATTAACAGGAAGGGATCGATCACACTGACTCCAGTGAATGGATTCTGGACTGTGGGTTTGTGGACTGAGAATGAATATAATGCTGGTGAGAGTCCTTGTGTCTCTCTGCGTGTGAGAATGAAGCCACAGAAGGTTGGTGTGTTTGTGGATTATGAGGAGGGTCTGGTCTCCTTTTATGATGTGGAGTCCAGCTCTCATATCTACTCTTTCACTGGTCAGTCTTTCACTCAAACACTCATTCCATATTTTTGCCCTTATTTAAATCAAAAAGGTAAAAACTCAACTCCACTGATCATCACACCTGTCAGTTACAATTAATGAATTTACACCCCATAAATATAAAAAACTACATGAACATTAGATTTGTACATTTCTTAAAAGACATTATGAGGTATGGTTGCTAGGGAGATCTGGATGGTTGCTAGTGTGTTGTGTGTACTTTAGTTGGAGCACAATATCACTGACTCTGTGCACTTGAGCCGGGAAACATGAGAACAAACTTCTCCATCAATGAAACTGTCTCCAGCTTTTCCACATCACTGAGAGAGAGAAAATAAACTTTTCACACTCTAAGAACAGTGTTTATCACCTCAGATTAAAACAGTATACAAATCAAATTCATCATCTTAAACAAAAACAATCAAGACGCATGAGGCAAATGTGTCGTGTTAAATACGTCATCACAATTTTCTAAATCTCTCGTAAGAATGAAAATAAAAACACACATTTATATTTGGAGATGCCCCGTGTTACACTTCATGTCTGTTTCTTTTATTTGTATATTTTATGGTTTGACATTTAATCTGTGTTTGTGTTTTGTGGACTGTAAGTTGCATTATATTTTTCATACTCGATCCCAGCGGCATTAATTAATTAATTACGGTGTAATTTTAAGCTGTATAACTTTCATAAATACTCGAATGATTGTGTTGATAAACAAGAAATTCCAAAAAAAAAATTATATATATATATATATTTAGTTTGTACAAACGAAACAATCAATCCTACCAATAAAGTTTTTCATTCAAATGTTGTATTTATTTATTTTTATTAAAGGTTCATTAATTATGGTACATATAATAAAGACAACACAACATTAATTGTAAAAATCACAAGGGTGTCACAAATACTGTAGGTGCATCAATAAAAATATTCACAGAAGTGTTAATCTGCAGCAGAAGCACATTTCTTTTGGCTTTAGGATGTTTGAAACACACTTTGATACTGTTGTAGTTCACTCAAAAATAAAGAAATACTTGAATTACTAAACTTGCATTTGTGTATATGATACTTGGCCAACAGAAACATTAGATTAATTGTATAATACTTGCTTGGAATCTCCCAGGAAGTCACGCTGGCAAATGGCGGGAAATTAATTGTTCATCCTTTCCCGCGTTAACTCGTGCTACAGTAATTAGATAATTTAGATGATGAATTTCAGATTCTGGAAGCACTGTATTTATTTGAATTATTTTTGTCTGTTTTACCGTTGCACATCATGATCACCCCCTATTGGGGTTGTTCTAGATTATAAGAATAAACGCCATTTCCAAAACCAATTGACAGGTGCTGATGGTACCGGACAGGAGCAAACCAACACGTCAAATTCAAGTGTTAGCACGTTAGCTAATACCTTTATAATTTGGGGTTTGTGCGAAATAATAGCAAGGTTAAATAATTAATGGTTGATAGTTTACTTATATTATTTACACTGAAATAACTGGGGTCTTCGTAAACGCACACACATACTGTAACAAGGACTCAGGTTGAGTGGGATCCATGTGCGGTTTATTAAACACAACAAACTCAAAGTACAGACAGCAAAGGGTCGAATAATCCAGGCAAGCAGTACTACCAAAGGCAGCGCAGAATCGTAGTTAGACAGGCAGCAAACAGCAATGTCAGAAGTTCAGGCAAACACAATAGTAAGCAGCAAACAATCGTAAAAGGGTAAACAAGACAGGGCGGGGCATGATATACACGCAGAAATGTATCCGGAGCAAACAAGTCTTCGCAATGACAGAGAATGAGTGTGAGATTAAATAGCTGGCAGGTTTGAAAACAGGTGAGCAGGTAATCAGAGTCAGGATGGGGTTTATGGGAAATGGAGTTCCAGGTGAAAAGTCAGTACTCGGGTGATGGCGACCACCGGTGGCCGATCGAGGAATCTTCACCGGCGTGTTCGTGACACACACACACACACACACACACACACACACACACACACACACACACACACACTATGAAGCTAATGTAATGAGTTAGCTAAAGTTTATAATTAAATGAATATACCATGACCTTACAGGCTAATGTACTGTACTTAATGGACACACTACAGGTTAATATAGTAAAAACTGTGTCTAATAATCACAATCACCACAGGAGTGGTGGTGGTGTAGTAGTCTAAAGCACATAACTGGTAATCAGAAGGTTGCTGGTTCGATCCCCACCTCAAGTCACCACCATCGTGTCCTTGAGCAAGGCACTTAACTCCAGGTTGCTCCGGGGGGGATTGTCGCTGTAATAAAGGCTCTGTAAGTCACTTTGGATAAATGCAATGCACAGTGATGTGCAAACTAGATGTTAGCTAATTAAAATATGCTAATTTGCATACATTTGACAAGACCCCGCAGGTGAATAGGATAAACAAAATAACTATATTATTTCAAAGTTCAAGACCTTTTTTGTAATAATTTCAGGTAAGTTGCAATGTTTTTTTTCCTGTAAAATTAATAAAATAGCAGCAACAGCATTTTTCAGTTTAGTGTGAAGAGTTTTTTATATAAAAAGTGCCATTTTTCCACTTGGGCCTCTGACTGAAGCTAGAGGCTGTAGCCTTTAACCTCCTTGTTAGCACACCCGCCTTCCACGTCGGTTCGAGTCCCGTTCGGAGCGGGGCGAGCAGGACCGGTTTCATCTGGCTGCATAACACTTACCTGTAACATGTCGTAGGGTAGATCTGTGTGAATATAGTTCGATTGTTTGTAGTTTTAGGTTTTGTAAAATGCCTATGTGAAAAAAGTTGTGTTCTTAAAAAGTAATATACTAAAATGAAATGTAGTATCTTATTAATATCTTCTTATTATAAAAACGATTCTTAAAAGATAGATTTTTGTGATTAGCACATTTAGCTAATCAAGGTTAATAGAAATAAAATAAATCTAGAAACACTTGAAGGATAGTGGAGTATGTGACTAATGAGTATATATTTAAAAGGAACAAACTACACAAAAATAGCAGACAGGTGTGATTTTTGTCACGGTAACGATGCTGACCATGCTGGAAATGTATGAAATCATGAAAAACACTAGAGAATGGTGAGGCAATATTAGCTATTGGTTACTTTGAACTAACCTTTGCGCATCAACAATAATAATAAAAAAAAAATCATAATTTTATTATTTTATCATTCATAATCCATTAGTTTAATGTTCAATCTGACACAGGGTTTGCATTAACTTCAACAGCCAGTGGGTTGCGCTTGACTAGGTCCGGACTTGCATTAAGCTCCACCACTTTACCAAGTTTCATGTGAGTTGGGATGCTGCTGGGTCCAGCTCCACGCATTTGGCTCTGCAGTGAGCGCATCTTGGGACAATTTTGCGACATGTAGGTGTCAGTTTACGGCTCTACCCTTTCATTTTTATGGTATCCGTAAACGGTGACATACTGTCGTAACACGCGAGTTGCCCGTTACTCTTTCTTTCGCTTTCTTCAAGACATCAGTTGCACCCAGTACTGCAAATATAGAGGATCATTTGAGCGAATTCAAGTTTATTCGATATAGTAGTAATCAAAGAGTCATCAGGAAATTTCAGTCTAAATTAAAGTATCTAAGTTTATAAAGTATCTCTGCGGCGTCACAAATAACGGGAAACATTAAAGCTCAGACCGGAGCAGATTAATATTAACAATATCCACTGATCGCCATTTTTTATTCAACTCGACAGCAGAATGAACAGATTTATTTCACTCTTGCTTTTCTCAATATTCGTGAACAGTAAGTGTTTGATTTCTTTTGATTCTTTAACACTGTGAATTTGGAAAATGTGCACTTCACTAATTTTAATTTGTCCCAGCTCTTTGAAAATCATTGTTTTATGTAAAATTATCTAACTCTGTTCTTTGAATTGTAAGATGGCTTTTTAATGGTTGTATTAGTTAGATTATGAGCAATGTTTTATGTCTTTTATACACTCCTGTGGGGGGGGGGCTTTCTTTCTTCAGAACAGGATTTAAGATTTTTTTTTTTTTTTACAAGTTTTTGATGGTCCAAAGAGCAAATTCAGTCAGCATCAAAGTAATCCACACGATCAAGTAACGTCTTCTGAAGTTAATCGATACGCTTGTGTGAAAAACTAATTGCTAATTAAAAAATGTGTAACTTAAAAAACTCGCTTACTGCTAGTACTTGGCACCTCATGTCGCTGTCGCGTGATGTAATCATGTTGGCGCATATGTAAGGAGAAAAGCAGAGGCCCTAAAACGTGTCCCTGTGGCACTCCATACTTAACTTTTATTAAGCGAGAGTTAGATCAATTCAAACAGCAACAGAGAGTTGGTCAAAGCGGCGATTTAAAGTTAAAAATGTTTTAATTAGCTATTCGTTTTTCACACAAACTTATCGATTCACTTCAGAAGACGTTACTTAATCGACTGGAGTCATGTGGATTACTTTGATGCTGACTAAATTTGCTTTTTGTACCGTCAAAAATTTGTGTCCATTCACTTGCACTGGATGAAGCTAAAGACATTGAAAACTTTCCTAAATATCTTAAATTCTGTTCTAAAGAAAGAAAATCCTGTACATCTCGGATGGCCGCAGGGTGAGTAATCTATCAGCAAATGTAAATTTTTGGATGAACAAATCCTTTAAGTTTTGTCCATTTTCTAGCCACTATTAGAGTAATTTAACTTTTTGCCTTTTACCCTTTAAAATGGAGCTGATTTTAAACTTTAAAACAAAGTTTAGGGTGGGTCTGGGTAGCTCAGCGAGTATTGATGCTGATTACCAAACATGGAGTCGCGAGTTCAAATCCGGGGCGTACTGAGTGACTCCAGCCAGGTCTCCTAAGCAACCAAATTGGCCCAGTTGCTAGGGAGTCACATGGGGTAACCTCCCTGTGGTCACGATTAGTGGTTCTTGCTCTCAATGGGGCTTGTGGTAAGTTGTGCGTTGAATGTGGAGAGTAGCGTGAGCCTCCACATGTCTCCGCGGTGTCATGCACAACGAGCAACGTGATATGATCCGTGGATTGACAGTCTCAGAAGCGGAGGCTACTGAGACTTGTCCTCCGCCACCCGGATTGAGGTGAGTAATCGCACCACTATGAGGACCTATTAGTGGGAATTGGGAATTCCAAATTGGGAGAAAAGGGGATAAATAAAAAATATTTGATAGTTTTGAATGGATTTAAAAATCTGACCAACTCTTTAACTGCTGCTATTTAAGGTTTGGTGGATGTAACCTGAACCAGATATGTCTACTCTAGTGTTGTCAAAATTACCTGTGCTTCGGTACCAAGTTGGTACTAAAATAAAAAAGTGATTCTGCCGTACTGAGCACCGACTCAATCCGGTACCAGCACACTGTTTTACGGACACTTATTTGAGCGTGTGCTCTGTAACTCCTTTACACTGAAATGCACAACTAATCAAGTTAAAATTATGATGTGTCCTAGTGTGATTATTAAACTATGAAATGCTGCAATCTTAGTCTGTATGAGCTGCGTGAGCTTTAGGTGAATGTGTGAAGCTGATCGCTCATACTCTGGAAACTCCACAGACATTAAGAATCATTCACGTTGTGAATTCGAGCAGAGCAATAATTCACTCTGAAGCACATATAAACTATATTATAAGTTATATAATTAAATCCATTCATTTGCAATCACTTTAACAATCACACTGGGCTGTGTGGCAAACTGTTTATACGGAGAAGTTAAACTTGCGTCAAAATACACGTCAAAATAAAAGCACGAATCATAATAAAAGATGAATACCTGAAATTGAAGAAATTGCAACTATATGCATTATTATAATAATAATAGAAATTAAGCAATACAGCGCATCCGGAAAGTATTCACAGCGCTTCACTTTTGCCACATTGTGTTATGTTGCAGCCTTATTCCAAAATTGATTAAATTCATTATTTTCCTCAAAATTCTACAAACAACACCCCATAATGAAAACGTGAAAGATCACATTTGCATAAGTATTCACAGCCTTTGTCATGACACTCAAAATTGAGCTCAGGTGCATCCTGTTTCCTCTGATCATCCTTGAGATGTTTCTACAACTTGATTGGAGTTCACCTGTGGTAAATTCAGTTGATTGGACATGATTTGGGAAGGCACACACCTGTCTAATATAAGGTCCCACAGTTAACAGTGCATGTCAGAGCACAAACCAAGCCATGAAGTCCAAGGAATTGTCTGTGGACCTCCGAGACAGGACTGTATCGAGGCACAGATCTGGGGAAGGGTACAGAAAAATGTCTGCAGCATTGAAGGTCCCATTGAGCACAGTGGCCTCCATCATCCGTAAATGGAAGAAGTTTGGAACCACCGGGACTCTTCCTAGAGCTGGCCGCCCGGCCAAACTGATCGATCGGGGGAGAAGGGCCTTAGTCAGGGAGGTGACCAGGAACCTGATGGTCACTCTGACAGAGCTCCAGCGTTTCTCTGTGGAGAGAGGAGAACCTTCCAGAAGAACAACCATCTCTGCAGCACTCCACCAATCAGGCCTGTATGGTAGAGTGGCCAGACGGAAGCCACCCCTCAGTAAAAGGCACATGACAGCCTGCCTTGAGTCTGCCAAAAGGCACCTGAAGGACTCTCAGACCATGAGAAACAAAATTCTCTGGTCTGATGAAACAAAGATTGGCTTGAATGGCAAGCGTTATGTCTGGAGGAAACCAGGCACCGCTCATCACCTGGCCATTACCATCCCTACAGTGAAGCATGATGGTGGCAGTATCATGCTGTGGGGGTGTTTTTCTGCAGCAGGAACTGGGAGACTAGTCAGGATGGAGGGAAAGATGAATGCAGCAATGTACAGAGACATCCTTGATGAAAACCTGCTCCAGAGCGCTCTGGACCTCAGACTGGGACGAAGGTTCATCTTCCAACAGGACAACGACCCTAAGCACACAGCCAAGATAACAAAGGAGTGGTTACGGGACATCTCTGTGAATGTCCTTGAGTGGCCCAGCCAGAGCCCAGACTTGAACCCGATTGAACATCTCTGGAGAGATCTGAAAATGGCTGTGCACCGACGCTCCCCATCCAACCTGATGGAGCTTGAGAGGTCCTGCAAAGAAGAATGGGAGAATCTGCTCAAAAATAGGTGTGCCAAGCTTGTAGCATTATACACAAAGACTTGAGGCTGTAATTGGTGCCAAAGGTGCTTCAACAAAGTTTTGAGCAAAGGCTGTGAATACTTATGTGCATGTGATTTTTTTCGTTTTTTAAATTTAATACATTTTGGAATAAGGCTGTAACATAAGAAAATGTGGAAAAACAAAGCACTGTGAATACTTTCCAGAGGCACTGTATATCACAAGCTTTTGTACTGAATACAATTGTTAAAAAATGCGGTGGTATCCCAGCTAGCAGGGAATGTTCCCACAACATTGGCTAACATTTCCTACAAGTTCTATTAATGTTTTACAGAAAATATTTTAATCAAATGTTTAAAGAATGTTTTAAGGATGTTTTATAATTTCAAATAATGTTTCAATAAGGTTAAATGTTAACTAAGATATAACGTTTTAACTGCAAAGTTCGGAAAATGTTTTGAGGATGTTATTTAGGCTATGATGACAGAATGTTTTTTATAAAAATGTTCCTGTAATGTGATGTATTAACAGAGGTAGAACATTTTGCCTGCAACATTTTAAAGGATGTTTTGGGGACATTGTTGAGGTAACAGATTATACAATGTTCTTTTATAAAACACATAATATTGTTTCATAATATTGAAGGAAGAGCATTCTCACTGCAAAAATCTGAAAATATTTAAAGGATGTTATTGGCGCCTGAGATGACAGAACGTTTTTTTATAAACCAGGAAATAACATTTTGCCTGCAACATTAAAAAAATATATAAAAATGCACAATAGACAGAATGACAGATATGATATACTGTACAGATATACAGTTATGTGCAAATGGAAGTGAAATTAATGTGCAGAGATAGATAAGTGAATATATATGTATATGAATTATATATAGAGAGACAAATGGATATATTGCACAGTGAGTCCCTGTTGGCAGTTAATTGTTCAAGTGGAAGACTGCTTTAGGAAGCTGTTCTTGTGCCTGGCTGTTCTGGTGCTCAGTGCTCTGTAGCATCGAGTGTGTGGGGTCCAGAGTGATTTTTGGAGTCCTTTTTCTCACTCTGGAGGAGGAAAGTTCTTGTAGGTGGCCAGGAGAACCCCAATAGTCCTCTCAGTAGTCCTGAATGTCCTTTGTAGTCTTCTGATGTCCAATTGGGTACTTGAACTAAACCAGACATTTATTGAAATGCAGAGGACAGATTCAATGACTGCTTAGAATTAACTGTATTAGCAGCGCTTGTGGCAGGTTGAACTTCGTAAGCTGTCGGAGGAAGTACAACCTCTGCTGGGCATTTTTCGCTATACAGTCTATGTGGGTTTCCCACTTTGGGTCCTGTGAGACGGAAGTGCCTAGAAAACTGAATGACTCCAATGCTGCCCACGGTGCTGTTCAGAATGTTGATGGGGGTCAATGTTGAGGTGTTCCTCCTAAAGTCCACAATCATCTAGTTTTGAATACTCACTTTTGTATACAGACTCATCATAATCTTGGATGAGGCCGATTACAGTAGTGTCATTTGCAAACTTCAGGAGTTTGACAGAAGGGTCCTCGGCGGTGCAATCAATGGTATACAGGGAGAAGAGTAGTGAGAAGAGCACACTTCCCTGGAGGGTGCCACTGCTGATAGTGCAGGTGTTGGAAGTGAATTTCCCAACAGATTGCTATCTTTCAGAATGTTGGTATTACACTGACAGATGGGGATGGGAGAGGTGTCAGTTTAGTCCACAGGAGAGCAGTGATGATGGTGTTGAAATCTGAGCTGAAATCTACTAAAAAGATCCTTGCATAAGTCTCTGGTTTGTCCAGATGTTGCAGGATGTAATGCAGTCCCATGTTGACTGCATCGTCCACAGAACTGTTCACCCGATCCAGCAAGGGTCCAGTGATATCCTTCAGATAAGCCAACACCAGTCTTTCAAAAGACTTCATGACCACAGACGTCAAGGCAACAGGTCTATAGTAATTAAGTTGTTGTTGTAAGTCACGTGTTAAGTTGTATTATGGCTGAAATGACAAGTAGACCAAAAGGCAATATGGTTTTGGCATGATGGCTGGAGAGATTAATATGCCTTGTATAAGATTAATTATCTTGTATATCTTGTATTTTAATTAATTGTAATTCAACAGATCAATTAAATTAATTTGCTGCTAACTGCTCTTTACACACATTCAATGTGGTGTATGTATGGAATTAGGTTTGGAACCAGATTGCCCACATTTATAGAATAACCACTTTTTTCTTAGGACAACCATTGAGTTCAATGTTATATATATATATATAGCTTTCTATAAATAGAATCTTGAGGTGAAGTTAAGATGGAATATGTATCTGAATATGTATCAGTTTGTAATGGCCTTGCGGAGGAAGGTGGAGCACAATTTCAAGCTAATAATAAGATAATGATGTAACTCACCACATTGTAAATTAATATAGGTAAACATTCAGAAATTACGCAGATTTATTTGCAGTTATATTTTCATTAGTTAGTAATAAGCCTGTCTTCCCTTAATGTTATAACTAATATTGTTAATGTTGTCCTTCTGCTGTTAGCATTATCATTTACCTGATGTGGATGGGAAGTTTGCCAGGGAAAAGAAAATCTTAGCAGTTACACATTTTCATTAAGTGGTGAGAGACAATAAGGATAAGTTTAGAGTGATGTGTTTGTTAATGCTAATTTACTTGTCAATTGTGCATACAAAATGAAGTCGAAAGTAGGCCTAATTGTTGGAAATTATACTACATTGTGCTTGCCATGATACAGATGGTCACAGTGGTGTTATATGAAGTTTACCTTATTCAATAACGTTACCAAAAACAAACAAAAATTTCCCACTCTGACTTTTTGAACTTCTTTCTCACTGCTGATCTGCGCATGCCTATTGTCCTGCTAAGTTACTTACGTTTACCATTCAAGGGTTATGCATGTCTTAAAAAAGTTTTGAAAATCACATTTGAAATTGAAGATTTGAAAAGGTATAAAATAATGTTATTTTCAAACACTGGTCTTGAAAATGTCTTGCATTTTGAATTCTGTGATCTCTCGGCCTCAGAAAGGGCAGAGATGAAAAGTTCACTTTGCATTTGGACAGCTATATGATATTTTTATGATCATTAGTGATTTATTGTGAATCCAGACAAATTAGATATGACACATATTCTGCATCATCTTCTTGTGACACCTATAAAATGCACTTATCCGGGGATGATGTGCCGTGTGTTCAGGATTTAAGAAAGTTGTGATGTCAGATAGAAAATACTTATTCTGATGGAAAAGGGAAAAAAGGTTAGAAGAAAAACGTGCAAGTGCTCAAATAGCTACATCAGATTTTTTAACAACAAACATCCCTCTTCAGTGTACTTTACTGCTTTATCAATACCAAAAACATACAGGAAAGGAGGCCTCTGTTGAACAGAATAGTGCAAATGAGAGAGATTTTGTTGATTTACTGTCCCAGAGCAACAATAGAGATACTAACCCCCCACTCAGACATTCCACTGCACAGTGGGCAAATGAATTTCATGTAAAGCACAATGCAGTTGATTCTTTGTTAAATGTTTTGGTAGAAAATGGACACCCAGAGCTGCCAAGGACAGCAAAAAAGGATAGCTTGCCACTGTCGAAAGTGTGAGTTTGAGATTAAATCAGGAATGCAGTATATCTACCTTGGCTGCAAAGACCAGCTCCTGAAACATTTTAAAATGTATTCTTTACAGGACATTTATGAATTAGATTTGATTTACATTTCCATCAATATCGATGGCTTGCTGTTTTTCAAAAGTAGCAAGCAGACACTGTGGCCAGTATTGTGCCAATTGAATTTATCTCCTCCCTCAGTATTCCCATTGGCTTTCTGTTTTGGTTTGTCACAGCCAACTAATCTTGACTTTCTTGATGATGTTGTTGGTGACCTTCGCTGTTTTGTGGAAAATGGACTAGAGACAGACAGAGGTTTGATTAGGGTGAAGCTGCATTGTGTTACATGTGTTGCCCCAGCCAAGGCTCTTGTGAAGTCCATAAAGCTTAACGTGATCAGGCTATTATGGGTGTGACAAATGTACACAAAAAAGGAGTGTGGGTTGGCCATCGGGTGATCTATCCTGAAATCACCAATCTAACTTTGAGAACTGATAAAACATTTAGAGATCAGTCTCAGCACCACCTGCATTCAGTTGTGTCGCCATTTTGCCAGCTCCCGATAAACATGATAGAGCAATTCCCTGCAGATTATATGCACCAGTGTTGTCTTGGAGTCATGCGCAAAATGATCCTCTTGTGGCTGAGGGGACCACTGGGAATCAGATTGTCATCTGGGCATGTTAAGCAGGTCAGTTTACAGCTTCTGAAGTTTAGAACATGCATTCCAAATGTGTTTGCAAGGAAACCAAGAGGCTTGGAAGATACTGACAGATGGAAGGCCACGGAACTGAGACAGTTTGCCCTCTATACAGGAAAAAATGTGCTTAAGGGCTTATTTCAGAACAGCTCTATGAGCACTTCCTGGTTTTTAGTGTGGCATTATCCATCATTATTTGTCCAAGACTGGCAAAACAGAACAATCACAATGCAGATGAGTTGTTGGCGTACTTCATTGCACAGGGAAGGCATTTGTATGGGGATGAGTTCCTTGTCTACAATGTCCACAGTTTGGTACACCTTGCGTTGGACGCAAACCTTTATGGTAGTCTTGATGAGTGCAGTGCTGTCTCTTTTGAGAATGACTTGGATCAGCTGAAAAGATTGGTTAGTTCTGGGCAAAATCATCTCTCAAAAATTGTGAGATGGCATAGGGAAGCAGACAAACTGAGAAAGATACATCCTAAACCAAAAAAGACTGTAGAAATTTTAAAAAACCAACAATGTCTACACTCAGTGATCTAGAGTGCTGTGAAGTGTTGCAGTATCTGGTGACACAGAGCATGGGGAAAAGATTTTGCTCTGTCATGTCTATGATCGACACTTCATGCAGCCCTGATTGCTGCATCAGATTTTTTTAACAACAAACATCCCTCTTTAGTGTACTTCACTGCTTTATCAATACCAAAAACATACAGGAGAGGAGGCCTCTGTTGAACAGAATAGTGCAAATGAGAGAGATTTTGTTGATTTACTGTCCCAGAGCAAAAATAGAGAAACTAACCCCCCACTCAGACATTCCATTGTGCAGTGGGCAAATTAATTTCATGTAAAACACAATGCAGTTGATTCTTTGTTAAATGTTTTGGTAGAAAATGGACACCCAGAGCTGCCAAGGACAGCAAAAAAGGATAGCTTGCCACTGTCGAAAGTGTGAGTTTGAGATTAAATCAGGAATGCAGTATATCTACCTTGGCTGCAAAGACCAGCTCCTGAAACATTTTAAAATGTATTCTTTACAGGACATTTATGAATTAGATTTGATTTACATTTCCATCAATATCGATGGCTTGCTGTTTTTCAAAAGTAGCAAGCAGACACTGTGGCCAGTATTGTGCCAATTGAATTTATCTCCTCCCTCAGTATTCCCATTGGCTTTCTGTTTTGGTTTGTCACAGCCAACTAATCTTGACTTTCTTGATGATGTTGTTGGTGACCTTCGCTGTATTGTGGAAAATGGACTAGAGAGAGACAGTGGTTTGATTAGGGTGAAGCTGCATTGTGTTACATGTGTTGCCCCAGCCAAGGCTCTTGTGAAGTCCATAAAGCTTAACGTGATCAGGCTATTATGGGTGTGACAAATGTACACAAAAAATTCTAAATCATTTAGAGATCAGTCTCAGCACCACCTGCATTCATTTGGATCGCCATTTTGCCAGCTCCCGATAAACATGATAGAGCAATTCCCAGGGAAGGCATTTGTATGGGGATGAAATCCTTGTCTACAATGTCCACAGTTTGGTACACCTTGCATCGGACGCAAACCTTTATGGTAGTCTAGAGGAGTGCAGTGCTTTTTCTTTTGAGAATTACTTGCTAGCCATACTTCATGCAGCCCTGTGACTCAAGGTGGATTGGTGTCTACAAAGGCAGTCACGCTTGGATAAAATCACTACCCGATAGCCATTTGGGCAGGCAAGCATTTATGACTGAGGCAGTTCATTTCACTTTGAGTGCTAAATATGCTTTTCATGTGGGACAAGGTTATGTGCAGGGTCTTTGAAGCCAAATTGTGTTCTGATAACCGTGTGCTTGTTAACCAGGCTTCCTGCGAAATGTGAGCTCCAGACCAGTGACGGGATCAGTGCGAGCACATTAACCGGGCACTCCTTAAAATGGGAGCTCTCGTACCATGGAGCAGTTCAGTAATCATGTGAACTGTCTTGACAACGTCATTCAAGAAATAGAAATCACTTGCTGCTCAGCTCCTGCATCAGTTATAAGACTTTACACAATACACATCAACAAATTTACTAACATTTATCCCAGTTAACTGTAACGTCAAGGTTACGGATGTAACCTCCGTTCCCCAATGGAGGGAACGAGACTCTGTGTCGAAGAAGCGACAATATGGGTCTCTCTTGAGCGCCTTTTGCATCTCTGATCTATAAGAAAAGGCCAATGAGAAATTGGGAGACAGAAATTGCATGTCCCGCCCCCGGACATACGGGTACAAAGGGAGGGAAATGCATCTGTTTCATTCAGGATTTTTCTGAGGAGCCGACAATGGTTCGGCCGCAATAGTGGCTCGGTTCAGCGACGTGGCCAGGATGACACAACGTCTCATTCCCTCCATCAGGGAACAGAGGTTGCATCCGTAACCTAGGCGTTCCCCGTCTATCGCTCACTTCGACGTTGTGTCGAAGAAGCGACTCTAGGGGTCCAATTTAAATCACGCCATGCGCTGAGCCGTGTACGTGTACTGCTGACACAGGAGCAGGCAGGTATTTTACATGCCAAAGGGACCAGCTGTGTCAGACTGCACGTATCCTTTCCCAATGCCCCATAAAATCGCCAAACCCTTCTGGTTCTTTACCCCCAACAGGGGAAAACAAGGCGACATGACAAGCATGGGAGCAGGCCGTGCCTCTTTTTAAGCAGCTGGGGCAATCTTAACACTATCATATGCATCGGGGTAGCCGATCTTTCCCAGTTCCTATTCTTTCAGGGTGAAAAGACCCTGCAGAGACCACACCTGCCCAGACTGGGGGAGGTAAAGAGTGAAATACATCACATGAGCTTTTAGGTCACATGTGGAAAGTGGCGCGGTGGTAGATCCTGCCTATTGGGAGGGAGGAGTTTCTACACACATGGCGACCAGGGGCCAGTGGGAACTGCCCAAGGGATACGCGGGTCTGCTCGCAAGGGGACCGTACCACGGAAAATACACACAGGGGGGAAGTCTACGTAGGAGCGTGACCTGTGGAGCACCTATTCCAGTACAGGGTAGATTGAGTTCCCGCATTGGAATTGGTCGGCGAATTCCTCCACTGAATTCACAGACCAGAGGAATAGGGAGGAGTCATCCAGTTAGTGGGATCTCCTGGGATAAGAGCACGATTTTACCTCAGCAGAGGGAAAGGGCACTAGGTGCAAGCGATCCACCCGGTCAGTTTGTCACCGTGATGCGTTTGAGAACTCCAGGCAAGTGTCGCTGACAGAGAACGCTTGCAGGTCCTGGACCCTCTTGATGGAGGCGAGCGCGATCAGGAGGGCCATCTTTAGGGAGAGGGCCCTGAGTCTGACTGATTCATACGGCTCAAAGGTCTCTGAAGGACCACCTAGAGATCCCAGGAGGGGAACAGGCTTGGCCGGGAGGGATTTAACCTCCGGGCGCATCTTAGGAACCTGATAATTAAGTCGTGCTTACCCAAAGACTTGCCGTCTACTGTGTCGTGGTGGCCTGCGATAGCGGCTACATACACCTTCACGGTGGAGGGGGACAACCTCCCCTCCAACCTCTCCTGCAGGAATGAGAGCACTGACTTAACTGTGCACTTCTGCGGGTCTTCAGCCTGGGAAGATTGAATTGCATAACCGAGTCGAATGGTCCTGTCCAGCCAGCGTGGCAGATCGGGAAGTGAAAGACACGTGTCCAAACTCCGAGCTAGGGGCACTAAGGGGACGTATTTTTGACGTACCCGGTGGGGCTTCGCAGCGGGGCTGGGCCCGGGTTGAGGCGGAGCTGCACATTTCTTAGTGGCAGGAGGACGCCCTCGGCAAGCAGACGGAGTGTGGCCCATGGCGGAAGGTTTGCGGCGGGGCAGGATGTGTGATATGGCCTCCGTCTGCTTCTTCACTGAGGAGAACTGTTGGGCGAAATCCTCAATGGTGTCGCCAAAAAGGCCGAACTGGGAGACAGTTGCGTCGAGGAAGCGTGTCTTGTCTGCTTCACGCATCTCGACCAAGTTCAGCCACAGATGATGTTCCTGAACCACGAGAGTGGCCATCGCCTGCCCAAGTGACCGCGCTGTGACCTTCATGGCCCTGAGGGCGAGGTTGGTCGCTGAGCGCAGTTCCTGCAGCACATCGGGATCAGGACTACCCGAGTGCAGATCTTTAAGTGCCTTGGCCTGGTGGACTTGCAGAAGCAGCCTGTCCAGTGGCGCTGTAGGCTTTGGAGGTCTGTGAAGACGTCATCCTACAGGCCTTGGAGGGGAGCACAGGGCGACCTCTCGGCGCACAGGTGGATCGCAACCGCGCTATCCACCTGGGGGACCGCCGCGTCAGCTCATCATGCACTTCCGGGAAGAAAGGGACCGGGGGGGGGGGGGGGGGGGCACGGTTGTGAGTGGCGTGCCCGAGGAACCAATCATCCAGCCACGAATGCTGTGGGGAGGACTGAGGGTTCCAGTCCAGCCCCATGCTGATGGCGGGCCGGGCAAGCATGTCGGACATCTGGGCATCAGCCTCAGACTGGGCATGCTGGCTCGAAGGCGGCAGCCCAATCGAGTCATCTGAAAGCAAGCTCATCCGGCTCGGGGGGCTCAAGAGTATAGGCAGACTGGCTGTGAGGCGAGCCACCATTGCCTCAAGCCCGGACAGATTTCAACAAGCATGCCGGGGGGCGGGTGGTTACCTGGCGAAACCGAGCCTGCTGCCATCCCCTGATCGTCTCCGTCGCCAGCTGCATTGTCCTCAATCCCGTGTGAAGAAGGAGCAACGCGGGGGGCGGCTGGAGTGGTGTTCCTTCTGTTGAAGGAAAGCCGCAACCGCAACGTTGCCATGGTCATGTTCTTGCAGTGAGAACATGAGCCATCCACAAACGCTGCCTTGGTGTGATCGCAGCCTAGACACACGAGACAGCGCCTATGGCTTTCAGGAGCGGAGAGCACTCTACCGCATCCAGGAATTACACAGGGTCGGAAGGGCATCTTTATGAAGTTGCGTCCTGAAAATTACGTTCAACGCCAGCTGTGTATTTGCTCTTTTAGAGGAAATAATTCTTTTAGAGAAATAAACTCTTTTAACTGCGCTGTCTGAAAAATCCTGAATGAAACAGATGCATTTCCCTTCCTTTGTACCCATATGTCTGGGGCGGGACATGCAAATTCTGTCTGCCAATTTCTCATTGGCCTTTTCTCAGATGTAAAAGGCGCTCGAGAGACCCCAGACGGGGAACTGAATTTTTCATCCACAACTGTGGAAGTTATAGCCAAGAAAACCACAGATAGTTGGAAAGAAGTCATGGGTATGTAAGTGCTTTGAATTGGATTAAACTGAAAAATAAGATGTAATCAAATGATTGATGATCACTTGTGTGTGACATAATTTTTTTTATTATTATCTGTATAATTGTTTAAACATTTGAAGTACCTTATTTTGTCCCAATGTGGATACTAATTTGCACATTTCTGAGAGCTCAATAAAATATTCAAATGATATTTTGGTTGCATTTGAGGGCAAACATTTTTAAAAAAAAATTGATTGTGTAAAATAGGCACATGATATAGGAATATCGATCGCAGGGCCTTGAATCGAATCAAATCGAAATCGTATCACGTCAGACTTTGAAGTAACGTCAAATATCGGATCGCAAGCCATCGATATAAGATAATATCGTGATGAAACGTCCAATTTACACCCCTGCCTGGATGTTGGTGTTAACATGTTTCCATCACTGAGCTTCTGCAGGTCTTAAAAAGTGCTGAATTCAGTTTCTTCAAGTAAAGGCCTTAGGAAGTCTTCAAAAGTCTTATAAAACTCAAATATATTTAATTTACCTTTTATATGACTGACACTATGATTCAAAACAGTTGCTGATTTCCTTATTTTAATCAGCTAATCATTGCAGCTTTAAATATGTGATGTAAAAATAACTAATTGACCGTTGTCTCATGATTATATGATATACTGTATATACTTTTTTTTTTGACTTTGGGTAGTTCTCTCTTTGTTTTACCATATGTACCTGAAAAACGTTTAAGAAATCTGATGTCACTCCATTCTCCTTTTGACAAAAACTAACATGTAATTCGTGATAAGCTGTGAGCAGATATTGCATGTTTGCGTAGAGGTGGCATAAGTTAAGATGCTCAGTGGGATGCTTGTTGTCAGTTGCTTGCGTTTCGGCTAGTATTGTATGAATTCTAGTTCCAATGAAATTATATTTCGAGCTTATACGCCACAAATAAGAATGTGTGCAACGGTGCAGTGTAGTTTTTTGTTTGGATTGAAGTTGAGTGAGTTTGCAGTGTCATTGCAGCTGACAGAGCTGTGAAGTTTCATGGTATAAATAGGATTTTGGTGACTGGAGATGATAATGTACATTTTCATAGAAAGTTTTGCATTTGTCAAAACCAAAGAAATAACTACTTTGTCAGAAAAATTGACATCAATGCCGCCTTGCCCAGGACTAGAATGGAGTTACCATTTTTAACTGTTAGGTTAATTTATCCATCTTTTATTTAGTTAAAAGAAATAATTTGTATATTTTTGATGAAGATTGCCTTAGTCCAGATGCTATCCTGTTGTTTTAACAACCACAATCGCTACTGTAGGTTTGTGTGTGGTACAGCATACATGAAAAGCAACAGCATCCCCTATTTATGTGTAGTATGTGGCACAAATCGTTATCGCTTCCTTCAGATTCATAGACTCATAGACAGAAGAACTGACCAACAGTGACTTGTACTAGCTGCTGGTTGCAGCTTAAAAAAAAAGAAATTATTCTGAATTGAATTAATATGTTTGCCATAATGCAGGTGGATAATGGAAGAGCATCTGTGACTGAGGTCAGTGGAAGTCCATTGATTCTTCGCCATGAAGATGCAGCAGCACCTCACTGTTCACATAGTCTGTGAACTCTGAATAAATCAATAAAATGAACACAAATGTTTTCAAATGTTCTTTGAAATGTTTAATCTTGTTGTTTTTTCATGTATTCTTTTGTGTAATTTCACCAATTCCTTCGTTTTGCATTGAATATGTAAAGCGCTTCAACAGTGGTGGAAAGAAAACTTGCCACTGTAAACGTTACTAGAACATTGCATGGTAATGTTCTCAGAACATCTTTAGAACAAACAATTTCTAGCTGGGATGTTGATAAGAAATTGTTCCATTTTTTACTTGTTAAAGTTTTTAAAAGTTTAAGTAACATTTTTTGATTAGACGCAATTTTGATAATGAAATTCAATTAAATTTTAAAACATGGATTTCTGGAAATATAATAAAAAGGATTAAGGGAAAAACAATCAAGTGTTAGAATCACTTGAAGGAAACATGCATCACTTTTCATTTATTATTTACTTTGAAATGTAGCTTTTAAATAAGCTAAAGGTGTCACCTTTTTCCCCACACCTTCAGTTCAGTGACTGTTTAGTTTCCCACTTTGTTCTTGGACTACACTTCCCAGCATGCACCTTTTGATTACACTCACCTGCCCTCTTCCACAGCTGTTCCCTCATCATTCATCTGTGTGTTTGTGTATATACCCTCTTGTTTCCTTCACTGATTGACAGTTCTTGTTCTTGTGATAAGCTGTAGCATTTATGTACAGTATATATTTAGTTTGTTTGTATTATTTTGTTTATTGTATTACCTTCTTGTTCAGAAGGAGTGTGTTCAATAGCACATTATCAAATTAGCAAAAACTTTTCTGTGGTATCGAAATTGGTATCGAACCGTGAAATTTCACTGGTATCGGTACCAACTACTGAAATTTTGGGACTGTGACGACCCTAGTCTACTCAATATTACAGATGTATGTTAATTTGAAAGAGAAATAAATACATTACACATGTTTAAATATTAACAGTAATCCCAGTAATTTGGCAGAGAAAGAATAACAAATGTAACCTACAGTTATAATCAGCTCCTTGGTTATAATGTATTAATAATAAACAGTAAATTAACAGCACATAACGTACATTAAACAGCAAAATACTCAATACAAACACAATTCTGTGTATTGATGTTGTTATTTATTCTGGTGTCCTGAGTGCAGTGGTACAGTGACAAGTTTCCCTTCATAATTTTTAAATATGATCATATAATTAAAATAGGCAAACACATCATATAGACATGTGTCATAACTTTGGAAAAATCTCATCTAGTAAAATACAACACGCACAATAGTTTCACTCTGTACTCTGCATCTGTATGAAACAAAGCGGCCATAAACTCAAACAACAAACAATTGATCACAGGAGAACCATTGTACCAGTTGCATCTGAGGCATTCCAGGGGGGTCCTAACACTATTGTCGGTTAAGAGCTTTGCTACAAGATCAACATCAATAAACTCTTTTCCCCATGAGCACTTGGTCTGGCTTACTCTTCTTTATGTATTAGAACTCTGATACATTGTCGAGCCACCTGATATCTGGTCAGCCAAATACATGGCCGTAGCAAGGTCATCTGGGCCCCCTGGTGTATACTGCTCTGTTGTGGGGACCTTTGGGCCCATAGAATCATTACCATTTTACACTCCACTAGCTACGGCCCTGGTCAGATACAAGAAGATCTAACTCCAACTAAAACTAGTGTTTCCAGCCAAGTTAACATGTCACGACACTCCATTAGGGATTGTTTCGGGACATGTTTTAATCCGGATCATCTGCTGTATGCAACGAAATGTCATGTTCCATATTCTGTTTATGTTAAATTTAATAATTACCCCGGCAGTGATTACACTTAAAGGATTAGTTCCCCAAAAATTTTTAATTTGATGATTATTTGCTCACCCTCAGGCCAACCAAGATATATGAGACATTCTTCATCAGAACAGAAATTAAAATGTTTAGGAAAGTATCCCATCTCTGTGGCTCCATCCAATGCAAGTGAACAGTCATCATTTTTTGCCGGTCCAAAAAAGCATATTTATTTAGGATCAAAGTAATCCAAATGACTCCAGTCGATCAAGTAGCGTCTTCTGAAGCGGCTCAGTGGTAAAGACGCCGACTATCACCCCTGGCGTTTGCTAGTTTATTAGTTCGAATCCCAGGGTGTGTTAAGTGACTCCAGCCAGGTTTCCTAAGCAACCAAATTGGCCCGGTTGCTAGGGAGGGTAGAATCACATGGGGTAACCTCCTTGTGGTCACTATAGTGTGGTCTGTTCTCGGTGTTGAGCGTGGATGCCGCAGTGGATTGTGCTAAGCCTCCACATGCGCTATGTCTCCATGGCAATGCGCTCAAGCCACATGATAATATGAGCGGGTTGACGGTCTCAGACATGGAGGCAGCTGGGATTCGTCCTCTGCCACCTGGATTGAGGCGAATCGCTACGCGACCATGAGGACTTAAAAGCACTTTGGGAATTGCTAAATTGGGAGAAAATGAGAAGAAAAAAAATTGCTTCCTGCTAGCACTAGGCGCCTCTTGTTCCTGTCGTGTGACATCATCATGTTGGCGCATTCACACGAGAATTCAGATGCCCCGCTTGGTTCACAGAGGACCATATTTCATGGTCGAAGTGGCGATTTGTTTTTCACACAAACTTATCGATTCACTTCAGAAATGTTACTTAATCATCTGGAGTCGTGTGAATTACTTTGATGCTAACTAAATATGCTTTCTGGACCATCATAAATGTCTGAGTTCACTTGCATTGGATGGAGCCACAGAGTTGGGATACTTTCCTAGAAATGTTCATTTCTGTTCTGATGAATGAAGAAAGTCATATACATCTTGGACGGCCTGAGGGTGAGTAAAATATCAGCACGTTTTCATTTTTGGGTGAACTGTTCCTTTAGGTAGTATACTTTATTCACATTTGCACTCACTTTCATCTGCCATCTTTATTACTGTGACGGCCCTCTCAGGATGTGTTTCAAGTACAAAAGGCCAGCAACATTGTGTAGAAGTCGCATAACTGACAGTGTACTGACTGATTTTAATCTCTAATTTTTCCTCTTTTTTTCTGCAGTTGTGTTTGGTGCTGAGACTGATCAAGTAGTGACGGAGGGAGGTTCTGTTACTCTAAAAACTGACACTGAAACACAAGAATATATTATCTTAGAGTGGATATTTGTACCCACTGACTCTGTTATAGCTCGAGTAGATGGAGATCTCAAGAAGGTCTCATATGTTGATAAAACGCTATTCAGAGACAGAATGCAGCTGGATCTGACTGGATTTCTCACCATCAGAAACATCCGAACCAAACACTCGGGTCAATATAAAGCAGAGATCACCAGCAGCAAAGGGACCTCATTCGAGACATTCAATGTTATTGTCAATGGTGAGTATATCGAGTCGTTTAATGAAATAATTATATGAGTGATGATGCGGACACTGCGGCAGTGTACTTCCTTCAGACATATACTGCTTCATGTAGGAGGATCTTCAGAGCCTGGACTAAAGTGCCAATACATTAAATAAAATGCAACTATGAGTGCTGAAGTCAACTGATTTTAATAATAGACCTACCTATGTGAAAAATAAATCATGATGTGTGCTTGTGTTGGAATTCTTCAGACACTGAAATGGTAAATGGTCTGCACTTATATAGCACCTTTTTAACCCTTTTAAGCGGCTTTCAAAACACTTACCCTTTTTTACACTGTGTCTCATTCACCCATTCACTCACACACCAATGAGGGCAGAGCTGCCATACAAGGCACTAGCCTGCCATTGGGAGCAACTTGGGGTTCAGTGTCTTGTCCAAGGTCACTTCAGCATGTGGAGTCATGTGGGCCAGTTTTTAGTTATTCTCTCTTCTAGACTTCATTTGTTATTTCAATGTATTGTGTCGGCCGGACGCAGGTCCTTCAACTACAAACTCATCAGTTTCAGATATTAGGAAGTTTTAGACTAAGTCCTTATAGGTTCTCGGCTTTATCCATTTAGTCTGATATGGCTAAGTTCTGTTATAGGTTCTGTTATAGGTACATACTTAACTAATGGGTTACTTTTGAAATAGCTTATGGCACTTTTCCACTGCATGTTACGGTTTGACTCGCCTCAACTCTACTCGCTTTACTTTTCTGAGCATGCATTTCCACTGCAGTTTAGTAGCGCATCAACGTGGATGGGATTATAGGCAGATCGTCATAGTTGTGCTGCTTCTACTGCCGTGACATAATCTTAAACACGACACAAACTGACCAAAACAATAACACGACCGCTAGCTGTTAGCTACTAGCTCATTGTGCTGCATAAAGCAGTTGTTGCATGGTGATTTTACACAAGTGTAACAGTTAAATTGGCCTGGTTGTTTTAGAAGCTTTCCAGTAGCTGGTCAACTAAATAAAAAGAAGCTTTCAAGTGGAGTATAGAGTTAACGTAACATCATCCATCGTGGACTCCAGCCGAGTCCAGGTCTCTCTGCCTCCCATTGTTCGCCGGTTTAGATAGCATCCATTTGGTAGAACCACTTCCACTTTTTCTTGATGGCTCTGTAGTCACTTTAATTTTTTTTTACTTTTCCCTGTACTGTTGGTTGGTCCGGTGGTAGCCGTGTACGGCCAACAGCTGAGACACTTCCTGAGAGACTTTATCGTTTTGCTCATCGCTAATGAGTGGACCGTCTGCGCCTCGTTTATTGACAATGGCGTGGTTTTGCGCACAGCCATTTCTTTTTTCACAATTCAAAAGTCCCTTGAACAAATGATACTGTTATCACTGTTGCTAACTTTTAAACTAGTGTGTTGATGTTGCATGTCGGAAATCTGGTGACACTAGTAGTGACGATTCTCCCTGATGAATCAGTGATCTGAAGGATTTCGACGTCACATCTAGTACAAGTACTATCCACAGTGATAAACGTGAGCAGAATCGAGTTGAGTCGAGTTGTACCATGCAGTGGAAAAGCCCCATTAGTTAAGCCAACTCTGACCATATATTTGTAGATAATAAGAAATACACTAGGAAACAGTCCTTCAGAATGATTCATAATAACAATTTATTTTACCAGGTAATAGTAATACATTCGAACAATCTAATTAAAATAATAAATCAAACTCAAAGCTATCAGTGAACCAAGCATAATAATATAATTAAAGTTGCATTCCATTCAAACATTTACCAAACAAAAGAAATTCAAATTGTAATTACCTGGTAGAGAAAACTACACACAATGTTTTCTATGTGGGTCATCTGACAATAGAGACCCCCTAAAAGGAAAAACTACACACAATGTTTTCTATGTGGGTCATCTGACAATAGAGACCCCCTAAAAGGAAAAACTACACACAATGTTTTCTATGTGGGTCATCTGACTACAGAGACTCTTTAGAAGAAAAACTACACACAGCAATTGTGTGGGATATCTGAATACAAACTCCCTGATCTCCTCTGACATCCTTCCTTAAGTACCAAATAATTCTATTGTTATTTCAGATGTGTATGTTTGATGGTATCCAGGATTTGGTTTACAATTTAGGGAGTTGTAAGTAGACCATTGAAACTTGTGATTGAGTAGGACATATGATGTTTACAAGGAATGCACTTAATCTGCATACAGTATCTGGTTTCTGTGAGAGATCTGGGAGGGGTCATGTAAAGTATTTTATTAAGTTCTTAAATCTTACTTGTGATTTGACATTGATGAAAGAGAATGAGACCGTTTTACCAGTTAAATTGAGACCTCTTGATTGATACCAAACATGTATGATCAGAAAACATTTTACATTACAGAACAGGATATGTCATAACTTAGTTTTTGGTGTCCTTAAAGTGACCTGAGGTGAGAGAGAGAAGGAGAGGAAGGAAGACCAGATTTAAATGAGATTTGGTGTGTGTGTGAGTTTTTCCTCAGGTGTGCTAGTTCGGTGCAGCTGTCCCTTTTGTGTGTGAGTTTTATGACTATGTTATCTCACAAGTTATTAACTTTCCTGGAAGTGATGCAGACAATTTTGTGCTAGTCTTACAACTGCTTCTATTAATCAGTGATGAAACATCAATTGCTCAGAATCAGATTTAAGAAAAAATACCCTCCCTTTGCAGTGTGAACAAAGAGTGGTAATTAAACTTGTGTGTGGTATTGTTCTTGTAGATTCTCCACTATTTAATAAACAGAGCGAAGATCTGAAGACCGTATCAGTGAAGCAAGGAGATACAGTCACTCTAAACAGTGATGTTGGAACACATGGAGATGAGCTGATACTGTGGAGGTTTGGACCTGAAGGCTCTCTCATAGCTAAATGCGATAAAGAGGACAATAATATCTCACTATATGATAATGCTGATGGGAGTTTCAAAGGCAGACTTCAGCTGGATCAGACTGGATCTCTCACCATCACAAACACCAGCGTCAAAGACTCTGGATTTTATCAACTACATATCACCAACAACAAAGAGACCAAACACAGGATATTCAGTGTTTCTGTCAGAGGTGAGTAGATCAACTTATTGAGTAATTTAATGATCTTTAGATTAACAGTCTGAATCATTTTTCAGTTGAATTGGAAAATTAAACTGGCCATGATATCTTGACATATAAGCGTTCATAGCGCTATAAAAACATACAGAACATTTCAGAACAGAAATCGTCTTAGTCCAAAAAAAGGCTTTATTGAAACCAAGGTGCCAAAATGGCTTGTTCTCTACTTCCTCCTCCCTAATATGTCATAGTGAGGTATTACAGCAGCACAGCCCAGCCTCTGCATAAACGGATCACTGCCTACTTTATCATCGACACTGCTTAGGCCCGCCCACCGGTCTTGCCATTAGAGTAGAGTGGTGAGATTATTTTTGAAGCAACAGGAGGTGTCACGATGGCTACGAAGATGTCGTAAATGTGATAGCATCATGTATTTACACTTTATTTCATGTGTCATGTGTTACTCAGTTTTTGTAAAACACAAAAATATTTCACTGTTGGTAAATGCCCCAACTATGTAACAAGATACATACCACGTCTTGGTTTAAACAATAATAAAAGTAATACCTATTACACAAATAGACAAGTAAATTACAGTGATTACTTTCCACGCTGTCACAGACTGCAGTGTCCGTGGTGTTTGTGGAGGGTTTAATTTTCTTCAAATTTGGGATCAGACTGGCTCAAACACGTAGGGCTGAATTCCTCCGGATGTCATTTTTTTCAAACCCACATGTGTATAATGGTGGGAAAGTTTACACTTATCCACATGCAATGATGTTACCCAATCACAGTAGTGGGCGTTTATAAGTCTTCAAGAACACATGCCCCAAAAAACGGAGCCTTTGAATCAGAGGCACAAAAACATTGATTTAATTGCTAGTTGAAATCTGTGTTAGTAAACTCAATACACAGCATTTTCAAGTGCCACTGTGTTTATTAAAGCACACATATGTTCATACAAAGGTAGCAACAACATTTGACTATAGATGATGATAGGGTTAAAGTCTTCACTTCTCTGCTCTTACTCTCCTATTGTTTCCATCTGCCCTTACAAATCCGAGCGCATAGAACTACTTGTTGAAAACCTAATAAAAGCTTCATGACAAGGTCTCAGTAACAGATCTTCTTTCAGTTCCACTAATGACTGTCTTTCTTTATCATTACAGCTTTAGGTCTGTCTTCAGGTGATATAGCAGGAATGTGTGTTGGTGTTCTGCTGCTCGTGGTTGCTGTTGCTGCTGCTGCGGGTGTGATTTACAGGTTCTATAAACCAGAGGGTAAGTATTTCTGTAACAAGGTTAAGATGGGCAAAGAGGAGGCGGGAACTGGACTAACCATCCAAATAATATTTAATGAAAACTTAAAAAGACACAAACACACACGGCAGCTGCGTGTGGCTCTCTCTCCCGAACTGCTGCATCTGGCTTTATCCCTCTCCTCAGCTGATTAGCCCGATTGGGGGCCGGCCGTGCACACTCACGGCCCGGCCCCACCCTCCTCCTCATCACAATTACCTATAGCTGATAGAGCAAGAGAAAACTAATGAGCTTTATTGTGCTACAGTAGAGTTTAAAGGTGTAATGTTTTTGTTAATAAAATCAATATGTAAAATGTTGTTATAACTAGTTCTACTTGATTGATTTAGTGCAATCATTATTGAAGTCTGTGATTGTCCAGTATTGAGCTAAATGATATTAATATTAGGGATGCACCGATACCACTTTTTCTCTTCCGATTCCGATATCAGAAATCTCAGTATCGGCCGATACCGATCCCAATCCGATACTAGTGTTGCTTTTTTTGCATAATCAGTTTAGAATATCTTTACATTATTGTGTGGAACTCTTTAATATGTAAAGAAACACAAACCTCTAACTACACATTATTTCAATATAAATGTACAGCTCATTAAGAAACACTTTATCATTAACTAGTGTGCTGCATAATGTAGCAGCAAAATTAACGGTAATTACAGTATAAGTCACCAGTTGAAAATAAATGTCTTTTTTTTTTTTTGCTACATTTCTTCAACTTGTATCTGGACTTGGATTCAAATCTCTTTTTTGTTCAATTTTGTTGCAAGATATTGTCACATATTCCCTGTTGTCTTTTGTATTTATGCTTTTATGTTGAAATTCTTGTTTAGTTCCTGTTAGTTTTTGTAGTCCATTGTAGTTTCATTTTATGATTGTTTCCACAGGTGTTCCTAGTTCCCTTGTATATTTAAGCCCTTGTTTCCCCCAGTTAGTTTGTCAGTTCTTATATGTTTTTCCTGCGTTTTTTTGTTATATTCTGAGTTACCGTGTTTATCTTTTGTTTTATTAAAACTGCACTTAGATACCCATTCTTTGCCTGCCTCGTCATAGAAGAACTGACCCAAGATGGATCTAGCAGCAGTCTTCATCCGGCTGAGCCAAGCGAACCTCCCTATAATTTAATACTCTCGTCTGTTCAGCACCATTGCCAGATGCACTGGATTTGCGGATGCCCACTTGAAGTCCCTGTACCAGATCGGCCACCTTGCTCAAGAATGGAATGAATTGCTGGAGACCGTTGACTACACGTGGGAAGAGTACGTGGATTTAATTTTAGAGATATTCGCTTCTGAGAATCCTCTTAAAGAGCCAACGCCCACGCCTGGCACGGCCAACGAGTCAATGCCCACGCCTGCCACGGCCAACGAGCTGGAAGCCTCGTCCGTCCTAGAGTCAGCGTTGCCAGCCTTGTCCGTCCCAGAGCAAGCGTTGCCAATTTCAGCCATCTGGAGGAGGAGGAAAAGAGGAAAGGTTTCTGTTCCCCAGTTTCTGCCAGTTCTCTCTTCCACAGCTCCGCCTCCCACGGCTCCTCCCTCAGAGTCTTCCACAGCTCTGCCCGCTCCCCCAGAGACTATTCCTCTCACTGCTTCGCCGATTCCCCAGAGACTATTCCTCCCACGGCGCCACCCGATTCCCCCAGAGCCTCCTCCTTCAGCGGTTCCAAACGTCTTTCTAGTGACTCCTCCTACAGCGGCTCCATCGTCTGACCCACTCCCTGTCCTGTGGCCGCCTCCCAGGCCTCCTGACCCAGTCCCTGTCCCATGGCCGCCTCCCAGGCCTCCTGACCCAGTCCCTGTCCCGTAGCCACCTCCCAGGCCTCCTGACACAGTCCCTGTCCCGTGGCCGCCTCCCAGGCCTCCTGACCCAGTCCCTGTCCTGTGGCCGCCTCCCAGGCCTCCTGACCCTGTCCCTGTCCCGTGGCCACCTCCCAGGCCTCCTGACCCAGTCCTTGTCCCGTGGCCTCCTCCCAGGCCTCCTGACCCAGTCCCTGTCCTGTGGAGACCTCCCAGGCCTCCTGACCCAGTCCCTGTCCCGTGGCCGCTTCCCAGGCGTCCTGACCCCACCTTGAGGTTATCCCCTTGGTCTCCTGGCTCTGTCACATATTCCCTGTTGTCTTTTGTTTTTGTTCCTGTTAGTTTTTGTAGTCTTCGTTGTTTCATTTTATGATTGGTTTTCCCCTGATTGCAAAATGGTAAATGGTCTGCACTTATATAGCGCTTTTAACCTTAACGGTATTCAATGCACTTTACACTGATCTGCCCTGGTCTCCTGGCCACCTGCCTGGTCTGCTCTGGTCTCCTTGGTCTCCTGGCCGCCCGCCTGATCCGCTCTGGCCTCCTTGGTCTCTTGGCCGCCTGCCTGATGTGCTCAGGTTTCTTTGGTCTCCTGGCCGCCCACCTGGTTTCATCCGTTTTTGTTATATTCTGAGTTACATTGTTTCTCTTTTGTCTTCCCCATTCTTTGCCTGCCTCGTCATAGATATCAGTTCACTTTTCATTCACACGGTTATTTTTTGGAAATTTGTAAACAAATAATAATATATTATAATAGTCATTTCTCAATCGTGCTCCTTTAACTTTGAAACCCTCACGCATTTATTTTGACATTCTGAAGTCTCCAGGATGTCCTGTATGTGTCTGTTTGTAGGCTTGTTCACAGTAGTTTAATTAGCTTCTTATTCAAATTCTGGTAAAATGCACCTCCAGTGCCGTTCTAAATGCATATTATAAGGTAATCGAACTTTTGAGCATCTACATCTGAGATGTTGTTTGTGAGTAGTGCTCAAATATTGCACACCTCGTGAAGGCTAAAAATAGCCGCGAGTATGTGTGTAATAAGAGCAGGGGCATTCACTGATGCATTCTAAACTAAAGTTGAGTGCATCAGTGAATGCCCCTGCTCTTATTACACACACAGTCGCGATTGGAGCGAGTTGGAGCGATACAGTTAACAGTAAAGCGTTCCAGTGCTGATGGTCTAAACTATCAGCACTCTTGGAATGCATCTCATCCAATCAGATTTGAGGACCGGAACTAAATGTTGTATAAAATATTGTAATACATTGATTCAATTGCAGCATAAATAGATAACAGCATATATGCCTCGGATTGTTTGCGATTAACCCTTTTAACGATTTAAAATCCTAAGGATGTCATCTAAGCTGTTGTGGGTTCAGGAACTACTTTTAGCCTTAAATTGCTCCATGAATTACTCTTTGATGAAAAATGTACGAGTCCTAAAATTAGGAGCGCTCATAATATTTAAGAGTTGCTCCTACATTTGTGTGCAAGTAGCTCCTAAATTTACTTATTAGTAGCTACTTTTAGCCTTATGATTTTTTGTGAATATGGACCCTGGTGTTCTGATCTGTTTAAATAAACCGAATGCTCAGTATTCAGTGCTGTGAACACATTCACCTTTTCTAATGTCAACATATGTCTTCTATATTTCTCTCTTTTATGTGGTGCTGTGACATGAAGTGAAGAGAGTGATAATGATGAAGGGAGATCCTGTTCCTCTAAGCACTGATGATACTCGTATAAAGAGATATGATGTGAATGTGTATTTTGGAAACACTCTCATAGCGGAAATCAGAAGAGGGACGATCACACCTGTCGATGATGAATACAATAACAGACTGCAGCTGGACCAGACTGCTGGATCTCTGACCATTACAAACACCACAGACACAGACTCTGGAGATTATAAACTGAACATCATCATCTACAGCAGAGAGATCACATACAAGAGAATAAATGTTACTGTCTATGGTGAGTAAATCAACTCTTTTAGTGTAATAATGATCAAACATGCTCTGAAATTTTCAGTATTTTGACCTTTATGTGAACGCTCTCAGGTGGTCAGAGTACGCTTTCAAGTCGCATGATGCACTTCCATTTCGTTTAGACTTAGATAGAAAAATAAATGTTCTTGGTGAATATAATGTTGCAGATTTCCCTCAATATATCCTAGGTTTGCCGGTTTACCACAGATCCTTAAAAAGTCTTAAAATGTGTCAGGGTTCAATCACTCACTCAGGGTGAGTGTATACAATGACACCCGGGATGGAGAGGTGCGGCGACCTTGGTGTGTGCACATGTTAAGTTTGTACATTTGTGCAGAGATGATCTAAATGACCTCTAAAGAACTAAATTGTGCCAAAAAAAAATACAAAAACAAATGACTAAAACAGCAACTGCGAGTGGGGTGGCCAGTGGGGGACCAGGCTTCGGTCCATGGTGCACCCCTGGCCACCCCCTAGATCCGCCACTGGTGTAACTCGGTTCTCTTGTGAACACAAATAAGTGAGCTGTCCAGAAGTAACAATTTTTAGTGAAAAGGACTTAAAGGGGCACTCAGTCACTTTTGTCTTTGTGTCGTCTTGGACTTACAGTGACACCTGGTGGCTTGGATGCAGCATCGTTTAAAATCAATAGTTTTCAGTTTCAGATGTCTTTGTAGAAATGTAGTATTCACAGTCAGCCATGATGACTTTAATCAATGAGTGAAAGTGTCCAATAACAGGACGTTACTGAGATTAAGCGAGTAGTATTCGGCTGGTCATGTGATTCCAATATGGCCGCCCCCATGTGTGGACCCTCTCCATGTAGAATAAAACAGCTTTTATAAGGTTACTGATATGACTGGAGTCTTCATTTTAATGTGAGTGCTCATGATTTCATACATATATTGCAAAATTACAATTCATGTCTTCAGGATAAAATGACTGAGTGCACCTTATTGAATTTATTGAACTTATTGAAATATTGAATTTTTTTCTCACCTAAAGCAGTCGTAACACATCAGGAGACATTGTATGGATCACTTTTATGCTGCCTTCATGTGCTTTTGGAGTTGCAAAATTTTAATCTGTATTGACTTGCATTTGAATGGATATATTCCCATCATATCTTCATCAAAATGTCTTTATTTGAGCTCCTCAGAAGAAAGAAAGTCATATGTTTTGGGTGAACTTTTCCTTAAGACATGGCTTCAGACCAAGAATAGCGATGTGATCATTGTAGAAATGAAATGTAGACTGTAAGTGACATGAGGGTATCTCAGTTTAATATTTACTGATGTTTTTTATCGTTATGTCTGAGTAACTGTGGCTGTTTGTTTTTTCTCCAGGTGATAAAGTGATCAGAAAGCAGATGATGGAGGGAGCTTCTTTGACTCTAAACACTGCTGAAATACAGAACGATGCTGTAGTAGTGAAATTTGAAAACACCGTCATAGCTCACAAAAATCTAAAGGAGACAGAAATCTCATGTGAAGATGTTCTTGGTGGGATGTTCAAAGACAGATTGCATGTGAACCTAAAGACGGGATCTTTTACCATCACAAATAGCAGAATTACAGACTCTGGAGTGTTTGACATAAGTATCAACAGCACTAGAGCAAATATACAGAAGAGATTCAAGGTTACTGTCTATGGTAAGTAGTTCAAGTTTTTCAATGTAGTAAGTATATTTAAATGAGCTTTCTGTCAACAGTTTAATGCCCTGAAGTTACCTCTGAGTTTTAAATTGATACATTCAGTGCTGGTAGTAACGGATTACATGTAATCTGGATGGGGTAATCAAATTACAAACAAATCAAGTACTTGCTTAGATTGATTAAATACTGAGATTAGAGTAAATTATATACTAAAATACTTGTAATCAGATTACAGTTACGTTTGTATGGATTACATGATTACATCATATTCAGAAAATGGCAGTAAATTGTTGATAATGTATTGATGCCAAAATACATATAATTTCATATTCACAATCAAATCCACAGATAAATGCCAAACCGATCACATTACCTGTAAAGTTAGGTTTAGTCTTGCAAAATGCTATTGTTCTCCATTTCAAAACTGTACATGAATGGTTATGGCTCAGGTGGTAGAGCAGGACGGCCAGCTGGAGAGACACCTCTGATGTTTTGCTTGCACTTAAATGTTCCTTAAATATTCCTGTTCAGTTTTCAGTGCAATGAACACGTTCACCTGTTCTAATGTCAACATTTGTCTCCTATATTCCTCTCTTCTGTCTGGTGTTGATACAGACAAAGAGGTGTCAGTAATGAAGGGAGAATCTGTCACTCTAAGCACCGCTGATAGTCATATACAGAGAGATGATCTGAACTTGTATTTTGAAGACACTCTCTTAGCTGAAATCAGAAGAGGGGAGATCACACCAGTTGATGAGAGATTCAGAGGTGGCAGACTGCAGGTGGGTCAGACTGCTGGATGTCTCACCATCACAAACACTAAAATCACAGACTCTGGATTTTACACACTGAAGATCATCAGCAGCACCAGTGGAGAGATCACATACAAGAAATTATTTGTTACTGTCTATGGTGAGTAAATCAACGCTTTGTAATAAATATCATATTTAGGTCAGAGCTCTTTGAACAGTTTTTGTATGTTCTGTAATTTAAAGTGTTTTCATACTTTATGACGAACAAACCTTTAAACCGATGCAAGACCTTCCCTTGAGGTGGTCTGAGTTATTATCCCATAATTTACTCACCCTCAAGCCATCCTAGGTGTACATGACTTTCTTCTTTCAGCCAAATACAATCAGAGTTATATTAAAAAATATCCTTGCTCTTCCAAGCTTTATAATGGGAGTGAATGGTACCTTAGATTTTGAAGCCCAAAAAAATCCATACGGCTCCAGCGAAGAGTTTGTGCAAAGAAAAATATCCATATTTATAACTTTATAAACTATAATCACTGGCTTCCGGTAACAGCCATCCGCGCGTTCATAAGAGAGTCGATTTCCGGCATATGACGTAGGCGTAGCGTAAGCTGCGGTGAGAAGTGACGAATGCGGAACAAATGCTTGTTGTCAGTCTTATACAGAGCACCTTTAAAATCATTATTAGTGATGTCCAATCATATTTCCTTACATGTTACATTGTTCATTTTATTCATGGACACCAAACCTGAATAAGGCAGAGTGGTGGTGGCGTAGTGGGCTAAAGCACATAACTATTAATCAGAATGTCGCTGGTTCGACCCCCACAGCCACCACCATTGTGTCCTTGAGCAAGGCACTTAACTCCAGGATGCTCCGGGGAGATTGTCCCTGTAATAAGTGCACTGTAAGTCACTTTGGATAAAAGCATCTGCCAAATGCATAAATGTAAATGCTTTAACATCTTGTGTCACATGCAATAACTGCTGCTTGCAGCTAGATTTATTATTATTATTATTATTATTATTATTATTATAATTGTATTGCTACAAAATTCCTGTGTGCTGTTTATTATGCAACAAAGTAACTTTACAGCCATACAAATTGAGGAATCCATAAAAATTTACCAAGATCTGAATAGCAATGTGAGCATTGTAGAGGTTCAACAATCTCAGTTTAATATTTACTGATGTTACTGACTGTTTTATGTCTTTATGTCTGAGTAACCGTGACTGTTTGTTCTCCAGGTGATGAAGTGATCAGAAAGCAGGTGCAGGAGGGATATTCTGTTATTCTGTATGTGTTTACTGCAATACAGAAAGATGCTGTAATAGTGTGGAGATTTGACAACAATGTCATAGCTAACAAAAAACAAAATGATGGAAATATCTCATATGAAGATGTTCTTGGTGGAAAATTCAGAGACAGATTGCATGTGAACCTGAAGACTGGATCTCTCACCATCCAAAAGAGCAAAATTACAGACTCTGGAGAATATGATGTAAAGATCATCAACAGCAGAGCAAATATACACATGAGATTCAATATTGCTGTCTGTGGTGAGTAGCTCAATTTGTAGTGTAGTAATTATCTTGTATAAATGAGCACTCGGTCAACAGTTTAATGGCATGGGGTTACCTCATATAAGCACTAAATTAAACTGAATTTTAAGTTAAGAACAATTCTTGTAATCAGGGGTGTTGGAATGATCTAAAAACTGGGGGAGACGCATCATAAACCTCATCTGCTTGACTCATGAATATTAATTAGGTGACTTAAAAGAATTAATAGAAAGAATTACTTGAAACATGCAGATTAATGAAATTCATCGCAATTATTATTATTTTCTGCAAAGGCCCCCAAAATAACAATAATTAATTCTACATGTAAATAATTATATTTTAATAATTATAAATATGTTTATGGAATGTTTTTGAGTTTGTGTAAATGTAGAATCACACACGATGTTGTCTTTCTTTTAACCATCTGTGATTCTTTCTGGTTTTTTATACAGATTCCACAGGAAGCAAAAAAGAAAGAATCAACAGTGATAAACATGCCTCTGAAATGAGTTTGTTAATTTGTTGAATAATGAGGATGCTGATGGAGTGAATGAGAATCTGAGCACATAAGAGTTAAGAGACGCTCAGCAGCACTGGTTTGAATCGCTGTTACATCATCAACATTTTAATTCAATCTACAGTCACAAAATGTGTTTTTCTTTGCAATAGTAGTGCAGTAGTGCAATAGTAGTGTCATGCGTTGCAAGACATAATTCATAAATCTTATGCATTACCAGAGGTCTTAACAAATAGAATTATGAAAATTAAACAAGAATGTTGCATCTGCAAATTAGGACACACTGATTTGCAAAATAATACACGTTTGTAAGTTTGGATGCAGGAATTTTGTTTGTGATTTTGCTGGGAATCATGGAAAATATGCTTTGCAGATATATAGTATTATTATCCATATATATTTAATTAAGAGTGCGCTAATGTTTGTTTGAGGGTGCTTAGCATAAATATGGCATTAAGCCTGAATGAAGTGCTTCAAATCCTGCATGAGAACGTTCAGAAATGATTGACAGGCAGAAAGCGCATCATAGTCTTCTGATCACGTGATTTGAAGTATGTGTCCGCAATATTTTCTGCATACTACACTGAATATGGTGTTATGTTATACTGTTTTATAATACACCGCATGTGCCACTAGTTATACTAAAGTATAATAAAAAAAAAATATAGAAAAAACAATATAAACCATCATATAAATTGTAATGGCTTGGCTTTAGCAGAAACTATAATGGTGGGTCTCCACTGGTAATGTGTTGGCTTCTGGCATGTTATGTCTACTGGATGACATGAGAAAACAAAAAAAACAAAAAATATATATATCTCTATATATATATATATATATATATATATATATATATATATATATATATATATATATACACACTCACCTAAAGGATTATTAGGAACACCATACTAATACTGTGTTTGACCCCCTTTCGCCTTCATAACTGCCTTAATTCTACGTGGCATTGATTCAACAAGGTGCTGAAAGCATTCTTTAGAAATGTTGGCCCATATTGATAGGATAGCATCTTGCAGTTGATGGAGATTTGTGGGATGCACATCCAGGGCACGAAGCTCCCGTTCCACCACATCCCAAAGATGCTCTATTGGGTTGAGATCTGGTGACTGTGGGGGCCATTTTAGTACAGTGAACTCATTGTCATGTTCAAGAAACCAATTTGAAATGATTCGAGCTTTGTGACATGATGCATTATCCTGCTGGAAGTAGCCATCAGAGGATGGGTACATGGTGGCCATAAAGGGATGGACATGGTCAGAAACAATGCTCAGGTAGGCCGTGGCATTTAAACGATGCCCAATTGGCACTAAGGGGTCTAAAGTGTGCCAAGAAAACATCCCCCACACCTTTACACCACCACCAGCAGCCTGCACAGTGGTAACAAGGCATGATGGATCCATGTTCTCATTCTGTTTACGCCAAATTCTGACTCTACCATCTGAATGTCTCAACAGAAATCGAGACTCATCAGACCAGGCAACATTTTTCCAGTCTTCAACTGTCCAATTTTGGTGAGCTCTTGCAAATTGTAGCCTCTTTTTCCTATTTGTAGTGGAGATGAGTGGTACCCGGTGGGGTCTTCTGCTGTTGTAGCCCATCCGCCTCAAGGTTGTGCGTGTTGTGGCTTCACAAATACTTTGCTGCATACCTCGGTTGTAACAAGTGGTTATTTAAGTCAAAGTTGCTCTTCCCATTCTGACGTTCAGTTTGGAGTTCAGGAGATTGTCTTGACCAGGACCACACCCCTAAATGCATTGAAGCAACTGCCATGTGATTGGTTGATTAGATAATTGCATTAATGAGAAATTGAACAGGTGTTCCTAATAATCCTTTAGGTGAGTGTATATACACTGGTCCTGGTCAAGACAATCTCCTGAACTCCAAACTGAATGTCAGAATGGGAAAGAAAGGTGATTTAAGCAATTTTGAGCGTGGCACGGTTGTTGGTGCCAGACGGGCCGGTCTGAGTATTTCACAATCTGCTCAGTTACTGGGATTTTCACACACAACCATTTCTAGGGTTTACAAAGAATGGTGTGAAAAGGGAAAAACATCCAGTATGCGGCAGTCCTGTGGGCGAAAATGCCTTGTTGATGCTAGAGGTCAGAGGAGAATGGGCCGACTGATTCAAGCTGATAGAAGAGCAACTTTGACTGAAATAACCACTCATTACAACCGAGGTATGCAGCAAAGCATTTGTGAAGCCACAACACGCACAACCTTGAGGCGGATGGGCTACAACAGCAGAAGACCCCACCGGGTACCACGCATCTCCACTACAAATAGGAAAAAGAGGCTACAATTTGCAAGAGCTCACCAAAATTGGACGGTTGAAGACTGGAAAAATGTTGCGTGGTCTGATGAGTCTCGATTTCTGTTGAGACATTCAGATGGTAGAGTCAGATTTTGGCGTAAACAGAATGAGAACATGGATCCATCATGCCTTGTTACCACTGTGCAGGCTGGTGGTGGTGGTGTAATGGTGTGGGGGATGTTTTCTTGGCACACTTTAAGCCCCTTAGTGCCAATTGGGCATCGTTTAAATGCCACGGCCTACCTGAGCATTGTTTCTGACCATGTCCATCCCTTTATGGCCACCATGTACCCATCCTCTGATGGCTACTTCCAGCAGGATAATGCACCATGTCACAAAGCTCGAATCATTTCAAATTGGTTTCTTGAACATGACAATGAGTTCACTGTACTAAAATGGCCCCCACAGTCACCAGATCTCAACCCAATAGAGCATCTTTGGGATGTGATGGAACGGGAGCTTCGTGCCCTGGATGTGCATCCCACAAATCTCCATCAACTTCGAGATGCTATCCTATCAATATGGACCAACATTTCTAAAGAATGCTTTCAGCACCTTGTTGAATCAATGCCACGTAGAATTAAGGCAGTTCTGAAGGCAAAAGGGGGTCAAACACAGTATTAGTATGGTGTTCCTAATAAGACTTTAGGTGAGTGTATATATAATGGAAACCAATACAAACCATTCAATTCTAAAGGAGTAGGACCCAAAACACACTACACACCTGATGGGATTTGTAAGGGAAACCAATACAACCATTATAGACCATTTCTTATTCTTTTGTTATTTTAAAGATATTTATTCATTTGTGCAATTATGCAATTGGTGTAACTGATTTGTTTATAAATATATTTTAACATTTTTGTACTGAAGCAGTTATATTTGTGCTAGCAAACTACAGGCTAGTTGATAGTTTTGCATTTGTAAGCTTTATATTTTGAATAAACTGACTTGTTTATTTGCAGATTTAATCTTGCTTAGTTGCTGATGCTGGGTGTTTGGTTAGGTGTAACTTTAGGGAAGGGAGCCCCATTTTGAAAATTCAAAAGCTCTTGATTAAATTAAAATGTATTTGGGTATATTTCAGTTCTAATGTCCATTTTTGCTCACAAAAGTAATGAAATGAGGAACGCCGCTCTGAGTTTGCTCTTATTTAGTGGTTTTGCTTTTTCTTTATTAAACTGGACATGACATGAAGTACACTAACTGAATATAAATACTGTGTTTGAAAAGTATTGATACTATATTGTGAGATAAATATGACAAAGTTCTCTAAACATTGTTTATTGATTTAGTACATAGTTTAAAACAACTGACACCACTAACAGGTTATTGTTCATGTTTGAGGACAGAACAATGTATTTTTGGGTCTGCATATGCTCAAAACTTCACTTTAACACTTTCCTCAAGTGTAGACGTATCTAGAAATTCTGTATAGAACTGTATTCTGCATTCTTTATAGACCAAAAAATATAAAGAGTAATAAAGGAATTCCAACACTACTGATCCTGATGCATCTCTCGGCCACCTCCAATGGTGTGGTCTTTTGGGCAGATCTCCATAGGTAAAGGAGTTCTCACTCTGAGTGAACACTTGAACAGCATCTTAAATGACCATTTAAAACTAAAACTATAAAGCAGAGGTTTTCAACTGGTGAGGCGCACCTCCCCTGGGGGGCGCCAGGGGAGGCGCAGTGCGTGGGAAGAAAATACATAACGGTTCAGGTCTGTACACATCTGTTTTGCTAGCTTGTGTGTTAAAGTGCACGTTATGCATAATCGTTTTGCAAAATGGATCGCTTTGTACAGTCTACAATAAAAAAGTGTACAGGAGATGAGGCAGATTCTGGGCCAAGCAAAGAGGGGTATGCTCTTGAGTCACATTGAGGCCAAGCTCTAGTCTTGTGGCTAGCCACTGGAATGTTTTGACAGAAAGCTGAAAGAATTACAAACAAGAAAAGGGAGTAATTCAGACTTTTAGCTCTGTTAATACTAAGGCGACTGAAGCATCATATCGCGTTGCTTTACGTATTGGACTGAGTTTCCCCACCTCTCTCGAAAGGCTATGAAAGTCATCATCCCCTTCACCTCCACTTACTTATGTGAGTGCGGGTTTTCCGCTTTGACCCTGCTTAAAAGCAAATACCGATTAAGGCTGCAGGTGGAGGACGATTTACATCTATTCCTTTTTACCGTGCAGCCCAGCATCGATCACCTGTGTGCATCAATAAGTCAGACTCAGTGTTCCCACTGATGTAGGGGTGATGAAAATGATGAGGCAAATTCGGCAATCAGATTTGTTTTTTTGCTTAACGTGGCCGATATGGAAGTGATTTTTATGCATTTGATTCTGTGATAAAACAGTGCTCTCCATCTTGCTGATGTTTGATGTCTGATGTTGATGTTTTCAGAGTTGAATTGGCTTAAGTAGCCTAAAATCTCAAAAATGTGGCACTTATTTAATGAACATCTTTCCAGTTTAGTTGTTTGACCGTCGAGGGTTAACTGTTCAGTGATCAGAAAATAGAGCTGTCCATCGTGCTGATCTCGTTGTATGTCTGATTTTGTTGGCTCTTTGGTTATAGGGCTGTTGAAAATAATTAAATTGAAAATATTGCTGAAGTCCACAAAAAGGATCCTTGCATATGTCCCTGGTCTGTCCAGATGTTGCAGGATATGATGCAATCCCATGTTGACTGCATCATCCACAGGCCTGTTTGCTCGATAAGCAAATTGAAGGGGATCTAGAAAGGGTCCAGTGATGTTCTTCAGGTGGGCCAACACCAGTCTCTCAAATGACTTCATGACCACAGACGTCAGGGCGACAGGTCTGTAGTAATTAAGTCCTGTGATTTTTGGTTTCTTTGGAACAGGGATAATGATATGGCGTTTGAAGCAGCATGGGACTTTATACTGCTCCAGTGATCTATTGAAGATCTGTGTGAAGATGGGGGCCAGTTGGTTAGAACAGGATCGAAGACACGCTGGTGAGACGCCATATGGGCCTGAAGCCTTCCTCTTCTTTTGTTTCTGAAAAACCCGGCACACATCATCTTCACATATCTTGAGTGCAGTTTGAGTAGCAGGAAGGGGGAGGAGGGGGGTTGCAGGAAGTGTTGGTGTTTGTGTGAAGTGAAGGTCAGAGTGGGTGTGGGGTGTGGGATTGGTCCTTTCAAATCTGCAGTAGAACACATTCAGGTCGTCTGCCAGTTGTTTGTCCACCACAGGGTTTGGGGTAGGTGTCCTGTAATTTGTGAGTTGCTTCATGCCACTCCACACTGATGCAGGGTCGTTAGCTGAAAACGTATTTTTCAGCTTCTCAGAGTAACTTCTTTTAGCCACTATGATTTCCCTATTCAGTGTGTTCCTGATTATACAAGATTGAAATTAGAGACAGGTGTTACACATAATTTAGCCAGGTGCAAGCACCCTTACCGCTTTCTCTCCCCGGACGGGCGCTTGACCACACCCCAGCTGCCATACTCTTGCTCGCTTGAGATCATAGTTTGGTCACCATGTTTCAAAAGGGATGTTGTTGCTACTGTTCCGGTGCCGGTGTTGTGAGCAATCGATTCCCCCCTGAAATTGTGTCTCAAGGAGGTAGCCGTTTGTAATGCCTGATGAAAAACCCATCATGATATTGCGATAACTTTCAGCTGCGTTAGCTTGATGTAGCCTATTTGTATATCACTTATCAAGTTTAAGTGGTTGGATTTTGAATTACTCAATACTTAATTTCACTTATATGGTCAAAATGCTACAAAACTGTCTTCTTGAATTAATAATTATTTTAATAAATTTATAATTGACAGTTTTCTTATTCCCAAAATATTTTTTCAGTTTTTCGCAAAACATTTCAAATGGTCACATAGCATTGATTGTAGTTCCCCTTCTGTCACTCACTCAACGTTGTGTCAATGAAGTGACACTAGGAGTCGATCTTGCAAGCCCGACACACCTTCAGATCTTTGAGAAAAGGCCAATGAGAATTGGCGAGTTGAATTTGCATGCCACTCCCCCAACATACAGGTATAAAAGGGAGGACGGCAGGGAATTCATTCAGATTTTTTCTTTGGAGCCGAGCGGTCGCACTACAGCTTGCTAAGTCATCTGCTCATCACCACCTTCTCTCTATCAGCTTTGCTGTTGGATTTATGTTGCTTTCCAGCAGTCTCTCTCTTTCTGCACTCCGCTGCAGACTACACCCCTAGGTGCTTCGACAGCATTGTAAAAGAGCTAATTTCTCTAAAAGAGTGTGCACAGTGATGTTGAACATCTTTTTAAAGATGCCATACCGTCTCTGTGCAGTTTCTGGATGTGGTTGTTACCTCTCTGCCTCCGACAGCCACGAGCACTGCCTCACGTGTCTGGGCCAATGTAACGTTGAGGAAGCGTTCATGGGTAGTTCATGTTCTCACTGTGAGTGCATGACCATGGCCACAATACGAGCGCGGCTCATCTTCTTCCGAGGGAGCGCCTCTTCAGCCATTCCCCTTCCCGGCCCGTTTACCTATGGGTACGGCGCCGATGTGGCTGACACTGGAGATGTTTCGCTTGCTTCCCTGGGTATGGTCCTGCCGGGTAATCCCCCGAGGGCCACCCACCCTGCAGTGCGTTCGCTGGCCTCCGTCCACCTCTGGTATGATACAGGCAGCTCGCCTCAGTGCCAGCCTAATGTCTCTCCCGGAGCCTGAGACCCAGATGAGATGTCGATCACTACATCGGAGGGCATCCTAGCGGTGTCGGATGCGGAAGACTCAACCGGACTGCCACCTCGGGTGTAGCAGCCCAGACTGAGGCAGACGCTGAACTCACTGCCATGCTTTCCCAGGCCGCCGCAAGTGTTGGGCTTGAGTGTAACCCTCCGCCCACCCCTGATCACTAATGGCTGGATGACCCGATCCTTCAGCTCGTCCGCCCTCACTACCCTCGACGGCGGGGCAGCCAAGGGTTCTGCCACGATTCCCCAAGTGGACAAGGCGACTGCAGCACACATGTACCTGCTGAGCGCTGCCACTTGGTGGAATCAGCCAGCTCTTCCTTCCCGAGCCTGTAGGATGACGTCGTCCCTGGCGACGAAAGCCTGCAGCGCTGCCGGTCAGGCTGCCTCCGCCTTGCACGCCATGACCCTTCTACAAGTTCACCAGGCCAAGGCGCAATGAGATCTTCACAAGGGTAGTTCTAATCCCAGTGTGCTGCAAGAAATGCGCTCGGCGACCGACCTCGCCCGCCGAGCGATGAAGGTCACAGCACAAGCCATCGGCCAGACGATGTCCACACTCGTGATCCAGGAGCACCACCTATGTCTGAACCTGGCTTAGATGAGGGAAGCAGACAAGGTACGGTTCCTTAATGCCCCCATCACCCAGGCCGGCCTCTTCAGTGACACCGTCGAGGACTTTGCCCAGCAGACGGCGGCCATACAGCACATCTTGCCCCGGTGCGGTTCAAGGGTGCGCACCCCCGTCTGTTCACTGAGTGCGCTCCCCTGCGGCGATTCAACGGGCTCTGCCCCAGCTCGAGCCTACTACTTGCCCAAGCCATAGAGTTACTGGCAGGAGAGCAACGCCCCACGCTTCTCAGAAACAAGACTCCACACCAAGACTCCTAAAAGGGCTCCCAAGCACCCCTGAGATGGTCCACCTGAGGAAGGAGTTGACTGCAGGAACTCAGGAGATGGTACACAGACCACTCACTCCCCTAGTGGAGGGCCGGGAAGTAAATCTTTTGTTCCCTTCTTTTCTGTTTGCCGCACCCCACATGGGTTGTCCCACATTGTCAATAAAAGAGCAGACTTCTCTCTCCTGAGATTAGATCGGTGGCATCTCCAACACAGAGCGATTACAGCAACAGCATCACGAACGCGGCCCCACACTTTCTCATGCCCAGCTGCACCACACAAACCACATCCCTGGCCAGCAGTGATGAGTTTTGAGGACACCCTGAGAGGCCCTCCTCATCAGTCACCGACCCGCCTAACACCGGACGCATGAAGTAAGGTAAGTGGTTGGAGGCTCCTACCAGCGCTCCCACCTCAGTTGCACATGGGATGCAGGTCACCCTTGTGGCTCCATACTGGCCCACTCAGTCCTGATTCTCAGACCTTTGTCTCGGACCTTTGTCTTCTTTGTCAGGGACGGGGTACCCTCTGGCACCCACGCCCAGACCTCTGGAATCTCCATGTCTGGTGCCTGGACTGGACGCAGCTGACCTAACTGGTCTACCACCTGCTGTGGTTAACACGTTCACTCAGGCCAGAGCCCCTTCCACAAGGCAGCTCTACTCCCTGAAGTGGCGTATCTTTGCAAAGTGGTGTTCTTCCCGGAGTGAAGACCCTCTGAGCTGTGCAGTTGGTTCATTGCTTTCCTTCCTGCAAGAGAAGTTGGATGGGCAGCTGTCACCTTCCATTCTCAAGGTTGATGTAGCTGCTATAGCAGCACACCACGACGTGGTTGTAGGTAAGTCCCTCGGTAAGTATGACCTGATCATCAGGTTCCTGAAAGGCGCCAGGAAGCTGAACCCTCCTAGACCATGCACCTTTCCCTCAACTTCTCAGGCCTACGGAGAGCCCCCTTCGAGCCCCTCAAGTCAGTTGAGCTAAAGGCAGTCTCTCTGAAGACTGCCCTCCTGACCACGCTCACTTCCATCAAGAGGGTCGGGGACCTGCAAGCGGTATCTGTCAGTGAAAAGTGCCTAGAGTTCTGTCTGGAAGACTCTCCTGTGATCCTAAGACCCCGACCGGGCTACGTGCCCAAGGTTCCCACGACCACTTTTAGGGAAGGGTCGCTGTCTCCAAACAGAGGCTTGCCCACTGGATCGTGGATGCCATAGCGCTGGCCTACCAGGTCCAGTCAGTGCCTGCCCCTTTGTGGGTTGGAGCACACTCCACGAGGAGTGTGGCATCCTCATGGGCACTGTTCAATAGCACCTCTCTAGTGGACATTTGTAGGGCAGCGGGCTGAGGTTGAGCCAATCTCGTCTTGCATTCTTTCAGGTGTGAATAGGTAAGTTTCGTTACACAGACAGCTGACCAGGTGTACCGCTTGTATAAAGCCCCTCCAAGAAGGTGAAGCCGTGAAAATCTTCTCTCCCATGCATGTTCATGACTGGTGCCCTGTACCGGGGTAAGTGCTCTACAGGTTTTCGGTTTCCCTGTTAACCTCCTATGATGTATCTTCAGCTGCATGGTCTCCCCCTTCCCGGGATGGGCAGGACTTACCACCGCACCTTCCCTATGCCCGGCCACTTGGCCTGTATGGTGTATTCGCCACTCTTTGTCCTCCCCTTCTTTCCAGGACTTTTCCCCCTGAAAGAATAGGAACGGAAAAGAACGCCTTCCACGGTGCATTTATGAGCATTTTTTAGGCCCCAGCTGAATCATTTTTCTATGGAGAGAAAAACTTAGAGAGAAAAGGCTGTGGCTGGCGTGGCCTGCTCCCATGTTTGCTGTGTATTATTTCAGTTCCTACTTTAGTGGTCTCAGACTGGAACAAGTGACTATCCATCTGCATGTCTGTGGTTCCCATACACTTTGTGTGTGTGGCTAGAAAGTTGGAAGGCAAAAATGTGTACCTTCTTGTCATTCCAAAATAATGCCACTGGGTGTCTTTGATGTCTCATAACATTAAACTGTTTGCCAAAGAAATTGATGGAATTGTGTTACTTCATATGTAAGATACAAAGCTTTATTTATCTGGGAAAACTTCTTAACTGCTGGGGACAGAGTAAGCGAAACATGCAATTGGATATTCTTCCTCATTTGGCATAGTGTGTTGAAAAACAATGCCACTTCCCTTGGCAGATGCATCACATGTTAGAATTTACAGGCAGGCTCTAGTCATAGTGAACTAATATTTTGTCACTTGTCAATCTGTAGAAAGATGCCAACACTGTACTTTGGTGTGGCATAAAGCATCTGTAATAATTTACTAAATCTCAGAAAGCTCTAAGCATTTGTGGGTGCTGGTGGATCATGTCTCTTTGTCTTTCGTAGGATCATGTCTCTTTGTCTTTCCATCTATTATGTGACTTAGGTAGGCAATCTGCATTTTCCCCACTTGTTTGTTGCAGGCATTATAAAGCTGTTCACACAGGCAGAAAAAAAATTGGATTATTTATTATAATTAGGGCTGTCGATTTAACACTTTAATTTATTGCGATTAAGTAAAGAATTTTTTTTTTGGTTAAAAACATTCACAAACATTCGTGGCTCATTCGGACCGTTTCGTAGCTGAAGTACAACAGTGCCGCTATAACACGGGCCACCATCTTGATTGTTTTGGTTGGATAGATCAAATGACTGTGTCACATGACAACAAAATACATCACTTTCAGATATATCTGTTTTCACAGCCACAATACAATGCAAAAATGGTGTTTTCAAATGTATCCACTTTGGAGTGCGTTTTCAAAAATCTCTGTTTTCATGGAGAAAAATGTGTTGACGGAAAGCCAAAATGGCGAGAAAAAGATGCATTTTCAAATGAAAATGTATTAGTGTGGAATAGGCCTTAAAGTGTTCTTCAAAGCTTGTGTACACTGATGCTTCCTTAGAAAAGCTCTTATAATAAATCTATCTCGGACAGATTGATGATTTCAGTTGCAAATGCAAAATGAATTGCTGGAGACTGTAGGCCAGTGATAGGCTTAAGTTCTATAATATGTAAATAAACAATATACATTGCCTTCTAAAGCCACTTTTTGTATTGTCAAACCAATGCTTACTCGTCTGCCACCATAATGTGATGCATTTTTATTACCTGAAGTAGAGATCGACCAATTGTGGATTTTGTCATTACAATATCTAAGGTGGTGGTAAAAGCCAAAAACTGATTTAATGGCTGATAGTTTTTCAAATCAATTAATAGAATGTTAAAAAAGATTTGTAGTCTTTCTTTACTGTGACAGACACACACTAAAGGTCAACCGAAAGTGGATTTTGTCGATACCTTTAACTAAGGTGGTGGTAAAGGCCGATAACCGTTTAATCGGCCCATAGTTCTTGAAATGTATTTATAGAATGTTAAAAGAAATTCTCTTATGTTTTCCTTACAACTATCGGCAACTTTTTTCTTTTCATATGTTGTGCTCGACAGATTTGTTTTTCATCTAAGACACTGTCACAGTCTGTCTGCACCACTTTCTTGGACTCTTATTTTGAAGTTCTCTCCCTCACTACATTCCCCACAAGTCACTGCCCTAATTACTCCTTCGTTATCCCCACCTGTATGTCGTTCCATCGTTTAGTTCCTAGTGTATATCCTTTAGTTTTGTCAGTCTGGGTCAGTCCTTGGGTATAGTGATGTTTGGATTGTAATGTTTGTAGTCACGTATTGTTGTGTTTGCTCTCTACTCCAGTGTTTGCTCTACTCCAGCGTATGTTCCACTCCAGTGTTTGTACCACTCCAGCTTTTGTGATTAAAGGATTTAAAGTTCCTACTCCTGCGTCTCCTCTTGACTCCTAGGACCCCAAACGTTACAGAAGGACTGACCACGACTATGGATATACCAGCTGTGAGAATCCTCCTCCTCAAACAAGGAGATTGTCCAGTCGAGGATCACGTGCGTGAGTTTCTCCATCTTGCTAATTTGGGGGTTTACACAGGTTAAGATGGGCAAGGAGCAGGCGAGAACAGGCTTGTCAATATAAATAATATTTTAATGAAAACTTAAACAAAAGCACAAACAAACACACAACGGACATGTCCGTGATTGAGCTCTCTCTCTCGAACCATCGTCACCGGGCCGACTTTATCCCTCGCGTGCCCCATCGGGCCGACTGGGGACCGGGTGTGCACCATTCCAGCCCGCCCTCGCCCCCCTCCACTCCACACTGCACTATGAGGACAACTTTCTGGTCTATTTCTTCAGAGCTGGTCTGAATAGTGCGCTGAAGGAACGGATGCCTCCGGCAGGTCCTCACTGGACGCTGTGCAACTTTGTGGAGGTGGCACTGAAACTTAGCGCCTCACCTTTCACTGTGGGTGTGGAGGATGAGGACTTAGAATCTCCTCCCACAGTGGACATCCTCAAGCTTTCCACGGCCCCTGTCTCCAAGGTAACTCCACACCATTCAACATCCCTAAATAATTTTTTTTGGGAGGCTCACCCTATCCTGTTTCCAGTGGCCGATTCACTGCTGCAGTCAGCAGCAGCGGCCAAGGTCAGCGAGCCAGAGCCCACGCCTGCCACGGTCAGTGAGCCAGCGCCTGTAGCCTCGACCGTCCCAGAGCCAGCGCCTGTAGCCTCGACCGTCCATGTAACCACGCTCCCTGCTGGCTGAAGGAGAAGGAAGAAGGCACCTTCTCCCCAGTTTCTGCCAGTGCTTTCCACGTCTCCGTCTCCAGAGCCTTCCATGGCTCCGCCTTCCACGTCTCCTCCCCCGGAGTCCTCCTTGGCTCCGCCTTCCACGGCTCTGCCCCCAGAGTCCTCCATGGCTCCGCCTTCTACGGCTCTGCCCGCAGAGTCCTCCATGGCTCCGCCTTCTACGGCTCTGCCCGCAGAGTCCTCCATGGCTCCGCCTTCTACGGCTCTGCCCGCAGAGTCCTCCATGGCTCCGCCTTCTACGGCTCTGCCCGCAGAGTCCTCCATGGCTCCGCCTTCTACGGCTCTGCCCGCAGAGTCCTCCATGGCTCCGCCTTCCATGGCTCCGCTCCCGGAGTCCTCTACGGCTCCGCCCCCAGAGTCCTCCATGGCTCCGCCCCCAGAGTCCTCCATGGCTCTGCCTTCCATGGCTCTGCTTTCCACGGCTCCTCTGACTCCCAGGCCTCCAGACCCAGTCCCTGTCCTGTGGCTGACTCCCAGGCCTCCAGACCCAGTCCCTGTCCTTCGGCCGACTCCCAGGCCTCCAGACCCAGTCCCTGTCCTTCGGCCGCCTCCCAGGCCTCCAGACCCAGTCCCTGTCCTGTGGCCGACTCCCAGGCCTCCAGACCCAGTCCCTGTCCTGCAGCTGCCTCCCATGCCTCCTGATCCATTCCCTGCCCAGAAGCCATCATCCAGACCCCGATCATCCTCCTGGGATCATTCTTCTCTGTTGCCCTACCATCTTCTGTCTTGGGGCGCCAGGAGTCGCCCATTTAAAGGGGGGGTAATGTCACAGTCTGTCTGCACCACTTTCTTGGACTCTTATTTTGAAGTTCTCTCCCTCACTACATTTCCCACAAGTCACTGCCCTAATTACTCCATCGTTATCCCCACCTGTAAGTCATTCCCTCGTTTAGTTCCTAGTGTATATATATCCTTTAGTTTTGTCAGTCTGGGTCAGTCCTTGGGTATTGTGATGTTTGGATTGTATTGTTGTGTTTGATGTCTACTCCAGTGTTTGATGTCTACTCCAGCGTATGTTTCACTCCAGTGTTTGTACCACTCCAGCTTTTGTGATTTAAAGGATTTAGAGTTCCTACTCCTGCGTCTCCTCTTGACTCCTAGGACCTCAAACGTTACAGACACACATAATGAATTCCAAATGGCATTATTAATGCCTTCAGAGGGCACTTTGAAGGGAACACAATAATGATCATGCTGTAGGATCATTATAAACTGAGCATTTTATTACACCTTTCAGCCCTCTACATTACAGTGGAAGGTAAAGTCTTTGAGGGGATAGGGGCAGCTTGATCTTTTTTTTTTTCATCAAAATCGGAACACATTGACCGAAATTCCGAAACACTGCCCCCAGTGGCCAAAGCTGTAAGTGTTGTTGGGCATATGGGCACGTGTGAGCTCCATTTATGTCCAGGAGAGGTTGCAAAAAAAACAATAGTAGTGAAGCAAGTTGTTTTCAGCTTTGCAGGATGTTATACAATGAAGAGAAATGCATATTTGATTTATTCTATCCCAAAAGCTTACACTAACCATTAGTGGACTAAAAATGTGATATTAGAGGGAAAAGTGCAACCTCCGAATCATGTTCGTCGTTGATTATGCAAACATGGTTACTGTCTGGTTTTAATGTGGGTTTAAACCTGGTCTCCCACGCAGCTGATGCAACTTGCTGCCAATCGCGCCATGTGAAAAGGTAAACACACTGAAACCGCTGCAAATATGTCTGATAAGATTGCTATATGTCATCGTGTTGGCATACAGCCACCGCTCCTAGGGTACCAGAACTATTGGAAACATTTTGCTGATTTCACGTGTGATCATGTTGATAAGGATCATCACTTCTGAATGAAACACCTTTATGCAGGACCGCCAATAAGGGAGGACAACTGGACTTTTTGTCCTGGACACAGGGTTGAGTGGGGTTTTAAAAAGAGGAACTTTACAGTTCTGTTCATTGTTGTTCCTTTATTTCTTCAAATCTTTCTTCCATACCATTGTTGCAGTTTTACTGAAGCTGTTATCCGATTGGTCCTCTCTGGTCTTGTGGGCATGGCTGCTGTTGTTGTACTGGTTTATGACATCACATCCAGAGGAGCTGAACAGAAGAGAAAGAGACCTAAATGTTGAAATCTCATTCAAATCACAGTAAGCATGTCATGAGTCATGTTGTTTCTGCTGCTTGACAGTTTGAAATGAAAAGCGCTAAAGGGCATACAGATCAAAATCGCACAATAGGCAAAGACACAGACACTGAATAAATGTGTCAAGAGTTTTCCACGTGTTTCACAAACATACATTGTGATTTTAATCCTGTGTGAATGAGTCTTTCTCACACAACCTCAGTAAAAACGAATAAGAACCTACACCTGTCCAGATATAGATAATATAGAGTTTGTATGTTTATTTCGACCTTCATTGAATACTTAGCCAGGGTTATTATTTGAATTATATTCTTTATTTAATTCTTATTTCTATTTTATTTTCATTTTGTCTTTGAATGTTAGGTTTAATGTTTTCTAGTTTTTTTTTATTATTATTATTATTATTATTATTGTTATTGTTATTATTATTATTTACAAAATTGTGTCTTAGTATTTCAGGGCAACTAAACCTTGAGGAAGCGTTACCTGATTTATTTAAATGGGTCATTGACAAATAAGGTTGTAAAAAAATAAGAGATCAAACTTTTTAATGAATTAAATGTAGAAATGTGATCTTTGTGTCCTTGTTGGTTTCATCCATTTTTTAGAAACATTTATAGCATTTTATAAAATAATAATATAAATGAAAATTCATAATTAATTAATTATTTAAATTTTTATTTTTTTAGAAATATCTACTTTTGAATTAAATGCAACAATATTTTTTCTCTGGTTTACTCCACTTGACCAGAACTGAATGTGTTTCTTCATAAAAGGTCAAAATACTTGAATAAATAACAAATAAAATTCATATGACAACATAATGTTCGACTACCTGAATGTTGGTTGCACCACCTTCGTGTATATAATATTTTATAATAAAAAAGGCTTATACAATTAAAAAATAATATTACAGAGGTGAACTCCCCTGTCCGTCATTTTTCTACTTCCATAATACAATATACTGTATGTCTGTCCCAGGGGGAAAAAATATGTACTATTATGTAATAAAATAATTATGATTTAACAGTTTATTGGAAAAAGAATATATATATATACACACACATATCTCCACAGGGTGAAGTTCCATCAGGTACTAAAAGAGGCGTGGCATTTCAAGACCACGTGACACTTCATATAAAGGTACTGTTGAGTTATGCGATGCTGTGTTGTTATTTCTGGACATCGTCAGTCCAAATTTACTGGATCGTTTCTAGCGGCGTAGAAGTAATCATACGAGCCTCCAGTAACTCTCAGTCGGTAGTTTCTCTGTAGTCAGTGTTTCTCCTGGTCAATGTTTCTGGGGGTCTGTAATGGGGGTTGCTCTTAAACCAAACACTTTATGGACTGAACAGAGCAGATTAATATGAACAATCTTCACTGATCTTTTCGTTTTATTCAGCTCTACAGCACAATGTACAGCCTTATTTTACCCTGCTTTTTCTCAGTATTTTTCGATGGTAAGTGTTTGATTTGTTTGCTTCTTTAATCAACGCATTTAATCAACTTTCGGTTTCACTTTCCACAAACTAAGCAGAAAATGAACATTTTCAATTATGAGCGCTCTGAAAATCATTCATTTATTTGTAAAATGAGCTTTCAATATCCCACGCATGTTTTGTTATGGTGGTTATTGCTCCCTTCAGTGTTTTAAATGTAAGATTTGTGTATAAAAATAAGCTGTGAACATTTCCACACTGATAAAGGACACTATGAAATGTAACAACCAAATTTGGGGACTAACTCAATCCCGCTTGAGCCATCAACAGTTAAACTTTTCACACATGTGTCAGCTAATAACTTTTGAACCATAAAGCTGCGTTGACACTGCCAGCGACATCGCGCGAGACGGCGACACCATCCCATTCATATTCAATGAGAGCACAGCGACTTCCGGCGACACGAGCTGTCGCGACCGTTGGAGACTAGACGTGGGCGTGTCCAGCGACGCGACAAAGTTGAGACAAGTTCAACTTTATTCAAATGAAGAGCGACTTACGGAAGCGACAGCCAATAGGAGAGAAGACGGGAGAGCTCACGTGATCCTTCTGTCTCTCTCAGCTCCTGCAGTAACGGACAGATGGATGAAAGGCTAATTCTTGCTGTTAGCAATTTTCCAGTGCTCTATGATATGTCTCTTCCCACGTGGAAGGACCATTTTTAAGAAAAATACTGCGTGGAAAGGTGTTTGACTCCGAGATTGAATGGTTTTGTGGACCCAGACAGACCGGCGTTTGCGTTTTTGCCGCAGATAAACAGCTGCTATGGCAAAGAGCAACGCCTTGTTTCTCGTTCATCTTTAATATAAAGCATTTTATGTACTGATTCCATTAATATTTAGTCTTTTCCCTCCAAAATGTGTGTTTTTAGCTGCAAGAAAAGCGATTCGCTGTCAACAGCAATGGAATGACATCCGTGAATGTCATTTATAAACGTTACTAGGCAACCAGTAGTGGGAACGCCCACTAGCGACTTCACCACCGTGCGCTAACGAGGAGGCTAAAGGTTACAGTCACTAGAGTCAGTCACTAGTGCACCTCTTGAGGTCAGGGGAGTGAGGTTTACACACTGCACAGCTGGCTCCCGTTACACCCACATCTGGGCGCCAACAGCGCCGTCACTAGTGTTACCGGAAGTCGACAGCTCTCGTTGAAAATGAATGAGATTAGGTCATTTTGTCGCTAGCATGTCTGGCAGTGTGAAAGCAGCTTAAGGCCTTGAAACAAAATAATCGTTTCCTGTGATTCTTTAACTCATGCCCGATCATAATGGGCATTGTTTTAATATTTGAGCACTAGATTTTCCACTATTTCTAATTTTCTGATTAACATTTTCTGTCCTTGGCCATGTCCAATTTGCACAAAATGTATTGTGTATCATCTAGTTACACTGATGACAAAAGTTAACTAAAGCTTTTTTATAGACTTAACCATTATTGAATAACGATTATCATCACATTGCTTTGGTGTATTGACACAAAATTTGGTATATATCATAGCCATCATGACTGGAGGGTGCCTACACAGTTTCGGCAAAGCACCACCTAGTGGTCAAGAAATATGTAAAGTGGCTTTTTTTTGCTTATAACTTCTGAATAGTTTGGCCTCAAATGATGAGACTGTTCTCTTTAGATTTTTGGTGGCATTATGAGTCCAACAAACGCATTGGAGAATTGCTGCAAAGCCAACATCATTGGCACCATGCCTTGAGGGTGTCTGTAAAGTTTGGGGCCAGTGCGACCTTGTGGTCAAAAGTTTTAATGAAATGTGTAAAAATGTTTATAACATTTGATTCATTTGTCTTATAATTCTGGGAGTCCTCTGGATTATTTGGGTCATTCCCAGTATGATGATACCATATTTGGCATGATTGGCAAATACTCCCTGTCCGTCTTGTTGAATGCCATTTTCGAACTCCTCCAAGGTCGTGTGTCTGATTCACACAAAATGTCCTGTATCATCTGGGTACACTAATGACAAAAGTTGTCAAAAGCTTAGACCAATCGATTCTCAAATAGCGCACCAACGAATAGACTCCTTAAAGGATCTTTGGCATATTAAAAAGAAAATGGGTAGACATCATCTCCGTCGTGGCCTGAGGATACCTGAGCAGTTTGGACACATTGCTACCTAGTGGTGAAGAAATCAGGAACAGTACTATTTTTGCTGATGACTTTTGAATATTTCAGGCTAAACCTTTGAAATTTTGAGTAGAGCTGCACGATTAATCATTAAAAGAGTGCAATCTCGATTCAGACCCCCATGTGATCTTACACCGATCAGCCACAACATTAAAACCACCTAATATTGTGCAGGTCCCCCTCGTGCCGCCAAAACAGCGCCAACCCGCATTCTGAGATGATGTTCTTCTCTCCACAATTGTACAGAGTGGTTATCTGAGTTACTGTAGACTTTGTGAGTTTGAACCAGTCTAGCCATTCTCTGTTGACCTCTCTCATCAACAAGGTGTTGCATCCGCAGAACTGCCGCTCATGGGATGTTTTTTGTTTTTGCTCCATTCTGAGGAAATTCTAGAGACTGCTGTGTGTGAAAACCCCAGAAATACTCAAACCGGCCCGTCTGGCACCAACAATCATCCATGCGATAATCTAATCAGCCAATCATGTGGCAGCAGTGCAGTGCATACAATCATGCAGATATGGGTCAGGAGTTTCAGTTATTGTTCACATCAACCTTCAGAATGGAGAAAAAAATGTGATCTCAGTCATTTGGAGTGTGGCATGATTGTTGGTGTCAGACGGGCTGGTTTGTGTATTTCTGTAATGTTCACGCACAACAGCTAAACAGCTAAAAAAATGGTTCTATATACAAATAACCCTCAAACTGCTTGATTTTAAAATGGAAGTTTTTGGTCCCATTGGATAATTCAGCTGCTATCTTATCTGCCTACGTTGCTGTCTAAGAGCTTGATCCATGTATATCTGTTCTTTCTCAATACAAATACAGAATGATTTGTCATCATAACAGCACAGATAATAGACCTTTTCACACATGAAACCTGTTAAACTGCACTAAAATGGTACCGCATCTGCCAGTCTTCTATCTATTTTGCTGCCATTCACACATCAGTATCAAATGCATTTAAATGGGGGGCTATTCATTAAAGAATTTCAGGGGCCAGACCATGTCTTTGGGCCTCATTGGTTGCTGCTACTCTATTCTGAGTTGAAACATGGGCCAAATGCATTTAGGTGCAGTCTTGGGTGGAAAGACAAAGACTACAATGCGAGTTAGAGGTGTGTTGCATTCAAAAATATTTGCATTGTGTTTGTTCACACATCCATTTCTGGAGCTTTGTGGCTCTGTATGCTCGATTTACATTTGTCACTCACTATACAAATACACGAGGAATCATAAACAATGAGATTTCTTCTATGTATACAAGAAAAGTAAGTGATTTGTCATTAACAATAAGGAAAAAATATTATTGAAATCAATATTTAATCCACAGTTGACATTGCCTCGGTTACCATGATTTTTCCTCCAGCACGCTGTGATTGGTCATGAGGATCCTAATGGCTTCAAGTACAAAATACCAGCAAACATAGTGTAGAAATACATTTAGGACTGTATTGTGAGGTTTATTACACAGGACAACATGATCTCAGTTAAATCTGTGGACTGACAAAATGTAATGAAATATTTCTCTTTGTTCTTCAGGTGTGTTTGGCATTGAGACGGATGTAATGAAGACTGTAATAGAGGGAGATTCTGTCACTCTAAACATTGATTATTCTGAAATGCAGTATATTCTGATACAGTGGTTTGCACCTCAACACTTTTATATAGCTCGAATAGATGGAGATGACAATAAAGTTTCGTATGGGGATGATAAGCTATTCAGAGACAGAGTGCAACTGGATCAGACGGGATCTCTCACCATCAGGAACATCAGAATCAAACATGCTGGTCAATATAAAGTAGAGATAATCAGCAGCAAAACAACTTCCTACCAGACATTTAATATTACTGTCCATGGTGAGTATACATATTCTTTTAATCCATTAATTATATACATTCTCTCTAAACAATTTATATGCTCTGACATGTGCCTCTGTATTGGTGTTATTCCTTGTCGAATCAACCAAATATCAGAATGTCCACAGCTGAAATATTTAATTTGTCCAATCTTTTTCTGAAGGAAGATACAGAATTGTAAAGGGATTCATGGAAAGGCGGATGCTAGAAACGTCTTGAGAATATAAATAATATTTTAATAAGAAACTTAAATAAAAAAGACAGACACACACACAGGTGTCGGACAACTGTCTGTAAATCTCTCTCTCTCTGTCTGTCCCACTGCTGTCTCCAGTTGGCCTTTATCCCTCTCTGAGGTTTGATTAGCCTGATTGGGGCCGGGTGTATGGAATCATGACCCAGACCTGCTTTCTGCCCTGCCACAACAATTTATACCCAAAGTCAAGAAATTAAATGGCATGGATCAATACTTGCTGAATAATCTATAATTTTGTAAAGGGGGGTCAAAATGACAATTTTCGCTTAGAATTTGGAGCCAAACTACATGTAAAAAATGACCGTCGGATGGTGGCAGTGAGATGGGTAGGTCTAAGGTATTAGTTAAAATCACTAGAATTAGCACCACTTAAGTGTAAATGGCAACCACAATGGTAACAAAAAGCATCTTCTTACAGATAGTGGCAGATGCTGTTTGCACCCCTATTTTAATACCAACAGTAATGGAGCATCACTGCAACATGTTTACTGCATTTATGTGCAGTCCTGCAGATACCCTAACCAAACCCTTAACCTTTTTACACAGGTTAATTTTAACTCATCTAGTCAGAGAGTTAGTGCGTGCTAACGTTAATGTTTGCAGGGAAACCAATGTGCTTAGTTTGCATATGAAAAGTAAATGCACATTAACCATAATACAACAGCATTGCCTTTACAACCTTGACAATACAATTTTACTAAATTTCTTAAACTAATTCAGAGTTCTCCACGTGCAGCAATGACCGCTTTGCAGATCCTTGTTATTCTAGCTGTCAGTTTGTCCAGATACTCCGGTGACCTTTCACCCCACACTTCCTGTAGCACTTGACCTTTCACCCCACACTTCCTGTAGCACTTGCCATAGATGTGACTGTCTTGTCGAGCACTTCTCACATACCTCACAGTCCAGCTGATCCCACAAAAACTCAATGGGGTTAAGATCCGTAACACTCTTTTCCAATCATCTGTTGTCCAATGTCTGTGTTTCTTTGCCCACTCGAACCTTTTCTTTATGATTTTCTGTTTCAAAAGTGGATTTTTCTTTGCAATTCTTCGCATAAGGCCTCCCGAGTCTTCTCTTTACTGTTGTACATGAAACTGGTGTTGAGCAGGTAGAATTCAATGAAGCTGTCAGCGGAGGACATGTGAGGACACTGCCTATTTCTCAAACTAGAGACTCTGATGTACTTATCCTCTTGTTTAGTTGCACATCTGGTCTTCCACATCTCTTTCTGTCCTTGTTAGAGACAGTTATGCTTTGTCTTTGAAGACTGTAATGTACACCTTTGGATGAAATTTCAAAAGGCAATTTCAAGCATTGTATCACCTTCATTCCTCAAAACAATGATTGACTGATGAGTTTCTAGAGAAAGCTGTTTCTTTTTTTTGTTGCCATTTTTGACCTAATATTGACCTTAAGACATGCCAGTTTTATTTTCACATGTTCTTTTTTTATGTAATTACTCGTACTGAATTAATGGGTTAAATCAATAGCCCTAATTTTAAAATAGTTAAGATCTTTAAAGGCACATATGTATGTAGTGCATAGATTACCCAATGAGGGAATTGAGTAAGGGGATGGACAATGTGAGAGTGTGACAATGTGCATATTTGTATTCCGGTCTCCTGGAGTGTTTAGTAAACTAACCTGTGTGTGCAATTGTTCTTATAGATTCTCCACATGTATCTCGTGGACAGACAGAAGACCTGAAGACTGTGCCAGTGACGGCTGGAGATTCTACCACTTTAAGCACAGATTATAAATCACACGGAGATGAGCTGATACTGTGGAGGTTTGGACCTGAAGGCCATCTCATAGCTAAATGTGATATCGAGAACAGTAATATCTCATATGATGGTATGGATGGGAGATTCAATGGCAGACTACAGCTGGATCAGACTGGATCTCTCACCATCACAAACACTAGGACCAAAGACACTGGACTTTATCAACTACAGATCTACAATAACAGAGGGACAAAATACAGGAGATTCAGTGTTTCTGTCAGTGGTGAGTAGCTCAACTCTAATAATGAGTTTGCAATGAGAGTTTGTAATAGATTCAATTAAATAAAACCATGTAAACCTTAAATTAGTGAACTATTTAGTGAAAACTAACACTCAAAGAATACGTAATTATATAATATATAACTGGAGCTGTGCAACGCTCAATGAAGTACTCCTTTGGGAGAAAGATGGGCAGTAGATTAGTCTTACAACATGAATTGGTAGTGAACCGCTTTAAGTGTTGTAGATTTAGTTTGCAGAAACTGAATAAATACCGAGACTAAAAATTACTGTATGTATTTCCTCTATATGAAGACTTTAATCCATTGATAATCAAGATTGTAGCGAGTTAACAAAAAAATTTATCTGTCTGTTTTCACTATTAGACCCACATTCACTTTCAGCTGTAAATATCGAAGGATCCTATTATTTCCACTAATGACTGTGTCTCTTTACCGTTACAGATGTGGGTCTGTCTTCAGGTGCTGTAGGAGGAATATGTGTTGTACTACTGTTAATACCTGCAATTGCTATTGTTATTTATTATCAGCACAGGATCTCTCAACTGAAGACACAAATAAGTAAGAATTACCTAAAGCTGATAAGACAAGAGAAAGCTAATATGCTATATCATGCTACAGTAAATGGCATTAATAAACTGTATTGGTGTCTGATTGTACAGAAATGTGAATTTTGAAAACTCTCCCATGCAATGTTTATACATGTTGTGTTCTTCTGCCATTGGAGACCATAAAGCTACTGTATATGTAATTGGTACAATTAGAGTTCCTCAACATTGGCCATTTTGCTTAATTGCAAATATCTTTAAATACTTGAGGGTAATTGACTTTAGGTGCTGCCAACTCAGTGTCTCCACTGGATTGGAATTGCCTGATTATGGTTACCAAGAGCAACTATGACAAGTATGTGGCAAGCTCGCCACATTTCTCCCCCACTAAGCATCAGTCCGACATTGTGGAAAGACAAGGGTATGAGTGGATGGATGGAGGGTGGAGGCATTTTCACTCTCCAGACCTGGGCCTATTGTGAAACATGTGGGTAGAGGCCATCTGCATTTCTGTTGGCTCTCCTGGCTTGATATTTTGTGGAGAATTGGAAGTTCTGGAGTGGAAAGAATGCATCTTTGGCCTGGACCATCTATTAGAAAGGTACACAGTCAGTGATTAGGGTGAAAATCCATCCCAGAAAGTAATACCGCAACTCCAGGGCTGCTCACTTGATCACTAGGACGTCCCTCTCGACGGCACGACGATGGCACTTTTCCACTGCACGTTATGGTTCGACTCGACTCTACTCGCTTTACTTTTCTGAGCTTGCTTTTCCACTGCTGTTTAGTGCCACCTCAAAGTGGGTGGGATTATAGGCTGATCGTCATAGTTGCGCCGCCTCTACAGCAGTGACATCATCTTAAATGCGACCCAAAACAGTAACATGACAGCTAGCTTTTAGCTACTAGCTCATTGTGCTGCATAAAGCAGTTGTTGCATGGTGATTTTACACAAGTGTAACAGTTAAATTGGGCTGGTTGTTTTAGAAGCTTTCCAGTAGCTGCTCAACTAAATAAAGTGAAGCTTTCAAGCAGAGTATAGAGTTAATGTAACACAACATACCATCCTCCATCGTGGACTCCAGCCGAGTCCAGGGCACTCTCCCTCCCATTGTTTAGATAGCGTCAATTTGGTCGAACCACTTCCACTTTTACTTGATGGTTCTATAGTCACTTTTAATTTAATTTTTTTACTTTTCCCTAGGCTGTTGGTAGGTCTGGTGGTAGCCATGTCTCAGCTGTGCGGCCAACAGCTGAGACACTTCCTGTAAGTCTTTTTTGTTTCGTTCGTCGTTAACGAGAGGAACGTTAGCACCTCGTTTCTAGACCACGGCATGGTTTTGCGCGCAGCCATTTGTTTTCACAATTCGATAGTTGCGTAAACAGATGATACTGCTTTCGCTGTAGCTAACTTTAAAACTAGCGGGTTGATGTCCCGTGTCGAAAATCCAGTGACGTTGGACTGTGTCGAGTCGAGTTGTACAGTGCAGTGGAAAAGCCCCAAAAGAGAGGCTCTGCTGGCTTCCGACGGATGTAAATAATCAGATGTTGTTCTCCTTAGAAGTTCTGGGAAAGGACAGCTTAGAGCCCTGATGCATCAAAGTATGAATTGTTGAGAGAAATCAGGGTCATGGAAGACCGGCTCAGAATTTAGGGCATCTTCAGGGCGGCCGAGGCTTTTCTTGCTGTCTCTGCTGTCTCTCTTAGGTTGTCCTTTCCAGTTTGGATCTTTGAGGGGACAGGCTGAAAAGGAGAAGTGGGGGATAAAGCATCGATAATATCTAGCCTAAAAATGTTCTTTATTGAATTTAGAGGAGGCGAAGAGGTAGAGGAAAAAGTGACGAGTTGTGCAGGCAGATAAGGGTCATGGGATCCAAGCTGAAATGCTGTGGATGCCTGCATTGGAGACTGGAGTTCAGGTGGTGAGTGTGTTGAGGAAGGGTCCAGGCAGAGGGGAGCACTTGGCCTGAACAGTCAGTCGGCCTTTGTAAAGAGTCGGCCTTTGCTCACCTTCAGAAGGCTTCCCAAAATAAGAGAATTTGCAGCTGTGGCTAAGGTGGTAGAGCGGGTCGGCCACTAATCGCAGGGTTGGCGGTTCAATTCCTGGCCCACATGACTCCACGTGCCGAAGTGATCTTGGGCAAGACACTGAACCCCAAGTTACTCCCAATGGCAGGCTAGTGCATGTCAAGGTGTATAGGTCTGCTGTCATTGGTGTACAGTGGTCTGCTGTCATTGGGACACAGTGTAAAGCGCTTTGGTAACCGCTAAGGTTAAAAAAGGCACTATATATGTGCAGACCATTTACCACTCTGCTGATTCTGCTTTGCAGGGGCAATAATGGCAAGCACATGGCTGACTGGCTACAGATCAGTGTGAGACACTACTTCTCTTTCTCTCTCTGCCATCCCTGGCTCTTCCCTTATCTCCATCACGCCGATTTGGCAACTCAGTGCCAGGTGTGCATCCTTACGGCACGGCCATGCTCTCCTCCTCGTTACACTCCTCCACCACCCGATTCAGGTCGGGGCGCTATTGAGTAGCATCTGGAACGCTGCACTTCCGGCTGTTCCGCCACCCTATGGTCCTCCCCGCTCCTGTGAATCTAAGCGAGACGAGGGGAGGGAGGGGGAGAGAGAAAGAGCAAGCGGGAGAGACAGAGAGAGGAGAGGAAGAGAAAAGGAAACGCTCTTCTTCGGCTCCCAAAGAAGGAAAACTTGATCCGCCTCTGATACTGTGAGCACTATAAGAGTGTCTGTTTAAAACTCAGAATTTACAGCAATTTATCTGATTAAAATATGTTTGATTTCAACTGTTGGAATTCTACGTGTCATTGTTTGCAGTTAAATATACCTTATGCTCAGGATTTAATGCATTCAGTGCACATTCACCTGTTCTAATGTTTTCTCATTATATTTCTCTTCTATGTGGAGTTGATACAGATGAACTGAAGACAGCTTTAGTGATGAAGGGAGAACCTGTCACTCTAAACGCTGATGATGCTCATATACAGAGAGATGATGTAAATGTGTATTTTGGAGTCGCTCTTTTAGCTAAAATCAGAAGAGGAGAGATCTCATCTGATGGTGTTGATGAGAGATTCAGAGACAGGCTGCAGCTGGATCAGAAGGGATTTCTCATCATAACAGACAGCAGAAGCACAGACACTGGACTTTATGAACTTAAGATCATCATCGGCAGCAGAGAGATCACATACATGAGATTATTTGCTACTGTCAGTGGTGAGTAATCAACTTGTTTCATCAAGTGATGATCATATTTAGATCAGAGCTCTGTTAACAGTTTTTATGCTAAGAAATTAAAAATGTTTTCACACTTGATTTGTTTCAGAATTGTGAGCTTTATGTGAATGCACTAAAAAAACCTTTTAGGTGCTCTGAGTACAGTTCACTTTCAGTCTGCGATGCAGATCACTGATAAAATCCATTCTGAACTTGAAGCACTCACATCTTCATGATCCATCCATCTTCAACCGCTTATACGAAGTCGGGTCGCGGGGGCAGCAGCTCCAGCAGGGGACCCCAAACGTCCCTATCGCGAGCCACATTAACCAGCTCTGACTGGGGGACCCCGAGGAGTTCCCAGGCCAGTGTGGAGATGTAATCTCTCCACCTAGTCCTGGGTTTTCCCCGAGGCCTCCTCCCAGCTGGACGTGCCTGAAACACCTCCCTAGGGAGGCGCCCCGTGGGCATCCTTACCAGATGCCCAAACCACCTAAACTGGCTCCTTTCGACGGCAAAGGAGCAGCGGCTCTACTCCGAGCTCCTCACGCTATCTCTAAGGGAGACGCCCGCCACCCTTCTGAGGAAGCCCATTTCAGCCGCTTGTACTCGCGACCTAGCTCTTTCGGTCATGACCCGGCTATCATGACCATAGGTGAGGGTAGGAACGAAAATTGACCGGCAGATTGAGAGCTTTGCCTTCCGGCTCAGCTCTCTTTTCATGACATTGGTGCGATAAAGTGAGTGCAATACCGCCCACCGCTGCCCCGATTCTCCGGCCAACCTCCCGCTCCATTGTCCCCTCACTCGTGAACAAGACCCCAAAGGTACTTGAACTCCTTCACTTGGGGCAATACCTCCTTCCCTACCCAGAGTATGCACTCCATCATTTAGCACTCCATCATTTAATACTAACATATATTTAGTATTTTTATATTCAATATATTAATTCTTCCAGTTTGGATGATGATTTTGTGTCTGAAGCATCAAACTGAATCTCAGAGTGAACATGTAAGGTTCAGTGTTTTCAGGAAATACATTTTAGATATGGCTTTACCCCAAGATGTGAATAGCAATCTAAATATTGTAGATATTTGACTGCAAGTGACATGATGGCCAGTGATCTCTTTTAAAGGGTTTATGTTACTGGCAGTGTTTTTGTTGGAGTTAAGCCCGGTGCACACTGTACGATTTTGGCCACGATTCTGCCGTCTGAGACTAATTTCAATCTTACAGCGTTCAGTGTGACATTCACAGACGGCTGATTAATAGCCTTTGCAATGATCTTCAGCCTCCGATGACGTTTGGGCAGTATCTGAAATGTATCATTGTAGCCGTATAGTGTGACTGCTATTATGATGGCCAGATGAGCGTTGAACACCCCAATTCACTTGGAAAGAAACCTGCTCCGTCTTTGCACCATCGCAACATTTGTGCCCAGTCATCACTCTACTCAAGCACTTTCAATGTTTTTATTTCTTTTCATTTGATATAAAAAAAAATTAATAAATATGCAGAAAATACTTGGTGAAAAGTGTAACACGTCAGAAATATGAAAGACGGAACAATTTATACTGGTAAGTGTTTATGGGACGTTTGAATCCAAATCAGCAAATCCAGTTGATACAATTATAGAAATCTACATCACGTTTGGGAATTTGCAAGCGTGATGTATTATCAGCCTTTATGAAGTTTCTAAATTTTGCGTGGCCTCTATAGATTACTAATCTAAAAGAGGAGAAAGGCGTACTATAACCCACTATAACTATTTTTGTTTTCTCCAATGGGAACGAAGAAGTTTGCCACAACTCTCTTTATTTCCACAATTAATATTTGCATGTGGCAGCTCATTATTACTGTCGGCTTCCTCCCGCACTCACGTTCAATCTCAACATCTGTAAGTTTCTGTCTTTGTGATCGAGCGGTCTTATTATAGGCCTCTTTGACTAAATCCTTCTTTCTTGTAAATGTGAGCCTGTGCTCGTGATGGAGGGGTATTAGAGCAACGGAAATGCTGATGTCCTGACTTTCAGAGAGAGAGAGGGGAATAAATGCTCCTCCGTGGTGGGCAACTTTAGCCGTTTCGCTACTATTGCGCAACACTCCCGTAACGTGAGTCACATTCACTGATCGGGACGATTGGGACCACAGTCGCCTACGATGTACATTGTGCTGTCTGACATGGTGATATCAATGCATTCATATCGTACAGTCTGACTCCAATCGTAATATACTATGATAAATCGAACAGCGTGCACCTGCCTTAACTGTGACTTTTTGTTCCCCAGATGAAGAAGTGATCAGAGAGCAAGTGAAGAAGGGATGTCCAGTCCCTCTAATCACATTTACCGCAATAACGGAAGATGCTGAGATAATGTGGAGATTTGAAAACACTGCCATAGCTAATAAAAACAAAACGGACAAAAACATTTCATTTAAAGATGTTGATGTTCTTAACGGGAGATTCAAAGGCAGGCTGCAGGTAAACGAACAGACCGGATCTTTCATCATAACTGACAGCAGAATCGCAGACTCTGGAGAGTATGATCTAAAGATCACCAGCAGAAGAGCAATTGTACACCAGAGATTTGATGTTACTGTCCTCTGTGAGTAGCTCAAGTTTTTCTATGTTGGCGACATTTCTGATGTTCTGTTTGCACTTAAATATTCCTCTTGTTCAGTATTCAGTGCAGTGAACACATTCACATGTGCTAATGTCAAACATTTCTCCTATATTTCTCTCTTCTAGCTGGTGTTGATACAGATGCAATGACAGTTTTAGTGATGAATGGAGAATCTGTCACTCTAATCACTGATGATACTCATGTGCAGAGTGATGATGTGAACGTGTACTTTGAAGACACTCTCATAGCTCAAATCAGAGAAGGAAAGCTCTCATCAGATGATGGGAGATACCGAGGCAAACTGCAGCTGGATCGGACTGCTGGATCTCTCGTCATCACTGACACAATAACCAAAAACAATGGACTTTATAAACTGAAGATAAGCAACGTCAATGACGAGATCACATATAAGAGAATAATTGTTACTGTCATTGGTGAGTAGATTAAACGTTTTATTGTGATAATTACCTTATTTTGATCAGAAGGTTTAAATGTGTTGTTTTTCTCACATGCAATTGCACAAATCTTTATTCACATGTCCAAATTTGGTCTGTCCTCTGGAGTGGCACATTCAGCTCTAGGCCATGTCTGGTGGGTTGTTCAGGAGGTTGAGCAACCAACCAATATTATAGGGGTCATGTCATGAGGAATAACCTTGATCTTTTAGCATATAAGTGCTGATTGTACTTTAAAAACATACTGTAAGTTTCAGAATTAAAAACATCCCCTTGCTCTCTACTTCTGTAAATCTCTGACATCACATAGGGTACTCCTTAATGCTTGACCGCCACCACAGCAAGACATCAACACCTACTTTTACATCATCACACCCTAGGTCCTACTAAGAAAACATACTACTATTGCCCATCTGGACGTTTAATTATTTTTCCTATGAAAACATGTGCTAGACAGATGTCTATGATAGTTATCACCATTTCACGCTGCTTTTAAAAGATACAGTGACAAGTTATTACACTTAAAATGAGACTGTTTCATTCTGCTACACTGCATCTGGCTCTTTAAAATGTTAATGTGTTCTTGCGCCCAGCTGTGCTATTTTAATTTGTGAAAACATGCACTAGATGGACATCATTGACCCTTTTGGTGCATTTCAGAAGCCTTTATTTTGGTCACACATTATACATACATTTTTGTATATATACAGTGAAATGTGTTTGTTTTCACATATCCCAGCTAAGCTGGGGTCAGAGTGCAGGTTCAGACATGATACGGTGCCCATGGAGCAGATAGGGTAAAGGGCCCAACAGTGGCATCTTGGCGGTGCTGTGGCTTGAACCCCCGACCTTCTGGTCAGTAACGCAGAGATTCAACCGCTGAGCCACCACTCAGCTGTGTGTGTGCCGATGTGCGCCGCTTTTTAAGTGCGGAACAAGTTCGACTAATTCAAACTCATCTTGTTCGGCTCCGAGCTGGTTGAGAGAACCGCATCTCATCCGGTGTGTACACAAACATGGAAGGCTTTGAAAACCAGCGTTTCTGCTTTGGCCGATGTTGAAGCATCCCAAAGATGAAAAGAGCGACTAAATTTGAACAATTCCTGATCACGTCAGTGCAGGATGCATGTCCAGCACTCTCACCGTAGATTCCACCATATGTGTGCGGTGCTTTCACCGAGGATCACCATGTTTTTGGCTCATATCAGGGTGGATTGCTTGTGAACCAGCCACTATATGAATTCAACTTTGCAAAGGAACTGTTATTGCAAAAATCTTGATTGCAAAACCACGAGTAACCAGTTTCATTAATGAATGTTTAATCTGTCATGACTGTTTAATATTTATGGTTTATGATTCAATCCGGGGACTTGGGTATTGACCTGTGACCTCAGTATATGTTGTAATAACCACAATTCCCAAAATAATCTGCTCAAGTAACAATTTGTTACTATATAGACAATTTCAATTGTTTGTTGGGAGGTGATGTTTGGGTTGCTAGAACATTTAAATTTTTTTCAAAACGGCAGCGGGGGGCACTAACATTTGATCGGACAAATCTTCAGGATCAGCGCAGCACTCAAAGTTGAGAAGAGCCGTCCGACTCGCGGTTCTCTGCCGTTCCTTTAAGTCCAGTGTTTTGAATGTGACGACGACTCGGCACCCGAGGCATTATGGGATCGTGAAGCGTCCGGTTGTTGCGCACTTTAAATGCTCACCGGAAATAGTCACACTATGGTCATCCGGTTATGTCTCGCTAACTGTTCCATGAATACTCTGGATTCAGACATGCTACTCCAATGGCAAGCTGTTTTTTTGCATACTGTATAGTAGGGAATTATTCGATGCAGGGATAGTTTTTGTTGTGGATCTGGTTCATTCTCTTCAAATTTTCGTAGATGGAGGATATTTGCATCATAACAGTGGGCGTTCACTTTGAAGTTTTAAAGGGCAATACAACCAAAAACTGCACTTTTCTGTCTGAGGGCCATGGACGGGGTGAAAAATGACCATATTTTACAAAATTATGACTGTTTTTGGTGCTAAAAACACAACTAACATAAGAGGATGACATGATCCCTTTAATTAAAGCAAGCATAGTCTTGGCACTCTCTTCTAATCATGTTTAAAGACTTATCTTGTTGTCTCAGTTTTCCTGACCGCGGAAGAGTTCCGCAATTGGCGTATATTCTTAACACGTAATGTAGTTTAATGTATTACATTTGTAAAAAAGAGTCGAGATGAAAGTTTTTTTATTGACACGTGCTTCACCTGAGTGTGTAGATGACATAAAGCGATGGTCAGAGGTTAGTTACGTTGATATTATTAATTATTCTGAGTTATGACAGCCAACAATGGCACAAGTTGAGCCTGAAATTTATTTTTATACCAAGTGACACTAAAATGGTTGTTCTCCACTGGATCGCTCATTTTGGCCGTTTTTGCTTGGTGTCTCAAAACCAGAAAAATACAAAACAGGATGAACATCCTGTGTGTCAAAAATATAATGTACTGTAATAAATATGATTAGCATAACGCATGAAAAAAATTAACGCAATTAATCGCAATGCCCCCAGACGGTAATAAGGAAGATTCCTGATAAATGCTTGTAGTACCACCTGTTTACTCCAGAGGGCAGTAAGTGAAACTTCAGCTGTATGAGCAACACACAGTTTATACAGTGAAGAAACACTTCAGCAGAACAACACAAACATGCGTTATATTCTTGCGTTCAAAACACTTGATGGAGTGCAAATCTGAACTAATAGATCTCAAGATGTGTTTAAAGATTGAGTATTAAACTATATTTAACTTGACACAGTGACCTAAACATATAAAGTTTGACTCAACACACACGAGACGCTACACAAGCATGTCTGATGCAGCTGTACATTGACGGGTCCTTAAACAAGCCCTCATAATAATCATTATCATTATTATTATTATTATTATTATTACAGTGATAATTACATTTTACTATACAGTTATAATATATTTCTGTTTCAATTTCTTCAATTTCAGGCTTTTAACTTTTATTATGAATCGTGATTTTATTTTGATGCAAGTTTAACTTCTCCAGATAAACAGTTCGCTACACGGCCCAGTGTGATCGTTAAAACCCAAATGCTATGATTTAATTATATAAATACAGTATATAGTTTATATGTGCTTCACAGTGGATTAGTGCTCTGCTCTGTCATCTCATACAACGTGAACGTGGAGTTTCCAGTGTATGAGCGATCAGCTTCACACATTCATCTAAAGCTCACGCAGCTCATACAGACTAAGATTGCAGCATTTCACGGATTAATAATCACACTAGGACATATCATGATTTTAATGGGGGGGGGTTTGGGGAGTTAGTAGGCGTGGTTGTTTTGGGGAGGGGGTCCCTTCTGCCTGGGGCCTCCAGAGTCCCTAGAAACACCCCTGAGTAAACAAAACAAGCAGAAAAACACAAACATGTGTTATGTTTTTGCATTCAAAACACTTGATGGAGCGCAAAATCAATCTAAGGGATCTCAAGATGTGTTTAAATTATTAAACTATATTTAACTTGAAACAGTGACCTAAATATTGTATGTTTATGACGCAACGCACCCGAGACGCTACACAAGCACGTCTGACGCAGCTGTTCATTGACGGGTCCTTAAACAATCCCTCATAATAAATCTCCAACTGATTGATAAATTCACTTGTGTAATGGATTACTGTGAACTGTGTGTCAATGATTGACTTATGATAAATAATATGGTAGTAATCAATACATTGTATTCTAAAGCCGCTTTTTGTCTTGTCAATGATGAACTCTTCTGCCACAAGAATGTAATGCATTTTAATTATATGTATATTTTTTTATTATATATATATAATATTTTAATATTTAAAGATAACTAATTATATCTTATAGATAAGATAATTATTTCATCATGATATATTGAATTATTGTTGTGAGGGGCTTTCTCAGCAAATATTTGTGTATGTGATTTAAATGCGTTTAATCACGATTAATTAATCGGGACACCATGTAATTTTTAGCGATTGACAGCCCTAATAAAAAGAGTGAACTTATTTAAGGTTTAGTGCTTGTTTGATTTTATCAAGAAAATCGACTTAAAATGTGGTTTATACGTAAACTAAGTGACGTGGATCAATGATCTCGGTTGAATGTTTACTGATGACCGTGTTTTATAACTTTATGTCTTCGTAACTGTGACTGTTCTCCAGGTGAACAAGTGATCACAAAGCAAGAGATGGAGGGATATTTTGTCAATCTAAACACTGATACTGAAATACAAGAAGATGCTGAATTAGTCTGGATATTTGAAGACATTGTCATAGCTAACAAAAACAAAGAGAACAAGAAGATGTCATTACATGAGGATGCTGTTGATGGGAGATTCAGAGGCAGACTGAAGGTGAACGAACAGACTGGATCTCTCACCATCACAAACACCAGAATCACCGACTCTGGAGAATATGACCTAAAGATCAACACCAGAAGAGCAAATATACATAAGAGATTCAACGTTATTATATGTGGTGAGTTGCTCAATTTAGTTTTCAATGCATATACAAGTAAGTGCTCCTCAACTTTACATTAAATTATGCTGATTTATGTTACATTCTTGTAATGACGGTCGAAGGAACACTGGGGTGCGTTCCCCAAAAGCATCGCCTAGTATCTCTCGTAGACTCACAGCGAAACTCGGCGCTCAAAACAGCTGAGCAACGACAAACTGTCTGCGAACATTCAGACACTAGAGGTGTTTAGCAGAGCATTTTCATATTATACACATTTAAATCATTTTTAATGAGACATTGAAGTAATAAATGAGCCCGTTAACATGCACACCAACACATGATTACTCCCAGAAAGCTGCTTATTGAAAAAAAAATTCAGACGAAGCAAGAAATCCATAATTACACTTGAAATAATCATGTTAATCTCTACTTTTGACGTAAAGGCATGAAAAGTCATGCACAGGTCGGATAAGCGGGTAAGAATGCCTGTTTACATGCAACTCGAGTTCGGCTTAATGGGCAAAAATGTACTGTAAAGGGATTCATGGAAAGGAGGCGGCCAGAACCGGCTTGACAAGGTAAATAATAGTTTAATGAAAAGCTAGACAAAAGACACATACACACACATATGACAGACAGCTGCCCGTAAACGATCTCTCTCCCGCACCACCGTCCTCAGTCGGCCTTTATCCCTCTCTGAGGCTTGATTAGCCTGATAAGGGACCGGGTGTGTAAAATCACGACTCGACCCCGGCCTGCCCTGTCACGTGTACCTTTATGACCTTACGCCAATAAAGAAACGCCGTTTATCGGGTTTACATGACCACACTTTGTCAGATTATTAAGCATAATCGGTGTAAGACCATGCATGTAATCATGCTCAATTACTTCATGCATCACTCTTTGGGGAGAATTTGCATGTGATCTGTAAAAGTAGCTTGTAAACCATGTTTACAGCAATAATATGAGCCGTATTAAGGTTGTTGATGGGCAGAATACAGACAAAAATGCAGTATAGCGGGGCCTTTAGCCAACTATAGTTAGAGGTTTTTATCGTTTCAAACATAGTTAAGCAATATTGTGTTTCCTGAAACCATAGTTCCAATAAACATTTGCAAAGTATAGCAAAGCATATTTGCATATATAGCATGTTTGCATAGCAAAATTGTGTGGTTGGAAGTATAGCTCTCTCTCCACCAATGGTTAGAAGCATTGTTTTTTGTTAATTATAATGTGGACGTCATTTGACTTCCAAGGCTTCTACTGTGCATCTTTCATGCCATACTGTATATAAACTCACCGAGCACGTGGTACAAATGGCGGATGTGCAACATAATTACTACGGTTTGGGGAAACAGTCCAGAATTGCTAGTTAATTTGTCCAACGATGCATCATAGTAGTTAATCGGTGAGTTACGTTCTTGCACGGGACTACGTTTGCCCAGTAATCATAGTAAATGATCACTCACTGCATCTCAATTGATGATACTGAAATACAGAGAGATGAAAGATGATTTAAAATGACGATTCTCAAACTTAATAGGCCACTTTTCATCAAATCTGAACATCCACATAATGCTCTAGTTTAATTAATATAATCAATATATTATATATATATATAGTGTCTGTCTTTTCAACACAATAGCAGTGGATGGTGACTCACTTTAAAGCAGTAAAGGGACCCAAAAGTGTCCTAAATGTAGACCTTGTGGGTCATGTCCCAAGTCTTCTGCAGTCAAGTTCATGAGCGAAGATTGGTCACACGGGAACTTGCATTGCTTATCGCTAAAAACAACACAAGTTCGCATGTGAGAACATGAATATATATCAAATTACACAATGATTTCACATATTTGATTTTTGTATCATTGGCACATGTGCTAAACACGTGCTTTTTTATTGATGAATGTTGTGCTAATTTTGCAATGTTTTCCGTCATGTTTTCTGAACTTTTGTGTCTTTGGGTTTGTGTAGCTGTAGTATCAGACATCATGTTGTCTTTTTACTGTCTGTGATTTTGTATTTTATTTTTGTAGGACGTTCCAGATCAGGCAGTGTGAATGAATTACCAATGATGAACATGCTTCCACTGAATATAGCTGGTTATGATGGAGCAAATGAGTCCGTTCCTTTGTTGAATGATGGGGTAGATGATGGAGAGAATGTGCAGTTGGGGACTTCTGTTTGAGTTGGACCACGCTCACTGGTGTGATGACCTCACAAGTACAAAGTATCTCGTTTTATGGTGTTTTCAGACAAGTAGCTCACTTGAATTGGTTCCGAATTGGGCTAAAATTGTTACAATGTTGCTTTTTCTTCTTGGTTAGGTTCACTTTCACAAGGCAACGTTTCAAACCAAAACATTGTTAATAAATGTTGCATGTGAGTAAACTGTGAAAATGTACAAAATCAGATCTTCCCAAAAGCATCGTAAGCCTAAGTAGATCGTAGAATCCATCTTACGATCTAATTAGGCTTACGATGCTTTTGGGAAGATCTGATTTTGCCCATTTCCCAAAAGCATTTTAAATTAAGTAGTGCTTGAAAATGCTTGTAGGTTAACGAGTGCTATTAAAATGCAACATTGTAACAATTTTAGCCCAATTCGGAATCAATCAAGCGAGCTACTTGTCTGAAAACACCATAAAACGTCAAAAGAAATTTTGTGTCAAAGAAATGTATCGTTCCGCACAAAACAAAACGCAATTATGTAGTGAATTATGTTGTACAGTTTAAGAAAATATCTTTATAGGTAAATGACAAAGTTTTTAAAGTTACACACTAATGACGAGCAGCACTATACGGTCACATTTCAGCACTTTACGTTTATGCACAGCGTCTCTCTTAAGTAGCACTTAAAGCGCGTCCTTGCACATTCAATGTTAAGTGCAGTTTCGGGAAACGCAGCCCAGGATGGTTACTGAGATTAAGCGAGTAGTATTCGGCTGGTCATGTGATTCCAATATGGCCGCCCCCATGTGTGGACCCTCTCCATGTAGAATAAAGCAGCTTTTATAAGGTTACAGATATCACTGGAGTCTTCATTTAAATGCGAGTGTATAAATAACGAATTTATTCATATGTTACAAAAATTACAATTCTTGTCTTGCGAGTTCAACTTTAAGTAAAAGATATCGTTATGTAAAATGGCTCAAGTAGAAGTTAAAGTAGCTCATGAGAAAAATACTTGAGTAAAAGTAATAAAGTAAGCGTTATCAAATGTCAGAAGTATAAGAATATTTCTTTGACTGATTCTAAAGAATCAAATTGATCAAAAGGTTCGATTCAAATGATTCAATCACAAATTATTTCTCTAAATGATTCAAAAGAATCCAATCAATCAAAACATTACACAAACAATTCGCTAAATGATTAGTTCAGTCCACTTTTTGAACTGTTTTGACTGATTCAAAAGAATCAAATTGATCAAAAGGTTCAATTCAAATGATTCAATCACAAATAATTTCTCTAAATGATTCAAAAGAATCCAATCGATCAAAACATTACACAAACAATTCGCTAAATGATTAGTTCAGTCCACTTTTTGAACTGTTTTGACTGATTCAAAAGAATCAAATTGATCAAAAGGTTTGATTCAAATGATTCAATCACAAATAATTTCTCTAAATGATTCAAAAGAATCCAATCGATCAAAACATTACACAAACAATTCGCTAAATGATTAGTTCAGTCCACTTTTTGAACTGTTTTGACTGATTCAAAAGAATCAAATTGATCAAAAGGTTCGATTCAAATGATTCAATCACAAATAATTTCTCTAAATGATTCAAAAGAATCCAATCGATCAAAACATTACACAAACAATTCGCTAAATGATTAGTTCAGTCCACTTTTTGAACTGTTTTGACTGATTCAAAAGAATCAAATTGATCAAAAGGTTTGATTCAAATGATTCAATCACAAATAATTTCTCTAAATGATTCAAAAGAATCCAATCGATCAAAACATTACACAAACAATTCGCTAAATGATTAGTTCAGTCCACTTTTTGAACTCTTCGGACTGATTCAAAAGAATCAAATTAATCAAAAGATTCGCTAAATGAATCACTCAGTCGGCTTTTTGATCCAGTTTGACAATTTCAAAAGAATCAAACTCCAAAAAGTTTCATCTCAGTCAATTATTCCACCAATCGGAGCACACCATCACCAATCTGTGTGCAGTTGATATTTGCAGCTGTTGTTTTTTTGGTGGTTTTCAGTATCGGAGTAAAATTATTCATTTTCTCTTTCAGCAAAAAAATTCAGACTTGATTTAAGTAGAAATATTCAAAAAATGTACTTAAGTACAGTAACTAAGTATTTTTATTTTGTTACTATTCTTCTCTAGTCAGCTGTTTAACAATAGCCAAAAATGTTTGTTACGGTTATGCAAAGCATCGCTGCGTGGTGCACGTTCCTGTCAGAGGTTGCACTGTGAATACACATTATCTGTCACTCGGGTAGATATGAATAGTAAAATTTCCATTGTGGTTATTTTGTATCTGTCGTTAGTCTGCTTTGCATTATTTCTGTATTTAAAGGTGCCTTTTACGCAGTCACGGAGTTCTTTCTCCCATGCATACAGCAGAAAGAGTGAAGAAAGGTAACTAATGTTTTCAACTGTCAAAAAGCTGCTAACACTACCCTGATAGCACACACACATCACCCAGACATCTATTTGATGAGTGTGTTTAGATCTGGAAGACGTCTATTTTACATTGTCTATATGACTATATTGACGTCTATATGACGTATGTCAAAAGTCTGGTCTCTGATGTCAAGACGTTCAGCAGATGTCATTGAGACGTTTATTATACAGAATGTTTGTAAATCGGATCTTTTTAAGATGTTTAGCAGATGTAAGATACTTTCCAGATCTAAAACGGACATCTCAGAGACGTACGTGTGCTATCTGGGATCTATATAAGAGAGAATCAACCCAGATAACAGATAGCACACGTACGTCTCCGAGATGTCTGTTTTAGATCTGGAAAGTATCTTGCATCTGCTAAACATCTCAAATACACTGAAGAATTTGAATATTTGTTATTGCTGAACTGCCAAATAAATATTCACAGTTGTATATCTTCACAGTTAAGGTCACGGGCCGCTTTAATAATCCACTCAGATAAGGGGTGCCCCGAACTCAGGGTCAAATTTTTATGTTTCTCTTTTTTTTATGTATTATTTTTTTCATTTAATGGACTTTTATGTATATTTTCTTTTCTTTATCATTTCTTTGAATTACCACATTTGCTTGACTTGCCGTGCCATACTGGAACCGCAATTTCATGCATACTTTTATTTGTTGAGGTCTTAAAAACTACTTGGTTTGTTTTTGGTTTTAGAAACTCTACAATAACGTACTGTACAGTAATATTACTCACTGCATAAATCATAAAAGGTTAATGTTAGATACAACCTACTGTATATTTTATATAAACTATTTTTATTGTATACTGTACATTGTATATTATTATTTGTATATTGTGTTGTGTGTAATTTAAGTGTGTGTGTATAATAAATATATATATATATATATATATAGTTCCATGCCCAAATGCATTTTTATGACCGTACAAAGTAAAAAATATACTTCTTCACTTAATTGTTGTACTGTATATAAGCAATATCACACTCGCAATCGTGCTATATGGCCCTAAATCAGCACTGCTGTGATTACCGACAGCACTCGGCCCACGGAGGTACACAGGAGGTTACCGGGGTAACCAACACCTGTGGAGTACTTACCCCAGTACAGGGCATGTTAGCACACGCACTGTGTCCGACTACGAATTCCTCCACTGAATTTGTGAGCCAGAAGGCTAGGAAGAAGGACATCCAGGGTTCACGGATCGTGAACAAGCATGGGAGAGAAGAGCGCATGGCTTCACCTCGTGGAGGGGCCCAGAGGACCACGGAGAGGTCCCATGAGGGAAGAGGCCCGGCCTAGGTACACCCAGCCAGCTGCCTCGTGTTACGAAACTTACCTGAAAGAACACGGGACGAAACCGGCTCAACCTGGAGATTGTAAAACCTCGAAGGTATTGGGTGTTGCCCAGCCCGCTGCTCTGCAGATGTCTGCTAGAGAGGTGCCATTGGCCAATACCCACGAGAATGCCAGACTCCTTGTAGAGTGTGCTCGAATCACCCGAAGGGGCGGGCACGGCCTGGGCCTGGTAAGCCAACACGATGGCGTTCATGACCGAGTGGGCAAGCCTCTGTTTGGGGACAACGTTCCCTTTCCGCTGTCCACCAAAGCAGGCAAAGAGCTGCTCAGAGCATCTAGATCTCTGCGTGCGATCCAAAAAGATGTGCAAAGCACGCACCGGACACAGCAATGATAAGGCTGGGTCTGCCTCCTACCGGGGCAGCTTGACATGCAGGCTCACAACGTTCCCACTAAGGGGTACGTGGGAACCTTGGGCAGATAGCTCGGTCGGGGTCTCAGGATCATGTGAGAGTCTTCTGGAACTCCAGGCACGTTTCGCTGACACAGAACGCTTGCAGGTCCCCGACCCTCTTGATGAAAGTTAGCGCGGTCATAAGAGGTGTCTTTAATGAGACGGCCTTTAACTCGACTGACTCTAGGGCTCGGACAAGGTTCTCCAAAGGCCCAGAGGACCACGGAGAGGTCCCATGAGGGAAGAGGCCCAGCCTGAGGTTCTGTTTCAATAAATGTCAATATTATTGCACTGCCCCCAACATATATCAGTTTTAGACGAGTCAGAAAAACGTAGATAACTGCATCCGTAAAGCCACCAGCATTGTGGGGGACCCCACACACCCCTCACACAAACTCTTCACCCTCCTGCCATATTTTACCATCGATCATCTTTAAGAGTTTAGTGTCTGCGCCACGAGCTCCACTGATTAGAATTGCGAAACAAAGCTTTCTGAATACGCTTCCCATCTGTGGTTGGCCGAACAAACAGAGAGTCCCATCCCCAGCCATGCCATTGGTTGAGTCGATGTTGTTATCTCCGGCTCAAAACAAAAAGGAATTTATAATCACAGAAACACCATGTTCACAGTTTTACAGACAATTAATGCTTATAATTATCTCTGCATATTAGTCTGGGATACGATAAAGTATTATAAATTGCACATTTCAGCTTTTAAGGTTGATGAATTGACAGTTCAATCGATTGATTAGCAGTGCTTGAAAGCAGTTAATTTATGCTTCACTTCAAGTGTCCCCCAAAAATACGTGTCTTGTTTTACATGTCAAGAAAAATGGGGGAAGATATTAAGTCTTGTTTTAAGATAAATCTGACTAAATTTTGTGAATTTAGACTAAAAACAAGAAACAAAATCTGCCAGTGGGGTAAGCAAAATAAACTTGTTTTCTCTTTAAATTAAGTTTGTTTTTCTTACTCCATTTTTTTGCTTTTAAGCATAAATCTCACTAAATTTGACGAGATTTCTCTAAAAACTAGATTTAAAATATCATGCCAGTTTGCTCATCATGTAAATAAATCACTTTTAAGAATGTTTACATATTTTTACTGGAAAACAAGACAAAAATACTTGTCTTGAAAATCATTTTTTGCAGTGTAGAGTCCAGCACCCCTCTGTCCCCGAATGATAAGGTGCTTTTTATATCATGTCACGTTGTATTAATGTTGACCAGATATGCGCTCTAGGCTTATCAATGCATAATATGTGGGAGTCATTCTCTAGTTCAGGGTACTTTAACGTAATAATTCACATAATATTTTAAAAGTAGCCCACATCTTTCGTCTTTTTCCTGTAGAGAAGTATCGCTTTGTTGTTTTTAATATTTTTAGCACCTTCCGCTGATTAAAGCCTCTGGGGTCAAAGGACGCGCCGGCGCCACCTGCTGGATTTGACCGTCATTACAGCGGAAACAACATCAAATACAACAAGATTTAAAAAATGCTTTCTAAATCCGTGCCTTTTTTTTATTTTATTTTTATTTTTTATTGCAGATAGAACAAGTAACCAACATAGCATACAATATTACAAAGCAAGAAGAGACATTAATTGGTAGAAGGGGATCCAAAAATAAAATAAAAATATTTTAAACATGTTAATGACTTTTTGTTTTTTAACAATTTCAGAGAAGATATGAAGCAATCAAATTCTAATTTAAACATCTTAAATATTGGGGATTAATTTAAATATTCTAAATCCGTGCCTGACGTGGAGGACCAGCAGCATATTAGGTAGGTGGTCATAATGTTTTGGCTCATCGGTGTATATACTGTTATAAGTTATGCTTCTGTATCACCAAGAAAACATTACATTGATCAATAACACAAACAAAAACACTAAAGTGATGTCGCATTTTATTTTTGAAATAATTGTTTAACATTTTTATTTTAAAATAAAATCATTTAAAATTTACCCATAATGCATTAGAATGATTTCTGAAGGATTACGTGACACGTTATTTTCTTAAAGTATTTTTTACACTTCATAGACCACATTAAATACGAATATCAGAGACACTGGTTCGACAGTAAGTCAGACGTAATGATATAGTTCATGTGTTAGTGACTAAAGAAGATCATTTGTACATGACGACAATAATAAACAACCTCATTTAAAGTCATTACCCTCCTGGTGAGAGTTTGACTTTACTATTGAGCCAATAAAGACCATTTAATGCATCAAATCCACAATAATGCAGCTCTCTCTCTCTCTCTCTCTCTCTCTCTCTCTCTCTTACACACACTCACATAGACTGCACTGTATCAGTAGGTTTGCATGACCCAAGAAGCTGTTTGTGCATTAGTAACTGAACATGAAACATGGCGGAGGATTTGTTCTCTGAATAATTGATGTTGCGTGGTTTCTCTCACTCACTTTCTCTTTTTGTTTATGTGACCGTGTCTTTGTACTGTTCTGTAGTTTCTGCACATTGATCTTGGTGGTTCCTCTGAACATGTAGATTTGGAGTGAGAGGCAGAAAGAGATCAGGGGTGTCTGTAGTTTTGCGAGGGGAACAGACGTACAGACTGAAATTGCACATGTTGTCAGCCACTGACTGTGTCTTTTGTGTCACGACATTTTTGGCCTGCAGGGGGCGCTTGACAAGTCTGAAACCCAAATCAATCATGCATCCGCATTTAAATCTCAGAATGTTTTATAGTTCATTGGAGACATTTTTACACTGTACAGTAACTTATAAACAGATAAATGCATGGATTGATACCTGTGAATGCAAATCCACCTCAGCATTATCTATAAAAGCATTTTAAACAACTGTTGAAATGCATAACAGATACCACTTGAGATCGCGTGTACACTATCGGGGGATTGTGTGACGCTAGCGATATCAACTCGTACGACAGAGGGTGGACTTTATATTTTGTCTGAATATGACTTGACCCACATTCACATAATTGCAATGTATCTCATGCTAAATTATTTTAAGCGTTGATTAAAAATACATACCCAGGGAAATTATTGTTCAATTCTGTTCTGTTCTTTTTTGGTCATTCTATTTATTCTATTCTATTCCATTCTATTTTTGTCATTCTATTCTAATTATTTTCGGTTCGATTTTGGTCATTATGTTCCGTGCTCGGATTCACGTATGGCACTTTTCCACGGCACGTTACGGCTCGACTCGACTCTACTCGCTTTTCTGAGCTTGCTTTTCCACTGCAGTTTAGTGCCGCCTCAACGTGGGTGGGATTATAGGCTGATCGCCATTGTTGCGCCGCCTCTACTGCCGTGACATCATCTTAAACGTGACACAAAACAATAAACAATAACACAACCGCTAGCTGTTAGCTTCTAGCTCATTGTGCTGCATTATAAAGCAGTTGTTGAATGGTGATTTTACACAAGTGTAACAGTTAAATCGGCCTGGTTGTTTTACAAGCTTCCAGTAGCTGGTCAACTAAATAAAGTGAAGCTTTCAAGTGGAGTATAGAGTTAACATAACAAAACATACCATCCTCCATCGTGGACTCCAGCCGAGTCCAGGTCTCTCTTCCTCCCATTGCTCGCCGGTTAAGATAGCATCCATTTGGTCAAACCACTTCCACTTTTCCATGATGGTTCTGTAGTCACTTAAGTTTGTTTTACTTTTCCCTACACTGTTGGTAGGTCCGGTGGTAGCCGTGTGCGGTCAACAGCTGAGACACTTCCTGAGAGACATTTTGGTTTCGCTCATCGCTAATGAGAGGAGCGTCTGCACCTCATTTACTGGCCACGGCGTGGTTCTGCACACAGCCAAAGTCGCGTGAACAAATGATGCTGTTATCGCTGTTGGTAACTTTAAAACTAGCGGGTTGATGTCCCGTGTCACAAATCCAGCTACGCTTGTAGTGACGATTCTCCCTGACCAATCAGTGATCTGCAAGGTTTTGATATCACATTTAGTATCGGCTCGGCTCGCCTGGAACCTTGACCGAAATGGTACTAAAAAAAAGTACCAGGTACCAGGAACTATCCACAGTGGAAAACCCCCAAAAAGTGAGCAGAGTCGAGTCGAGTGCTGTGTTCTGGAAAAGACCCAAAGGTTTGGGGCCAGTACAAGGATCTGTGTAGAAGAAGCATCTCTTTGAAGTGAATGAAGCTGGTCATTTTTTAGAGTGAAATTGATGCATGTCTCTGGGATTCAGAGTTGTGGGGTCTGAATCTAATTTATGGAAATATTTTGGACTTCCTACTTTATGCATCCATCCACTTTCATGTCCACCAGTTCCGTTAATGTCTGGTTCTTCTTCTGACTGATTAATGGTAGTACCACTGTGACATGCAGAAAGGCAAAAGACTGAATCATTTATGTGTTTCTCTAACATAACACATGCACAAATCAACGCACAGATTTAGTTTGACACTCATGTTTCCCCGAACATTCTCAGAAACATTGTGATTGCATGACTGCTATTAAAACAACTGCTAATAATCTGTGTGTTCGGAAAAAATTACATGCCTATTCATAATTATAAGATAAAAACGTCAAAAATAAGATAAAAGAAATAGTAATTTTCAGATAAAAATGCAAAATTGTGACATAAAAAGTCATAAAAAAATATGTTTTGAGATTAAAATTCAAAATGACGAGATAATTAGATTTATCATCTCATAATTATGATTTAGTATAATAAAATGATGACTTAGCATCTCTTAATTTTGATTTAGTATTTTAACATTCATAAAATTGATTTAGTTACTCATAATTATGAATAATATCTCATTATTAAGATTTAGTATTTCATAATTATGATTTAGTAACTCATAATTATGATTTAGCATCTCATATTTATTATTTATTTATTATTTATAATTTATAATAATGTAGTACTTCCTATCACATCATTTTGATTTACTAAAGCGCTTTTTTTTTTTTAAAGTGGCGGACATGGGCTTCCGTAGATGAACACAGAAAGGCCTTAAACCACAAGAAGAAGTTACTCCAAAAAGGTCCGGCTAAACCGCGACTTCTGCGTTAGAAAAGTGACAGTCGCAAATAATAACGCGACACACCCAAAACCGATTGTTCATTGTCCCGAATGAATGAACGGAACGCCCAAATCGCGTTAATGACGCGTATGAGCGCGTGACAGTAACGTCATGACGTCAGTACTTCCGGGATTTTTCAGGTGGAAACAACTCAGACGGCTGTCTCATTCTTGTTCTTTGTTTAAACGTGTTTATTGCTTGAAAAGTGTCGAGATGAATCGTATTTTCGGACGAGGAAACCCCAAAGCACCACCCCCGAACCTCACGGACTGCATTTCAACTGTATGTATTTGTTATTTTTAACTTTATAGACGGTCTAGACGGACAAACAAAGGAACTTTGTCCTGACATTAATGTTGCTTCAGTCTCTCATTCACAGTACAGTTATATTTTCCTTCATTCACAGTAGAAATTATATTTCTTCTCATTTCGACAGCGATGATGATTCATTTAAACATGTTCTGATGTGTCATGAAGTCAAAACAAACGCTGTCAATACACATTAACATTACTAGGATGCTTTGTTGTTGTTGTTTTATGGTTGTTGTTGTGTTACACATTGGTTTGCTTATGTTGAAGAAGTGACATGCTTGTGTTTGTATTGATGTTTGGTGTAAAAGTTGTTTCCGGGAAAGGAGAGAGGCTGTTGTTGTGGATGTGGGATTGTGAACCTGTCCTGCTGGTTTATTACATATCAGTGACTTAACAGATTTTTCAGTATTTCTAATATTAAGATCATTAGGGGTTTATCTGCTCTACTTTTTAGTGTTAATTATTTAAGTTTTACACTGTATGGTATTCAGGACTCAATTGTAAGGATTTTATTTTCTTCTGACATGCCCTGTCAATATTTTCACATCACAGAAAGATACATTTTATTTATAGAAACATACGCTGATGTGTAAAAACAACAAAAAAGTGTGTGTGTGTATATATATATATATATATATATATATATATATATATATATATATATACAAACATTTTAGTTTTATTCTATAAAGTACTGACAATATTTCTACCAAATTTTGTCATTTAGAGCATTTATTTGCAGAAAATGACAACTGGTCAAAATAGCATAAAAGATGTCGTGTTTTCAGACCTTGAATAATGCAAAGAAAAGTTCATATTCATTTTTAAACAACACAATGCTGATGTTTTAATTTAGGAAGAGTTCAGAAATCAATATTTGGTGGAATAACGCTGATTTTCAATCACAGCTTTCATGCGTCTTGGCATGCCCTCTGCCAGTCTTTCACATTGATGGTGGGTGACTTTATGCCACTCCTGGTGCAACAATTCAAGCATCTCGGCTTTGTTTGATGGCTTGTGTCCATCCATCTTCCTCCTGATCACATTCCAGAGGTTTCAATGGGGTTCAGGTCTGGAGATTGGGCTGGCCATGATGGGCTCTTGATCCGGTGGTCCTCCATCCACACCTTGATTGACCCATCTGTGTGGCATGGAGCATTGTCCTGCTGGAAACACCAGTCCTCAGACTCGAGGAACATTATCAGAGTTGAAGAAGTTTTCTTACAGCATAACCTTGTACGCGGCTTGATTCATGCGTCCTTCACAAAGAGGGATCTGTCCGATCCCAGCCTTGCCCGAAGCACCCCCGAATCATCACCGATCCTCCAGCAAATTTCACAGCGGGTGAGACACTGTGGCTTGAAGGCCTCTCCAGGTCTCCGTCTAACCATTAGACGACCAGGTGGAGGATCGGTGATGATCTTGGGGTGCTTCAGCAAAATTCCTCTTTGTGAAGGACGCATGAATCAAGCCACGTACAAGGTTATGCTGTAAGAAAACTTGCTTCCTTCTTCTCTGATAATTTTCCCCAAATCTGAGGATCGGTTTTTCCAGCAGGACAATGCTCCATGCCACACAGACGAGTCAATCAAGGTGTGGATGGAGGACCACCAGATCAAGATCCCGTCATGGCCAGCCCAATCTCCAGACCTGAACCCCATTGAAACCTCTGGAATGTGATCAGGAGGAAGATGGATGGACACAAGCCATCAAACAAAGCCGAGATGCTTGAATTGTTGCACCAGGAGTGGCATAAAGTCACCCACCATCAATGTGAAAGACTGGCAGAGGGCATGCCAAGACGCATGAAAGCTGTGATTGAAAATCAGCGTTATTCCACCAAATATTGATTTCTGAACTCTTCCTAAATTAAAACATCAGTATTGTGTTGTTTAAAAATGAATATGAACTTTTCTTTGCATTATTCAAGGTCTGAAAACACGACATCTTTTATGCTATTTTGACCAGTTGTCATTTTCTGCAAATAAATGCTCTAAATAACAATATTGTTATTTGGTATTTGGGATAAATATTGTCAGTATTTTATAGAATCAAACTAAAATGTTCATTTTACTCAAACACAGAAATCCACAGAAACTGATCATTTCTGCTGTGGACTCTTAATATTTTCCAAAGCTGTGTGTATATGTATATATATATATATATATATATATATATATATATATATATATATATATATATATATATATTCTACTGTCATATAGTAAATCTTTCTTACAATTGTAACAAAACCTCTTTACCCAATTAGATAACTTTATCTTGGTGACATTTAATATGCAGAATTCACAACAACATGTTTAATACGTCACAGAATACCAATTTAAGCTTACAAGGCATGGAAACACATGCACAAGATCAATAAATGTGAGTTTTTTGAGATATCAGACCAGTGATGTTCATGGACCATCTCCATCACATTGGCCTCTGTCCATCCTTATTGCCCAATCCTGTGTATGTATTGTTAAGTGTCTTCTATAATGCCCTTCCTGACCTGCAGGTCGACTCACGAGCGGAGTCCGTCGATAAGAAGATAGCCAGACTCGATGCAGAACTGATGAAGTACAAAGATCAGATGAAGAAAATGAGGGACGGACCATCAAAGGTAAAATATGGCTGAGACACCGGCTCAAAAGATGGCTACACCTCAAATATTAAAATGTGTTTTTTTTGAATATGAGGTTTTATTAAATCAGAACTAAATGCAAAACCTTATGCAACCGTGTGACAAAGCTTTGAGGATTTTGGCCGGGGACCTCGTCACCTTGTCGTCTCATATAGATGTTTTCTCTGCTTCTTTTCTAGAACATGGTGAAACAGAAAGCCATGCGAGTCCTCAAACAGAAGAGAATGTAAGTGGTAGAGATCGACCGATTACTGCCGAAGGCTAATAATCGATTATTTAAGTGATTGTTTTTAAAATGTATTTATCAAAGGTTAAAAAATGTCTTAAATCTTTCCTTACGGTGACGTGCACAGACGTAAAGTCTACTCGAATCCAAAAATGAATAAAATCCCAGATGCATTTTTGTTTTGCAATTAAAATCCCAGTAAAAACCATGAAACAAAAAAATAGGAATAATATCGTATAAATTTGTATATTTCTTAAGGTGCATTTGTGCTTCATGCACCTTTAATGGTGCGTTCACATACAACGCGAAGATAATTTTCATCTCTCGTTGCTCGCGCGAGTTTGACCGCTGGATTATAAATGTGTGTTTAAACTCGCGTTCGTACGAGTAACGCGAACCCGCGAGTATTCCCCCTTCTCTTCCGGAAAAGGACAGGGGGCGGGTCTTCTACGACTTGGTTCATAGTAAAGCACAAGCAATAGCTGGAATCAAGTAGACGCGCATATTTCCAGAAGTTACCAGGTCGTCCAACTTCCTCGCTCACTTTCCTCCAAGCGATGTCTTTATTCGTCCGGTCTCACGTTATGTCACACAACTCCAGGTGCCCACACACCGCTACAACGCGTCATGCTAATTTTATAAGCATATATATATATATATATGTATATGTGTGAATGCGCAAATGAAGCGATTTGACTTCGCATCTACTCGCGTCTATTCGCATCTTTGCATTGACTTTGTATGTAATCGCGCCATTATAGTAAAATGTATCGCCCAATGCGATAATTAAAAAAATAACGAATAACGGCCAATTCATCGGCCTCAGAGATATAGGTTGACCACTACTATTAAAGTATCTTTATAAGTGTATAAAAAATGTATAATAATATTAAAAAACTATTGAGAACTATCGGCTTTGATTTTTGCCGATAATCGGTTGTTCCAAAAAACAACTATCGGTGCCGATATATCGGTCAACCTCTAGTAAGTGCACTTAAATATTCACGCTTAAATGAAAAATGAAACCCCTAAATGAAAATCTGTCATCATTTACTCACCCTCATGTGGTTCCAAACAAAAAAGGAGATGTTTGGCAGCCTTAGTCACATTTCATTGTATGGAAAAAAGATGCAATGGTGACTGAAGCTGTGATATGGGTTTGGAACGACATTAAGGTCATTAAATGATGACATAATTCCCATTTTAAGGGGAACTATCCATTTAAGGTTGCGATTCGACCCTACAAAGCTCTAAAATGAGGAACTCATGTTATTGTCCTTCTTGTATTATTGTATTTACTAAGTGCTCTACACAGAGGAAATCTGATTGGCTTGTTCCAATGCTTGTTAAAAAGTGCTGTAAATGTATCTGTGACTGAATCTTTTTAGTGTTACTGTACAATATTAAAGCTCATTCTTGTATTCAGGTATGAAGGGCAGAGAGATCAGTTGACGCAGCAGTCATTCAACATGGAGCAGGCGAACTACACCATCCAGACACTTAAAGACACCAAAACAACTGTAAGAATACAGTATACTCACAGTGTGTGTGTGTGTGTGTGTGTGTGTGTGTGTGTGTGTGTGTATATATATATATATATATATATATATATATATATATATATATATATATACACACACACATATGCACACATACATACATACGCACACATACACACATATATATTTATATATATATATATATATATATATATATATATATATATATATATATATATATACACACACACACATATACACATATACATACATACATACGTACATATACAGAGACACATATATATATATATATATATATACACACACACACACACATACATTAATTGATCTCGTTATATATTATGCTAAAAAATATACCTTCGTACTGTGTTGTTAGTTCATAATGCAGACACTTATTTTAACGTATACTTTGTAACTTCTATAACATTACATTATAACTTTATAGATTGAAATGATCATTAACCAAGACAAACAAATGCCATAAAAGTATTTTTCATTATTTTATGTTAACTCATGTTATTGTTTACAACCTTATTGATAAGTGTTACCAAAGAACGCTTTCAACATTAGTGTAGGTCTATGCACAAAAATGATTGTTTGTATGCCGGTTAATGTGTTTAAAACAGGTGGATGCAATGAAAATTGGAGCCAAAGAAATGAAGAAAGCATACAAGAATGTTAAAATTGACAAGATTGAGGTAAGATTCCTCTCAGCCCTTCACATTTCTCTTTATGTGAATGTTCTGACATGCTGATGTAGAAAGTCTTACTCCCTCCATACATTTGTGATGTAAAACACAGTTGCACATCATGATCGTAGAAATGGCTTTGCTGTTTATTCTGCAGGATCTGCAGGATCAGTTGGAGGACATGATGGAAGATGCCAATGAGGTGCAGGAGGCAATGAGCCGCAGCTACGGGACGCCAGACATCGATGAAGATGACCTGGAAGCAGGTTAGTTAAAACGAGCCTGGTGAGATGCTGAACATCTTGGTCTTCTCGTTTTGCACATTGTCTTATTCTGTACATTTTATGTCCCATCGCTGATGGAAATGACTTTTCCACACCACCGACATTTTCTTGCACTTATTTGAAAACAAACCACACGTGCGCACGGCATCCGTTGCCCTGTTACGTCATGCCAGTCGTGTCCAGCCAGTGTCTGTGGGTGGTATTATAGCGCCACCTGTTGGATCTTCTCTAAAACAGCAGCTGGGCAGGCAACTGTTGTCCAAGTCGACCGCAAATAAACAAAGACATAAACAGATAAACATCGGCCACTGCCATCGGTGAATGACATCGTATTTGCCGATAGGCCGATGTCAGTCAACAAGGCAAAAATCGGCCGATACCGATGTCTGGCCGATACATCGGTGCATCCCTGCTCACAAGTGATATTTACCTTGAATTTACTCCGCACTGACACTTTTGTCGACTTGTTAACAAGTACACTAACTTTTTAAAAATGTCATTAGGGGCAAAATTGTTTATTTAGTGTGGTGGAAATGATTGTAAAGTTATCATTTTCACACCAAAATATATTTAAATGATTTATTTCCTTCTCTTTTTCTTTTTAGATCATTGTAGTTTTAAACGTGTTATTATTTGTATTATTATAATAGATTTTCATCTTTTAATATTGAATGTCTGGCTTAAAAAAATGAGTCAAATACGTACATGAAAGGCGTTTGAAAAATAGCAACAATATATGATGAGGGCCTGGTAAAAAGTTTAATATTCAGTTGTAATGTGAACATCATATAACAAAAAGACAAAAGGTGAAATTGGTTTGTTTTAATAAAAATCAACCCCACGGACATGAAAGTGCGCTTAGCTGAAGAAACACCCATATACGGTATTATTACTCTATTGTTGTTATTTAAAAAACCGGTAGTTCCGGTCCTGGATGCTGATTGGTCAACAGCCGTGCATTATTCATGATGAATCACAGTTCTGATCTCTTCACGGAACTTCTGTTTGTATCACTCCGCCACACCCATAGTTCACAGTTATACTTGTTGCCTAGCAACATACTATTAACTGCCAGGGACTGTATTTTCTGCCAGAAGGATGGCTTTTAATGAACATTTGTGTCCTTAATATGTTTATTATGTGGTTTCTGATTAGCCTCAGTAAGAAGTGTTTTTTTGTGGCCACGCAGCTGTTTAGTCCCAATCGTATAAGTTCTCGTCACATTGTGCGTGTGGAAATGCTCTGACTTTCAATATTAAACAGTTCTACTGTCAATTTTTTACAATGTGACTTCAAGCATTTTTGTGATCTCCGATCACGATCATTCAAGATTTATTTTATTTTTTTACCACTTTTCTTCCACAAAGCTGACGGTTCACCACTATCCCTCCATGTTTTAATAATGCGCTGGACAGTTGATTTCAGCAGTCTCCTTGGTTGTTTTCTTTGCTTGATGCAGGCCAGTAATTTGCCATATATTATACATAAACACACACACACACATACATCAACCACAACATTAAAACCACCTGCCTAATATTGTGTAGGTCCCTTCGTGCCACCAAAACAGCACCAAATCTCAGAATAACATTCAGAGATGATAATCTTCTCACAATTGTACAGAGTGGTTATCTGAGTTACTGTAGACTTTATCAGTTTGAACCAGTTTGGCCATTCTCCGTTGATCTCTCTCATCAACAAGGTGTTTCCATCCGCAGAACTGTCCCACACTGGATGTTTTTGGCGCCATTCTGAGTAAATTCTAGAGACTGTTGTGCGTGGAAAATCCCAGAAATACTCAAACCAGCCTGTCTGACACCAACAATCATGCCACGCTCTAAATCACTGAGATCACATTTGTTCCCCATTCTGATGGTTGATGTGAACATTAACTGAAGCTCCTGACCCATATCTGCATGATTGTATGAACTGCACTGCTGCCACAGGATTGGCTGATTTGATAATCGCATGTATGATTGTTGGTGCCAGACGGGCCGGTTTGAGTATTTCTGGGATTTTCATGGTTTTAATGTTGTGGCTGACTTGTGTGTGTGTGTGTGTGTGTGTGTGTGTCTCTTCTACACAACAGTTTTATGTTTTGATCCATCGCCACTGAATGTGAAAATGTTCATGTTGTTCAATTATGTATTTTATTTGCACCATTAGAACTGAATGCACTTGGTGATGATCTCCTATTGGACGATGACAACTCATATCTGGACGAGGCCTCCTCAGCTCCATCTATACCCGTGGGAGTACCAGGAGACAAAAGTACCCACCGGGTAAGTGCACTTAATGGACGTTACATGCTGAAACTGTCAGTTTGTTCAGAATGGGTCAATAACGATATACAGATTTGAATGGAATCGTGATGGAAGAAAAAAAAATAACAATTGAAAATGTCCATTTAACTTTTCTCACAAAGAACTGATTTTGGGTAACTAATATGTTTTTTTTTGGTTCAAGCAGGATGGAGTTCTGGTGGACGAATTTGGCCTTCCTCAGATTTCAGCCTCATAATGGAACGACGACACTACACAACCCCAAACCCTCAAAAGACTTGCACAGATATTTACACTCACACGTCCTTTACAATGAAACACCAGGACAAAGATTCAAGACTAAACCAGTCCTGCCTTCAATCTCAGTCTTTTACTGCTTCATAAGGAATGTGTCCTTCATAGTCAGCTTTCATAATTAATCATTGGGCTCAGAGTTTTCATGATCTATCCTGTTTTCTAAAAACTTACTTTGTAATGCAATATAGTGTTTCCTACTGAAAGCAAATGTAATAAATTATTATATATATTTCATAAATGTTTGAGGGCTGAATTTGCAATGAAATATTGAGCATTATTGGTCCATAATGCAGCAATATGGTTCACGTTTGGCAACCGCTCCACATAAATGGAATAATGTAGATCTGAAAAGTGTGAACAAAGCAGAAATGTATGCAGTTCATTTGGAGAAACAACATATCAAAATCATGTAGTTCTTTTATTATGATAATTTACGTTGTTTTGGGTAAAGTGCAAATGTTTCTGTATGTGGGGGACAAACTGTCCTCCCAAACTGTCCACTAAGTGCACTGAATGTACACAGAAATAGGAGTTAGATGTGGGATTTGGTGATCCAGCATTCACCAGCTGAGTCTGTAGCTGTGAGGGAAGATCTTCTTGTGAAGATATTCCACAACATCTTTTCTGTCCTTCAGTTTCTCAAACTCATAATAAGGAATCTATTGAAAGAGAGAGGACAAAAACTACAATGCATTCCAAAAGTATTCAGCCCCCTCATCTTTCCCCACATTTTTTTATGCTAAAATGCTTTAAATTATGTATTTATTTCACATCAATCTGATGCAATTAGATTGAAATAATTTTTGGTGGTGAATGATGATCTTTGGGAAAATAGTAAATGAATAGAATAGAAAATTCTGTTATTATATCCTCATGTTGTTACAAACCAATATGCTTTTTTAATATCTTGAAGAAGCTCTTTTTCAAACAACATCCAAGATTGTTTTACCTGAACAACATCATATCCCAGAATCCTCAGGTGTCGTTGCTTGATAGATTCCTTGCCCAGAAGCTCTTTTGCATTTTCAGCGAAGCGCTTCGGCCCATCGATACAGACAGCGATTCTGATCATTCACAAATGTGTGCATTAGGTTTAGTGCATGCATGCACGCATTCTCACAAATGTGCTTAACATGCAAACAGCAAGATGTGCATTACCTTTTGTGGACTTCATCTATATGGCAAGCAGGCAGGACATATCCTTCCTCATCTAGTTTTATCTCAACATCTGAAGAGAGACCGATGATTCACAGCATATATAATCACAGAGATACAGGACCAGTCAAACGTTTGGACACAACGGGAGTTAATTTGTTTCTTATGATTATAAAAACCTTTTGATCTAAAGGTCTATGCTTGTGATTAGATTTATTGACCTTTTCGATTATATTAAAATGTGTAAAAAAAGTGTAGGTTAGGTAAAAGTACAATGAAGTTGCTTTATCTACTCGATCATTTACATATATATGCAGTAATTTGTCCTTTACATTCTGAATTCATGATGTGCTAACACACTATACGTGGCCATAATATGTGCCGATTATACTACAGTAATAATGGCTGAAATACAGACATAAGAATGATGATAAGAGAGGCACATGCATGAATGGCTTTCGCTGCAGATGGCACATGAATTAATGGGCATTTGAGAGTATTGGAGTAGATTTGATTCCTTTTGTAGACTAATTAAACGAAGAAAGAAAAAACACATGACATGGTCTTGCAAGCCAGTGTTTGCACATTGAATACTGACTGAAAAACAAAGTAGTAGGTGGAGCCTCAGGTCACACTTACCAATGATGTGGACCAATGGCAGCAAGATGAAGTTTAGCAACCGGTTTGGAGTTTTCCTAAAAGTTCGCCAAACTTTTTTGGACATTTTTTGTTCAAAATGATTACCCATACATTGTTCTGTTTTGTATATCTGGGCCTTTAGTGTGAGCAGTTCTGTAATAGACATTTATAACCCAACTTCCAAGATGTGTGATATATACCTAGTGTATAGCAATATGGAGAGAGTACTCTAGAAGCGAAGTAGGATCGAGCTCCCAGCAGATCCACTAGTCCAGATTTCACACCGTTGTACAGTTGAGGATCCACCTGAGTTTCCAGGGACTGTCTTGGGGTCAAAAATGACTTCACACGAAACTTGGGCGACAGCCGTAGACCCTTCAAACACAAATTGTTGGTTGTGAATAGACAAGCAACATGAATATATAATGGCCAGAAACATAATGGTAAATGGTCTGCACTTATATAGAGACTTTTTAACCTTGGCGGTATTCAAAGTGCTTTACACTGTGACTCATTCACCCATTCATACACCAATGGTGGCAGAGCTGCCATGCAAGGCACTAGCCTGCCATTGGGAGCAACTTGGGGTTCAGTGTCTTGCCCAAGGACACTTCGGCATGTGGAGTCATGTGGGCCGGGAATCAAACCACCAACCCTGCGATTAGTGGCCGACCCACTCTACCACCTGAGCCACAGCCGCCCCTATAATCTACACAAGTATGCAAATGCAGACACAAATGTTCGGCTAATGCATTGCAAGTATGTTGTTGGTTGTACATAATATGCATCTTTGTGGGAAAAATTGTTGAAAATACTTTCAGATCCACAATGGCTGAAAAAGTAGGCACTCCACGCAACACGACTCTGCGTGATTGGACTGTGCTCTGACACATTTCGGAAAGCATTGACACATGAAATCGAGCTTGCGTAGCAAGAAGTGTTTGCGTACTTTTGTAGAATATGTTTGGGGCCTTAAAATTACTGTTTTTATTCCCTTTAATCCCCAATTTGGCATGCCCAATTCCCAAAGCTCTTTGATTCCTCTTGGTGGCGCAGTTACTCGCCTCAGTCGGGTGACGTAGGACGAATCTCAGTCACACATCTCGCATCTTATGTGCCTTTCTGAGTGCGTTACCACGGAGACTTAGCATGTATAAAGGCTCATGCTGTTCACCATAGCGTCCATGCAGGGCTCACCATGTGCCCCACCGAGAGCGAGAACCACCATATAGCGACCAAGAGGAAGGTAACCCAAGTGACTCTACCCATCCTAGCAACCAGTTCAATTGGTTGCTAAAAAAGACTGGCTGGAGTCACTCAGCACACCCTGGATTCGAACTTGCAACTCTAGGGTGTTCTAGTCAGCATCTATGCTCACTGAGCAACCCAGGCCCCCTTAAAGTGACTTTGTGTTCCATTTACTTATATTCATATGCATGCGAATGTGGGAGAGCGGAAATGCAAGCATATTCTAGGAAGGTTCATGTTTGCTCTGTTTGATGGTTTGGTCACGTTTTGGGTGAACAATCCCTTTAAAGTCCAGTGTGAATGCCCCTTTATTCTAAATAATGCAGTTTCACTCACGTCATAGAATGGACACTCCAGCTTCATAGTCATGTAGAGTTGGGTGAGTTGAGCGAGCACTGCGCGATCCATTCCACTGACCTCCTCAGCTTTGTAATGCAAAGTAGAAAGACATTATTGAAAAGTTCACAAAGTGGTACTGTACAAAGATATGTTGCTCTCTTACCCTGTAACTGCTGCATGAAGTAAGGGCTGAAGACTTTTGAGACGAAGTTCAGCGGGTACCTCTGTAGCAGAGTACAGGCGTGCAGTAGATCGAGAAGAGCTTTGGGGTGAAATTGTGAAAATCTGGCGTTCAATACTAACTCCACCTTTCGGAACAATCTCCCTGCGTCAGGCGGCACATATCCCAATACTCCCAGTGCGACTATCTGCTGTGACACCTGCCACGTGGAGTACTCCTCTGCACGGTACACAAAACTCTCAGCCACCGCATTAAAAACAGGCGGAGAAAGAATTCGTCGGCGCCCGAAATATTGCATCACTTTGGTTATGGTTTCTGCGTGAGCGCTGAAGGCGATCTTAGGCACGTGGCGCTCAAGTGCTTCAACAAGAAAGTGATCACTGTGTCCATAGTGCATAAGTGCCAACAACACCACTGTCAGTTCTGCATCTGTGAAGTTTTGCACATGACGGACAGCTTGCTTGCAGAGCGCAATAACTAGTGGCAATGCTTGCGTCTGTCCCAGTGTGACTAGAGCACCTAAAACCTCACTAACCACAACTGGGTCCATTCGGTGCGCTAATCGAAGTGCTTGAGCATTCATTTCATTCAGAAGCTCCAGATAGCGTCCATCCTCACCCAAACCAGATGCTAGCGTACGGTAAACTGCCACTAGGTCTGTTGCATTCCATCGGGCCGGGTCTTTATTTTGGAGCTGCGTCATAGCCTGTTTTAGCATTCCACAATCAGGCCCTTCCAATGCAAATAAAGCCCTCACTAACCCACAGAGGGCTTCAACACTTAACCATCCTGAGTCAAGCCTCTTCTGACTCTCAGACACCAGCCTTATCACCAGGCAACTCCAAGGGTCCAGGTAGAGCCGTGTGCATCCCACTAGAGCTCGAATCACCACATCATCCTCCAACACGGTGGACTCTTTCTCCAGTCTTTGGCAAAGTTTGTTCAAGACCACGTCTGACAGCAGGACTTGTGGGTTCCGAAGACCACCGGCACCATCCTGCTCCAAGTCAGCCAATCGGTGAAGGACGGATGCTGATGCTGCACCCGAGAGCTCAGGGTGAGATCGCAGGAGACGTAGAACTTGCTGAGATGTTGTACAGGAAGACAAGCGGTTTGTAAATGTGTGATCCTCATCAGAAGTCAGGTGGTGCAACCACGATAGACCATTTCCACTCGCAAGAAGCTCTTGACAAGGACGAACAGGTCCAGCGACCAGGAAAAGTGGGTCTCGTGTTGTGGTGCATACACCTCTTTGACTGAGAGAATACACACTGGATGTCCTAAGACAGGGAGAGCATAGACGCTTACCCGGAAACGCTACCAACGATTGAAGGGCTCCCAAATGCCTAAGCAAATGCAACCGCAGTGCCAGTGTTTTGGCCATTGAAAAAGTGCTACAACATCCTCAATCTACAGTCACAACAAAAGACAGAACATGTTTGTTATGGGTCAACTCAACCAGAGGTTATAAATGAGAAACATAAATAATAATGAAAGCTAAAAATGCAATGGATCGATATTTACAGAGTAATCCGTTAATTTATTTATAGACATAAAAACAATAATAATAATAATAAAATATAAATAAGCAACACATGTGGCTTTTCGTTTAGTGCAATACCTATATCTAGTTTTCAGAAATACACATCTGCAAAGTCCTGGAAAAATGTATTACAAAATCAACTTGGGATGCACTGATGCATTTGCTGCCAATAATTATCGGCCAATAATTGACCAAATTATAGAGTGGCAACCTTGATAAATATGAGCAAAGAAGGCTTTGAAATAAAATCTGCATTGTTTATCTTTTTGATCTTTCATTCAAAAAATTAACAAAAATCTTTTTTTAAACCTTTAATTGAAGTAAAACAATTGAAAGAGGAGAAATATCTCATTAAATCAATATGTTTCTCCAAAACACATTGGCCACAATTATTGGCACCCCTGGAAATTCTTATGAGTAAAATATATCTGAAGTATATTCCCATTCATATTTAAAATGTTAGTGCACCTGGGTGACAAGGAACATGACATTGTTCATCCATGACTTCCTGTTTCACATGGGGTATAAATATGAGGTAACAAGCCAAATACACTTAGTCATCCATCACAACGGGTAAGAATAAAGAATATAGTTCTGATTTCCGGTAAAAGGTTGTTGAGCTTCACAAAATGGGAAATAGCTAAAGCTTTGAAAATACCCAATTCCACCATCAGGGCAATAATTAAGAAGTTCCAATCAACTGGAGATCTTAAGAATTGGCCTGGAAGAGGACGTGTGTCTATACTGTCTCCATGCATGGTGAGGAGGATGGTTCGAGTGGCCAAAAATACTCCAAGGATCACAGCTGGAGAATTGCAGAAATGAGTTGGGTCTTGGGGTCAGAAAGTTTCCAAAACTACAATCAGACCACCACAAGTCACCACAAGTGGTTTTGGAGGGTTTAAAGAAAAAAAGACTCTGCTCTCATCCAACAACAAACTCAAGCATCTTCAGTTTGCCAGACACTACTGGAACTTTAAATGGGACCGGGTTCTGCAGTCAGATGAAACAAAAAAAAAAAAGAGCATTTTGGCAGCAAATACCAGAAATGGGTTTGGTGCACATAGAGATATCAATGCCCACGGCTAAATGTGGTGCTGCATCTTTAATGTTGTGGGGCTGTTTTTCTGCCAGAGGTCCTGGACATCTTGTTCGGATACATGACATCATGGACTCTATCATATACCAACAGATCAAAACCTGACTGTCTCTGCCAGAAAGCTTACAGTGTATATAAAAAGTCTACACACCCCTGTTAAAATGCCAGGTTTTTGTGATGTAGAAGAATGAGACAAAGATAAATCATGTCAGAACTTTTTCCACTTTAATGAGACCTATAACGTGAACAATTCAATTGAAACACAAACTGAAATCTTTGTGGGGGAAAAATTAAAAACCTTACAATAACCTGGTTACATAACTGTGCACACCCTCTTATAACTGGGGATTTGGCTGTGTTCAGAATTAACCAATCACATTCAAACTCATGTTAAATAGAAGTCATTACACACCTGCCATCATTTAAAGTGACTCTGATTAATCACAAATAAAGTTCAGCTGTTCTAGCAGGATTTTACTGACATTTTCTTAGTTGCATCTCAGAGCAAAAGCCATGGTCTGCAGAGAGCTTCCAAAGCATCAGAGGGATCTCATTGTTGAAAGATATCAGTCAGGAGAAGGTACAAAAGAATTTCCAAAGCATTAGATATACCATGAACACAGTGAAGACAGTCATCATCAAGTGGAGAAAATATGGCACAACAGAGACATTACCAAGAACTGGACGTCCCTCCCAAATTGATGAAAAGACGAGAAGAAAACTGGTCAGGGATGCTTCCAAGAGGCCTACAGCAACATTAAAGGAACTGCAGGAATTTCTGGCAAGTACTGGCTGTGTGCTACATGTGACAACAATCTCCCGTATTCTTCATATGAACGGGCTATGGGGTAGGGTGGCAAGACGGAAGCCTTTTCTTACAAAGAATAACATCCAAGCCTGGCTGAAGTTTGCAAAAACAAACATCATGTCTCCCAAAAGCACATGGGAAAATGTGTTATGGTCTGATGAAACAAAGGTTGAACTTTTTGGCCATAATTCCAAAAGGTTTGTTTGGCGCAAAAACAACACTACACATCACCCAAAGAACACCATACCCACAGTGAAGCATGGTGGTGGCAGCATCGTGCTTTGGGGCTGTTTTTCTTCAGCTGGAACCGCAGCCTTAGTCAGGGTGGAGGGAATTATGAACAGTTCCAAATATCAGGCAATTTTGGCACAAAACCTTCAGGCGGCCATTAGAAAGCTGAAGATGAAGAGGAAGTTCACCTTTCAGCACGACAACGACCCAAAGCACACATCCAAATCCACAAAAGCATGGCTTCACCAGAAGTAGATTAACGTTTGTAATGGCCCAGCCAGAGCCCAGACCTGAATCCAATTGGACATCTGTGGGGTGATCTGAAGAGGGCTGTGCACAGGAGATGTCCTCGCAATCTGACAGATTTGCAGCGCTTTTGCAAAGAAGAGTGGGCAGATATTGCAACGTCAAGATGTGCCATGCTATTAGACTCCTACCCATAAAGACTTGAGTGCTATAATAAAATCAAAAGGTGCTTCAACAAAGTATTAGTTTAAGGGTGTGCACAGTTATGTAACCAGGTTATTGTGAGGTTTTTTTTTTTTATTTTCCCCCCTCAAACATTTCAGTTTGATTTTCAATTGAATTGTTCACGTTATAGGTCACATTAAAGGTGGAAAAAGTTCTGACATGATTTATCTTTGTCTCATTCTTTTACATCACAAGAACCTGCATTTTAACAGGGGTGTTTAGACTTTTTATATCCACTGTACAATGGGCCCTGGTTGGAGTATTAGGTGTGTGTGTGTGTGTGTGTGTGTGTGTGTTATATATATATATATATATATATACCTAATACTCCAACTAGAGCATTTAAGCACTCTCTCCTAATACTTATTATTATAATGCAAGTTGCTGTTTTACTTTCGAGTTTGTTTTTAATTCTCAATTATGATTCTCATTAGATACGTTACTTTAATAAATTAATCATAATATTATAGGCAGAACACAACTGCTACCATGACGCATACTATATAAATAAAATAGAATTAATTGCTCCCATTACAGTGAAGACAGGTGCTTAATTATCATGAAAACAATACAAAAATGGTTCTTAAAATAAGCTTGTTTTCTTCATGCAACATGTCATTTTTTTCCTTTTAAATTTAGAGTGAAATATTAAATAAAAATGTTCTGAAAATGTTGTGGGGGGGATTTAAGTACCAGCATTTGATAAATCTTCACTTTAATCCACGAGTGCTTCGTGTTTGTTCATGTAAATCTTGAGAAATAGTAGTGAGAATCCGCTGAGCCAACAATATTAACAGTTACAAAGTGGAAAATGATCATTATTTGTAACTACATGACACACGCTTTGCCCTTGTGCTTCATGCGGAAGTCGTGTTATAGAAGAGTGGTCGCGTGAAATCGAGAATAAACCAGACAATATTCAACGATACAACGAAGGAACACAGGAATCGTTTCATGATGTAATACACAAATACTGAACAATTAGATAAAAGGAAACACAGTTACCTCTGAAACATCAGCGGGGTGCAGATTACACAAACTCGGCATGGTTCTGTAACTACTGCGCATGAACTCTGAAAGCTGGATTCTGATTGGTCATGACGTTTTTGTAGGCGGGGAAAGAGTATAGCGAGACTCCGCCCTCGTTATTGTAATCGTTTTTACTTATTCAAGAAAAAAAAAAAATATATATATATATAATTTTTTTATTTGAATTCGATTTTATTTACTATATTTGTATAATACTCTGTATTAAACAGTCTGAGATAAGAACACATTTTATATTATATTTACATTATATATTATATATATTTAAAATTAATGGATTTATATGTTATAAATCATGTACTTTTAATTATTATTAAATATATAATGTTCTTAAAATAATTTAGTAATAATAAAGGTATTGTATAATTTATTAAATTACAAACATATTTATGTTAGTTGTATATTATAATGTGAACAATGACAAGAAAAAGTATGTGAACCCTTTGGAATCAGCTAGTTTTCTGCATTAATTGGTCATAAAATGTGATGTCAACGTAAGCTAATTAGAGTCAGGATTTGGCAAACCTGACATCCAAATAATGAAACGAGATTGGAGGTGTGGGTTAGAGCTACTTTGACTTATAAAAACCACTCAAACATTATGAGTTTTCTATTCATAAGAAGCATCAGCTGACGTGGACCAATATAATATGAGCAATAATATTTGCTTTGCATAAAGCTGGAAAGGGTTAAAAAGTTATCTCGAAGAGCTGAAATATTCATCTGTCCAAAGTTAGTCAAATTATCTTTAAATTGAGATGATTTAGTACTATAGGTACTCTCTCTAGAAGTGGCCGTCCAGCCAAGATGACTCAAAGGGAACACCGCAGAATGCTCAATGAGGTAAAAAAGGACCCTGGAGAGACAGCTAAAGACTTGAAGGTATCATTGGAACGAGTTAAAATTTCAACACTTGATTGAGGTTATTGCTGCCAAAGGAGGATGGACCAAAGGGTTCATTACTTTTTCCACAGCACTGTGAATGTTTAATGGGATGTGTTCAAAAAAAGACATGCAAGATTATAATTGAGTGTTGATATCTTAAACACATCGTGTTTCTTTATACTTGTGACTTTGAAGATGATCACATTTTATGAACAATTAATGCAGAAAACCAGCCAATTTCAAGGGTTCACATACTTTTTCTTTGCAATGTATATAATTATAATCAATATATCATTGTTATTGGTGTTAACAATGGCAGACATGATGCAAGTTTATTTAGCCTTTATAGTACAGGTGTTCATTCAGGGGTCACGACCTCAACCAATTTTTGTTCTTGACAGTTCAAATGTTCAATCTAGAAAAGGCAAGATATTATAAGGCGAGCTAAACATCTGACTGGACGAGTGTTGCAAGTTTTGAGTTTTTCCCAATCGGGCGTAAACGGCGTTGCTTTCCGCCGCATTAACATTCCCTCTTAAGGTGTGATTTTTACCTGACGTAATCACAGTAACTCAAAGTTCAGCGGCATCTTCCAGCATGCACCATACATGGTGATATCAAAAGGTCATTTTGATCAAGACCAACAACATCCAAAAGTGAAACCCCACAATAAACACTGTTTTAAGAGTCATTTATTCAAAATATTTTATATTACAAAATGTAAAAATACAGTTAGCTCGGGCCATGAAAAGCTCAAATGCAGCTAAAACGTAACACTTTCACATTTGTTTGTTTTTTCCAGTTTTAACAAAGAGAAATGAGACACTGTCTTAGAGGTTTGAGATTGTACAACTTACCGACTAACTTTAAACTAGAAGTACCACTCCATTATAAAAGTCTAGACGTGGACAAAATATATGAAAACGTTATGATCGCTCAGACCCATAAACCTAGAAATACCATCACCTATGAAGCATAAAACGTAGTGTAACGTAGTGTAATTTGTTAAAAATGGGCATATATGAAAAAAATCATAAACACTGAAACCTCAACGTTGCACGAACCAAATTCAAACAGCACAAAGAGAATAACTTTATCATGCGATTTTGATTTTAGTAATAGGGTGACAACATTTTTTGTGATACTACATCATAACCCATCCATATATTTGGTCTTATTCTAAAGAGAGTTTTACAGAGTGCACTTTTAATTCTCACATACACATAAATGCAATAATAAAGCTCAGGTCAGGTTCCCATGGGACAGCACAGAATTCCTCTCGCCTAAAAGGGGATTTTAAAAGGAAGACGACGGGGGGGCTTGTTCTCCGTTTAATCATCCTTGTCTTTGGCTCCATGTTTGAGAATACGGGTGAACTCCACATAGTTGAAGTTGCTCTTTTTATCGATGGGTGCTTCTCTGAAGAGCTCATCAACTTCTTCCTCGGTGAAGCGATCGCCCATAGTGGTCAGAAGCTCTCGCAAGTAGTCCTCCTGAATGAAGCCTTAAAGAAGAAAGAATCAATGTTCAATGTGCAGTTAGCCATTGTTACGGGACCCCTTAACCCTTGTGTTGTGCCAACACATTTTGTGTTTCCGGCCCAATACGATAGTTTATAAATCTCTCTTATATTGTTACAAGATATTGCGTTAGATCTTTTTATCAACTTCTTTAGTAATTATGATGTATATGATGAATAACCACTTGCTTTATCTGAACAAAATAGGGGGGTGTTCACACTTGGCAGGTTTGGTTCGATTAAAACGAACTCTGGTGCGATTGCTCCGTTAGTGCGGTTCATTTGAACAAGTGTGTACGCTGCCAGCCGAACCTTGGTGCACACCAAACAAGCAGACCGACACCATCTGAAAAGTGGGTCTCGGTCTGCTTCCAAACGAACTCTGGGGCGGTTTGATTGATTTATGAACGCAACATGGACCAAAGACGACTAAACGGACCAAAAACAGGAAGTAATTTGCCTAATACTGACCTCAAGCATACCTGTTCTTCTCATCATAGGAGCTGTTGCCCATTACAGTTCGGGACAGGCGTCGGAAACGCCCGTCAGCCGTCCTGCAGCATATATTCGTTTGTGTGTGGAACGGAGGAATTCCTGTTGCTGTTTTGACTCCTTTACATATTATTAACTCTTCGTTTGTTCTCAGCTGGTAAAAATACCACCATTTGTACATGTATAAATATAACGTGCACATTTTGCCAGATCCGTCAAATAATATACGTCATAAAAGCCGTCCAATCAGGTCGTGACGTTTTCCTGATGCCTTTGATTTTTCAGTGTGAACGCTAAATGAACCAGGACTAAATGTATCATTTTCATTTTTGGTCCGGACCAAGAGAACCGAACTACAAGTGTGAACGCACCCTAGGTGTCGTTTTAAAGCTTAGACTCTGGACTTTACAATGCAAAAAGCTGATCCTACCAGTTCTTAATGATGCTTTTTAAACAGCTGACGAATAAAAACTGTTTCATTCTGATCATTTACAAATTTGCCATCACAACATTTATATTGAGTTGGTAGTAAATGAGCAAATTTGTTTCACTCAGAGGCCAAACTGCAATGAGAGTTAGTGTGTGAAATTCCCACTGACACACAAATGTAATAACAAGGGGTGTCTTTGCGTCACGTTTTTCCATGTTACTTCCTGAAACATCCATATAACATTTACAATATGTCTTTGGCACTTATAGCAGACTATCCCGATTCAAACGAGCCCAAACACAACATAATATGATAAGTAGATCTTGAAATATTCCTCAGAGTGTACATGGAAAGACGACGCACAAAAGGGTGTTCAACACATTGTGTGTGTGTATGTGTGTGCATGTCCGAGGACTCTGTGTGTGCAAACACACATCCACATATGTGCTCATCTAAAGGATCGGGATGCTCCTGAACGCTTGATATTTCTGTATTTTGTAGTCTAATCCATTCATTTCCAATGTCCGGTCATTTTTGACCGGGAACACAATTTTTTTTAAAGAACATTTTCCAATTTTTTTTGCCTGGTTTCAGATACCACATGTGAACAACATGTAATTGGATTACATTATCATACACATACACATACATTATATATATATATATATATATATATATATATATATATATATATATATATACACACACACACATATATATACACACACACACACACACATACATATATATATTTATATATATATAAATATATAATGTTGTCTGGGTAAAAATGACCAGAATACAACAGTTAAAACTTGATCATAACTTTTTTTTTTAAGTATTAAACATTTTGACATTTTTATAGACATATTTTAATCAGATCAAATGGAGCAACCCTTAAGAAAGCATCTTGATATTCATGACTCAAATATATGATATTTTTACCTAGAAAAATACATTTGAAAACTGTATTTAAATGAATATTTACGTTGTGTACTTTCACGTTTTTTTTAAGGAGCAAGGAACGTAAATGGTTACACCACTTGACATGTTTGAAGTAATTAAATAATGTTTCTTAGGTATGCTATGAATATTTGTCACGAATGAAACCAAAATGGCCACAAATATAACCATAAAAGTATGAACTTGATTAGACTAGATTTGTAAAAGATTTGATCCCCAACAACCGTGCCAACGACCCACATGGATTCCAGGCAAGTTTTTACCTGTTCCTTCCTCGTCGAAGCAAGCGAATGCATTACGAATGACTTCCTCGGGGTCAGTGCCATTGAGCTTCTCTCCAAACATAGTGAGAAACATGGTGAAGTTGATCGGCCCAGGAGCTTCTGTCATCATCGCCTCCAAATAATCATCTGGTGGGTTCTTACCTGAGAGACAAGTGAAGAAAATATGAAATGAATCATTCTGAGAGACAAAACAAAGAGATGAGTTTTTCTTCCAAAAAAAAATCTTCATTTGTGTTCAGCTGAATAAAGAAAGTCACACACATCTTGAATGGGATGAGGGTGCGTAAATGATGAGAATTTTCATTTTTGGGTGAACTGTCCCTTTAAGGCAACAGATAGTGTTCTTGACAGCCAGTGAAACCTTACCGAGAGACGCCAGCATGTCGTGCAGATCCTCCTTATCTACAAAACCATCACGGTTCTGGTCGATCATGTTGAACGCTTCTTTAAATTCCTGAATCTGTGACTGGTCAAACATCGCAAAGACGTTGGAAGTCGCGCGCTGTGGGCGCTTCTTGGGGGCCTTTCCCTTGGCGCGATATTTGCTCGACATTTTGGCTGAGTTTCGCTTTAGCTGCAAGATAAACAAACATGGTACATATCACATGCAAGCTCAAATTAATTCCTACTTGCCTGCAGCTCAAAATCTAATTACTAGGAGCTTGAATTGTGCATTTAGCAACAAACAAACCAAATAGAAAAGACATGGAATTTAATGGTAAAAGCAAACGTCTAGATAGGATCATAACTCTGGTAAAGAATATAAAATGTTAACAAGAGCAAGAGGAAATGTTTCTTCTCTAAAAGCAAGCTGCCTTACATCAGCAAGCAACAGTTATAATCGTTCAGCAGCAGCTAGCACTAAAGAGTCATACGAAAGGTATTTGCTGATGTCTATTAAATATAGCTGTGCTGTGGCAAGTCTTCCAGTAATAAAGGGCGTTCACACTACACATCGTGCTCAATTCACTCCCATTTTGGATGACAAGAGGACGTGTGACAAACAGAACATGGAGAAGTCACACGCTGACCTCTTGGCTCAATACAAAGAATATACACATTTCAAAGCTGCGTGTTTTATTGTTGCAGGAAAGTTAGTAGACAATATATTTCATTTTAAATAACCTGTTTTTTGTGATGTGTTATTTACTTGCACCAGAAGCCATCCCACATGACATAACATACTCGCCCTTTGCGTTGTCTGTAAAATAAATTGCGTGCACGAGGCCTATTGTGACCGCCATTAACGCTTGGCGCATGCACACTACGACTGCTTTGTGATATTCTTTTAGTACGGTCAATGGCATGCACCGCCGCTGACACAGACGAGGACTAACCACGTGTCGAGAAAATCTCGGCCCAGCGGACAGTCTGCGCAGACTCTGCTGATGACGAAATTTGCATCATGCATTCTGTGCGCGTTCTATTCAGAAACGCAGACAACCGACGTATATCTTGTATTTTTCAATCCTCTCTGCCCATATTTGGATGACTTCCACCTCTGGTTGCAGAGATCTGAATCCTAATACAATTGGTTTAGCGTTCAATGACACCGGACATCGTACTACATCATTTCAGATGAAGTCATCTGATCCAGAAAAGCAAACATGTGATATTTTATGTTCCATTAATTTAAGTGAAAATTCAGCATATAAGCAACACATGTAACATGTACATCATAGACATACTTCGCTATTACTTGCTATATTTTTGTCTGTGAGTAAAACAAAGAGTCTGCTTTTCTGTGTTGTGGATTCTTGCCCGGTCAACGGCGTTGCCTTTCGAAGTATACCGTTATGACCGCGAGCGCATTCGAACGTCAAATATGAACGCGTTCAACGCATGCGCGCTACTTTGCGATATTCTTAGGGGGTGTTCACACTTGGCAGGTTTGGTTAGATTAAAACAAACTCTGGTGTGATTGCTCTGTTATTGCGGTTCATTTGAACAAGTGTGAACGCTGCCAGCCGAACCTTGGTGCGCACAGACATGTAATGACGATGCGCACAGATGAGGACTGTCTGGGACCATCCCCGTTTCGAGAAAATCTGGGCCGCATGGACTGTGCTGATGACGAAATTTGCATCATGCATACAGGGTCAGCAAAGTAGACAAGTGAAGTATATTTGGCCTTAAAGGCTCGGGTTCACTTGGGTTTTCCGTGTTGCGGATCGAATCTTGCCCAATCGATTGCGCTGCCTTTCGACATATACTCTTTTGACTGCGAGCGAATACGAATGTGTTCAACGATGCACACAGACAAAGACTATTCGCGTTTCCAGAAAATCTGGGCTACGCGGACAGTCCGCGCAGACTGTGCTAATGACTACATTTGTTTCACGCATACGGTGTGCATTGTGATCGGCAACACGGACAACCGACGGATACTTTAACATAATAGGCCCAAATATACTTTGTTTTTCTGCACTTTGGATCGTATTGCGCGCGGTCAACCGCGTTGCCTTTCAATGCTCTTTGACTGCGAGCGAATAGGAACACGTTCTAAAGACAACCGAAGGATACTTTGACAACAAATATCCACTTGACGAGAAAATCTAGGCCGCACGCAGATGATTAAAGGTGCGACACGCGTCACGTGCGTCCTGTGTGGACAACAAAGTACACTTCACTGATCTTGCACCTGTGCTTTAATGCGCTGCAAACTTAATTAGGTTTCATGTGAAATTCTGTGGCTGTAACTTTATTTTGACAAATTTATCAAGCAGGTTAACAATTCATAATTTGGAGAATTATTTTTTTTTTAGCTAAATTTATGAATGTAGTTGTTGTGGTGTTATATCAGTACAAATTCCAGCTATTGAAAATTAAGAAAATATTTTAAACTTAATATTTAATGAAAAATAGATTACAAAAATAATAATTCTAAACTACAGACACATTTCTGAAGATAAAATCCTTACTGATGAGCCTTGTAAAGTTCAAACAGGTACAAGGGCTTAATTTCAGAAGTACAACTAAAAACTGATTAATCGCAACTAAGTCAACAAACATTTGACAGTGACCAATAATCCATTACACTGATGCTCTCTGAATCATCATAGCCTACATCTGAGACGCATTTGATTTATTTATAGCACATTTAATTTAATGAGGGCAGATCTCAATCCTTCGGCCTAAAGCAGGTATCATGTTTAGAGTAATAACACAGACATCGAGAGACTGTCACAATTAATAACATGATGAATACATATTTTAAGAGCGTTCGTTCCCTTTAAATATTGTAACTGGATAACATACATTAATAATAATAATAATAATAAAAAGGTTTGGTTTAACTCGACTATTCACTCTGCGCACATGTGTTTTCCTTCACTACATAAAAATATTTTTCATGTAATAATTAAACGAAACAAGCCGCGTGAAAACAGACAATACAGATTAAATCTTACAAGAAGAAACGTCTCACCTAACAACCGAGATCGACAGCTGAATCCTCACCGCGTTCAACCACCGCCCAAACTTCCGGATTTCAGCGGCGCTTCCGCAAGCCTACACAGACCAGACCATTACACAAGTGAGCGCGCGTCACAGGGGAAAGATAAAGATTGGTCAAAATCAACCGTAACAAACAGCAGGCCGTAAGAGTGTGTATTTAAGTTAAATAATTTGTATGTAATATCTATACTTTTCTCACGAGGTCCCATTCATTAATCAACTAAGATGACTATGAAACCCCCTTTTATTCCACGTTGGTTTATCCAGACACGCCCTCACTCTGGCTACGTAATCGTCCTTCTTAACGTGACCATATAAGGACTTAAATCTATTTTGCCAGTTTTTAGACAATTTACATTTTTATTGTTTTGTTAGTAGTAAGCCATAAGATGTTTACATTATGAAAATGTCATATATATATATATATATATATATATATATATATATATATATATATGTCATATGACATTTTCATAATGTAAACATCTTATGGCTTACTACTAACAAAACAATAAAAATGTAAATTTTTATGGCTTACTACTAACTACTACTACTACTACATATATATATATGTAATATTAATTATGTTAAATCATTTGTAATAAGTGTTTTTGTCTCTTTACTTTTAAACAGTGTTGGGTAAGTTACTCTAAAAAAGTAATGAATTACTACTAATTACGTCTTCTACAGTGTAATTAGATTACTGTACTAATTACTTCATCTGAAAAGTAATTGCATTACTTATTTCTAATTACTTTCTAAAACCCTGATCAACCTTGTCCAGATGAAAAATACAAGGATAGACATGAAACCGTCCTTTAATTCTTTCAAATAAATCATATAAAATAAAATAAATTATTCATGATATGGCCAAAGAATTTAAAGGGGCAGTGTTAAATTAGAAAACACACACACACACACACACACACACACACACACTTCACTTTCTTCCCCGGGGGGGGAAGAAATTTGGAATGCCCAATTCCCAATGCGCTCTAAGTCTCATGGTGGTGTAGTGGCGGAGGAAGATTCTCAGTTGCCTCTGTGTCTGAGACCGTCAGTCCAAGCAAACTTATCACATGGCTTGTTGAGCGCGTTACCATGGAGACATAGCGTATGTGGAGGCTTCACGCTATTCTCCGCGGCATCCACGCACAACTCACCACGCACCCCACGAGAGCGAGAACCACATTATAGCGACCACGAGGAGGTTACCCCATGTGACTCTACCCTCCCTAGCAACCGGGACAATTTGGTTGTTTAGGAGACCTGGCTGGAGTCACTCAGCACGCCCTGGACTCAAACTGGCGACTCCAGGGGTGGTAGTCAGCGTCAATACTCGCCGAGATACCCAGGCCTCCGAAAACATATATTTTACATTTGTTATTTTTTTAAATAGAATTGTTCTATAGTCTATAAAGTATTAAACGCAATTACATCAGAAGTAACTGTAATTAAATTACTGAAAATTAAGAGTAATCCCTTACTTTACTTTTCAATGAAAAGTAACTTAATTACAGTAATTAATTACTTAGTCAGTACCGCCGCTCCCTACAGGCATACTACACAGTCTGCATAGGGCACCAACTCCCTAGGGGGGGCACCATCTTACCCTAGGCTAGGAGGGCACCAGAAAGTTCACCGGCTGCCGAAATTATTTTAATAGCCTAAAAAAACAGGGTTGACCTATAAAGCTCATATTAGCATATACCGTTATATGTTCTGCACGTACAGTATGTAATATTGTCCCAATGTTGACAGCTCATTATAGCACTCATGTATGGTATAATGAGGCTTAAGTATGCAAAGTATAGCATGCTGAAGGTTTATAACTTCATACATAGTGGATATATTCTGCAGAATACCGTATAGCTTTCAGTCGCTAGGCCTGTGGCTAGTTTATTACGCAGTACAACTGTACGGTTCGATACTGAGTCGGTGTACCTGACTCAGTTTTAAAATATCACATGTACGCATTGGGGGGATAAACTGTGAAACGCAGAGCTCACATTTAAAATCATTAACATAAATAATCATTGACATCCGACATGTGGCTAATACATCCCAGGAAACTATGTCCAAACAAGTTCTTTAACATGTCCGGATTATCTTCTACCTGTCAATCAATCTGACCTCAGCTTTAAGTAAAGAGAACTATTGTAGGCTATTTGTTACTAAGGGCTTCCTTGCAACCATCTGCAGGACTACTTGGTGGCAAATGTCTCATTCTGGTCTAATGGATATGCAGAGATGGTGCCAGACTGCCAAGAAAAGAAACCGAAGACAATAACATGCACACACTGTTGTGATGTGACGTATGTGATGTATTTGACAGGAATAACAATAGCATGACTATTGTTAGTGTAGACCACAGCTGATACGTCTGTAGGCCTTAGAAAGGAAGAGAGCTATCAGGTCAGAGCAGAGGGTGCAATGAAGGCACCAGATCTCCTTTACAGAATGGAAACACATGATGCCTTAGCTTGCTAGTAAATCCTAAAAGACTTCAAGTCATTCTACAATTGCAGTGGCAGGTCCTGCCACTCACTTTCAGATGGCAAAAAGTCAAATGATGTAAACAAGTGAAACACGGATGTTTTAGAACACTTTTAGAATAGTTTTAGTTCTAAAACATGACATCATAATATATAACATACTGTATGGCCATATATATATATATATATATTATGTATATGTGTGGTTGTGTGTGTGTGTGTGTGTGTGTGTGAGAGAGAGAGAGAGAGAGAGAGAGCGAGAGCGAGAGAGAGCATGTGTGTGTGTGTGTGTGTGTGTGTGTACATGTTCATACTACATTGTTGGGACCAAATGTCCCCACAAGGATAGTAAAACCTGAGGTAATCTACATTGTGGGACCCAGCCAGCAGTTCCCACAAGGGAAATGGCTTATTAAACATATTAAATTCTGTTTTTTGAAAATGTAAAAATGCAGAAAGTTTTCTGAGAGATTTAGGGGAATAGAATCTAAAGTTTGTACAGTAAAAAAAACATTATGTCTATGGAAAGTCCCCATAACACATGGAAACTCAATGTGTGTGTGTGTGTGTGTATGTTTGTGTGTATATTTGTTTGTGAATGTGTGTGTTTGTGTAAGTGTGTTGTGTGTGTGTGTGTGTGTTTGTGTAAGTGTGTGTGGTTGTGTGTGTGTGTATTTGTTTGTGTGTGTTTGTGTAAGTGTGTGTGTGTGTGTGTGTGTGTATATTTGTTTGTGTATCTGTGTGTGTGTGTGTTTGTGTAAGTGTGTGTGTATATTTGTTTGTATGTGTGTGTGTGTGTGTGTGTATGTGTGTATTTGTTTGTGTATGTGTTTGTGTGTGTATTTGTTTGTGTAAGTGTGTGTGTTTGTGTGTGTGTGTTTGTGTAAGTGTGTGTGTTTGTGTGTGTATTTGTTTGTGTGAGTGTGTGTGTGTGTGTGTGTGCGTGCGTGTGTGTGTGCGTGTGTAAAATATAGATAGAAACGTCATTGCTAATTAAGATCAGTGGGAGCATTTGTTTTGATAGGATAAACTATGTCATGAAGCTCTTTCCATTATACCTTTAATTCCGGCATGCCAAAAAAAGTATTTATTTTATTATTCATGATTGCTTTGAATGATGTAAGAGTTTATTGCCCGGAAATGTCTGAATGACTCCTCAAAAGCCACTGTATAGGAATGTCTAATGTGTAATTACACCATGAACAAAAAAAAAAAAAAAACTTTTCTTCATTCCATTTTTTATTTTATTTTAATTTAATTTAATTTGAATGTAATTTAATTTGAATGTAATTTAATAAAATTTGAATGTAATTTAATTGAATTTATTTTGTCTGTTTTTTGTTTTGTTTTTACTTTTGGCTGTTGCGGTTAAACCACCACATAAACGAGACGTATTAACTCAGCTCAGGTTATTAAGCGCAGATAACGTGAGACTTCTACGTCTATATTTAACGGCCCCTTCTCGCCATAAAAGGTCGTGAGAGTCGCTTGGCCATCGCCAGCATTATTTCTGTGGTGTGCACGCAGCGGTTCACTTGGGTTTGAGTCGTCCGGACGCGCGGCTCTCAGCTGTTTGCAGCCGTTTGCAAGGTGAGCCGCTGCCGCATGAACGCACGAGCTTTTGCAGGTGAAATAGATGAACTGTGTTTGTCTTGAGGACTAGCCTGAGTATTATAGGCCATAATAGTGCAGTATACAGGAGACCGGGGCTGGTTGTCACACTGAAATATACGACAGGTGTATTTTGGGTAAATGTACATTGAAGAAAGAAAAAAAAATAAGATTGTGAATATTTTGACTGTTTTTTGAGCATAAATAAAGATACAGTTCATTTAAACCATGTTGACCTTTTGTGGGGGATCTTGTCACACTATTACAGAAGATTATTAAGACTGATTTGAACACCTTTTAAATACGAAATAATGTCAAAAGTATACTAAAATAAATAAATAAATACACCCCAATTATATTCCAGGGGCACAACAATCTTACCATGCTTTATTTCTACTCTAAATGTAGCCTTAAATGATAATTAGGCTAAACTCAAAAATTCAGTTTATGGCAATGGTTAGACATTGGATCTGAATCATTGATATTTATTTTTTAACATTGTGTCGCATGCCACCATGCTTTATTTCAATGGAACATCTTTTTGGTTCAGAAAGTGACCATTTGAGATAACACTCATGTCAATCAATTCAAACAGCAAAAAAAAAATGTAATAAATAAATACAGTAACAATTGAATTGGCAACAAATAAAATGATCAATCCATAGTTTTGGCCAAAAATAAATAAATAAATAAAAATAATTGTAATGAATGAGTTGAGCATGAAATTACAGCCTATAAAACACGTATGACAATTAGGGCTGCAACTAACGATTATTTTGATAATCGATTAATCTTAACGATTATTCGAACAATTATTCGACTATTCTGGTGATTATTGCAACGATTAATCGTTAGACCTTAAACGATTATTCAGCTTGTGTCCTGACTTAAAAGGTTGTATTAAACGTGCTTACTAACAATAAAGAGGGCAAAATCATATTTTAAAAATACCTTTAAATAACATTCACTGAATTAAAGGAGAAAATACTTTATATAAGTTTAATTCAGTAAAGAAAATCAAGTTTTTTTTGTGTTGTTTTCCATTTAAAAATGTCTAAAAATCCTTAAAACAAGAAACATTTACTTGAGAAGCAGCATATAAGATATTTAGACTTGCTTTAAGAGTATGTATCTTAAATATAAGTGTATTTAATATATATGTGTGTTTATTTTTTCACTTGTTTATAGTTCTGCGAGTGCAGTAAAGACAAAATATACTTATATTCAAGATCTATTCTCTAAAAGCAAGTCTAAATATCTGATATAATGCTGCTCAGGTGAATGCATCTTTTTTGAAAGGATTTATAGATATTTTAAAATGTTTAAAATGCACGTTGTTTTAAAGGAGTTTTAGATATTTATATTGGAAAAAAATCCAAAACATAAACAAATCAAAAGTGTATTTTGTTGCAGTGTATAATGGGGCGAAGACTTCCTCTCTCACCTTTCTGTTCACTTCAATCCATCGTTAACTCACTAATAAACAAACTCTCTCGTAGTAATAAAGCTGCGTAATTCATGATAAGAAATGCACAGTGACACATATATTATGATTCAATAAGTCACGAGCAATCACGTTATAATCTAGCTGCAGCACACTCGAGGGACGAGTCAGCTGGATGCAGTTTCAATCTCTCCCCTCAGATCGTGGAAGAGGTGCTGACCGCACAGAGAAATGTTTCAGGGTTTGTAGTTATTTACATGACCCGCTTCCATATTATTTGAACTTTAATAAAGCTATAACGCATTAAATGTAACCGCATTAAAGATGTAACATGGGGTGTTTCCTTTAAAGACGCTGCAGTGCTGCTCTCATCATTACAGTTTAATGTGATCCCATGTTACGTTAAATGAGATCAAACGTCTATTTGACGACTAATATTTTTGTCAACAATTTTTTTATTGTCGATGTTGTCGATAACGTCGACTAATCGTTTCAGCCCCAGTGACAACTTGCCCTGACTTGACATTTATGGAAATATGCCTTTATTATATATGAATACTCGCTTGTTTACGTTACAAAAAATGTGTTGATATTGGAATTTGGAGAAATAATCCATATTTACGACAGTTATCAACTATTTCAGAAAAAAAACTACTGTTTCAGGTATACTGGGTGGGACATTTTCTGTACCACTATTTATTAATTTTTTATTTATTACTCACTTAGAGTGCCCAATTCCAGTGCACTCTAAGTTCTCGTAGTGGCATAGTGACTCACCTCATTCGGGGTGGCGGAGGACGAATCTCAGTTGCCTCCGCGTCTGAGACCGTCAATCCGCGCATCTTATCACATGGCTTGTTGAGTGCGTTACCACGGAGACATAGCGTGCATGGAGGCTTCACGCTATTCTCCAACGCATCCACGCACAACTCACCACTTGCCCCACCGAGAGCGAGAACCACATTTTAGCGACCACGAGGAGGTTACCCCATGTGACTCTACGCAACCTAGCAACCAGGCCAATTTGGTTGCTTAGGAGACAATTAGATTGCTAAATAACGAACACCCTACCATTACCTACTATTTTGTATTTTAAATATGTAATCCCGTTACATGTATAACAGATAATGGATAATGCCGTCCAGACCGCTAGAGGGCGCCGCATGCTCACACAGTGCTGACCGAAGTGCTAGGTGCAGATTTACTGAGTTCTGAATTGCATATTACCCATACTGCTCTTTCTGTCTATGGCAGAAGTAGTAAGAGTAGTATGGTAGTATGCCATTGTTTCTATAAACACAGACTTTTATGGTTCAGTAATCACGCGAGGCCATATATAGTAACTTCCCCCGACAATGTAGAAACATTGCGATCGGTTAACATGAGTAATGTTTGATTCATACAATCATGACAAGCAAAATTATCTTCAACAACCCTACCAGACAAATATCCAAGCATTATAGCAGGTAAACATCATCGCCAAACGGATAACAGATAAACATCCTTCCAGATTGCAGCGATGCTGTCCTGAACTGTGTAAACTAAAATAGTGCATTACCGCCATCTACTGTTAACATGGGAACGTAGTTTCTCCAGCCGGAACATGAGACAGCAGGTTCTTCTTTCCTGTGTTTACGGACATGACGGAATGACGCAAGGATGAACTTCATAAGCCAGCGATTTCACGGCAAATCCGACCCGACAGCTCAAAATACAAATCATTTTTATAGGCTTGCCGTAGTGATCGTTTATGTACTCAATCAATAATGCAGTGTGGCAAACAACATTGTGCCAAACACAAGTCCAAGTATACAAAGATATAATCTAATTATAAAGGTGCGTAGATCCAAAAATATGCAAGGTGCAATCAACAATGGCAATTTGTTCAATTTTTAACTAAAACAACATTTTGGTATCCTCAAGAGTACAAATATGTACCCAAAACAAGGGCACCACCCCAGTAACAGCCCATTGTTTTTCTGAGAGGGTTTGAAATCAAAATACAAAGAGAGTATTAAGAATACCTGACAACTAGCCCCGGTCTGCCCTACTTCAGCAGCCTACAGAGGATTATGATCCAGATGCTTGATGTTGAGGATTAAAACATTTATAAGCTCTGGACTTTAAGGGTAGATATTCCTTAGATAGCTAATAAAATGACCACAAATATGACAATATTCAGAGATTGTTGCCATCAAAGAACCTCTATTGGAGAAAGGTGATGACAACTTAGGTTATTGGTAGCTCAGGACCATTTTGAATAAGCAACACTCATACATCACAACACTGAATAAAGTGTTCACTTAGCAAAGTTTTTAAAAACATTCTCAGTTATTTCATCGCTGTTTTTCATCTGATAAATCACCTGGTGGAATATATTTAATTTGTCAATAGAAAGTTTTGAGACTATAAAAGCTTCAGAGCAGAGGATAGTGCCTAAGCTAAAGAAGACACAATGTCGGGATCGTTACCGTTCTACCAGAAACAGCACCGTCACTATGACAGTGGCTACCGTAGCCGGAAGACCGAGTCTGCGATCAGCCAATACCAGCAGAGCTCAAGCAGTTATGCCTCCCATAGCAGCAAAAGCACCAAGGGGTAAGAGAGACCAATGCTTTTAGTCTGTGATACCCTACACCAGGGGTGACCTGCTCCTGGAGAGCTACCTTCCTGCAGAGTTCAGCGCCAACGCACCTGCCTGCCATTTTCAAGTAATCCTGAAGACCTTGATAAGATGGTTCAGGTGTGTTTGATTAGGGTTGGATGTAAACTCTGCAGGAAGGTAGCTCTCCAGGAGCAGGGTTGGCTACCCCAGCCCTAGACCATATCCCATAACCTCAACTGATTCTAGAAGTCAGCACGCTCCCTTATAACACACTTATTCTTCCTATAAACATAAATTAGCCACTACTCTTTCACCCGTTGCCTTTTTTCCCCTCCGTAATATAGCTAATCTCTCTCCCACACTACCTAAAACAACCTGAAACCATGAACTCTGCATGCACTTTGAATAATGTCTGCTGACGCTTTTATAACCTTCTTTGGTTGATAAATCGGCCATTGGCTTAGATTTAGCTGTTTAACTCTGCTTGAAATGTTGTTAGTGGATTTAGCTTTGGTGTATTGGTATTTCCTTGTGGAAGAGCATCGTTGTAGTAGGATTGTAGGATCGATAAGTTTGTAAACTTTAGCGATCTATCTGTATTTTCGTTGAGTTTCAATAATGGACACCTTTGATTCAAGCTTCTCTGTGGCTCATTTGAGGACGTTCTGAGGTTTCGATTCATGCCTTTATTTGCTGTAATGTCTCTCTGGATGTGTGGCCCTTGGCATGGATGAATTATGTCTTTTCTTACCAAAATCATGTCTTGAGAACTTGCAAACAACAGGATGGGATTTTCCATTTCAAATCAACCCAATTTCAGAAACCTCGCCGGTTGAAATGATGATTTTTCTAAAAAAATATACACGGAAATGAGGATGAAAGTCAAAATATGAAATGCCATGGATCAATATCTACTGTTTAACCCATTATGTTGTTAAGGGGGGTCAATAGGACAATTATCAATATCTACTGTTTAACCCATTATGTTGTTAAGGGGGGTCAATAGGACAATTTTTGCCTGTGATTTTGGAGCAAAACTACAGGTTGAAAAAATACCCATAGGAAGGTGTCAACATCATTTTATTTTTGCACAGAGATAAGCAGTGCTGGGTATTAACAAAAATTACATGTAATCAGGATTACATAATCAGATTACAAAAATCAAGGACATGTAATTGGATTAAATTACATTTTAAAATCCTATCTTTTTAATATCGTCATATTCTTACCCCGAAGCGCAATAGTCTCACCGATAAAATTTCTACATTATAACAGTAAGATATGAATATTCAATTTATATTTAAATTGATTTAGGAATAGGTGATGGACTGTTATTAAGTAGTAAGGGTTAAAAATAAGTGTGTCAGGGTTTTTAGCTGTTAGCTTTGACCGACCAATGTCGGTGCTTTTGATTTCAGGTTCATTACCGTTTGTTCATGTAATGTTTTTATTGTTTTATGCACTTTTTATGCATGTTTTTTAATGTATAAATAATATATAATAAGGAACACACACACACACACACACACACATATATATATAGGATCTCTTCAAAGGATCTAATGGATGCCATCTCCAAGGGTCCACTGCATGAACGTTGACACAGTAAAAGTTGACACAATTGTGTGACTCGTGAAACTCTGCTGCTTTAAAATATTCTGCTGTTCACAAGATGATATCTCGCACGGTCGCACCTCTTTGGAATAGGCGATGGACTATCAGTCACCAGTAAGGGTTAAAAGTGTTTTAGTGTTTTTAGGTGAAAGCTTTGACCTGAGCAACGTCATTGTTGTTGATTTTATGGTCATTAATGTTCGTAATGCCGCTTATGCACTTAAAATGAACTTTAACAAACTCTCAGTGTTTTGAATGCTAAACTTTGGTCATTGCTGTTAGGTTTAATGTTTATTTCATTCATGTAACATTTAATGCACTTTTTTAAAATGCCATGAGCTTTTTGTGAGGCTCTTTTTGTTAGTAATAAAGAATGAAATACATTTTCTTCCTCTTTGTATGTTTATGTTAAAACGATTATGCTACTCAAATGCATGCGGCATAAAATAAAGTGGAATAGAGCTGTTCAGCTTGTAGTCCAAAAACCCAGAAGAAAATTTGCTATGGGTTGCCTCTGGATTTTCCAGTGGTTTTAATAATGCGATTTTTTTTTGAGCTTATGTGAATACACAGTAAATGGTCTGCACTTATATAGCGCCTTTTAAACCTTAGCGGTATTCAAAGCGCTTTACAATGTGACTCATTCACCAATTCAAACACCAATGACGGTAGAGCTGCCATGCAAGGTGTTAGCCTGCCATTGGGAGCAACTTGGGGTTCAGTGTCTTGGATGTTGGATGCAGTTCAGGGTAGGATAAAGTTCATTTCTGTGAAAAAGTAAGCATGTAATACTTAAAATAGTTTGTGCGTGTACGTGAGCATATGTGTATTTGTGTGTGCGTGTATGTGTGTTAGTGCACATGTGTGTGTCCGTGGCCTTTATGTTTGCAAGTGTAACCGGCCCTGCTCGCTCTGCTCCAAACGGGACTAACAAGGAGGCTAAAGGCTACAGCCTCTAGCGTCAGTCGCTAGTGCACATCTGGAGGTCAGGAGAGTGAGGTTTATACACATTGCACAGCTATCTATCAGCTGGCCACCATTACACTCACCCCCCTAAACCTCACTCCCATCCTGGTCACGGCACCATTGTAACCGGCCCTGCTCGCCCTGCTCCGAACGGGACTCGAACCGGCGTCTCTGGCATGGGAGGCGGGTGCGCTAACAAGGAGGCTAAAGGCAAAAGACTAGTTTTTTTAGTATGCACCTCTTGAGGTCAGGAGAGTGAGGTTTATACACCGCACAGCTATCTATCAGCAGGCCACCATTACACAAGTGCACATGCACATATGTGAACATGAACATGCCCCCGAAAACTCAATTTTTGTTCTCCCACATTCATTTTCAATGGCTGGTCATTTTTGACCGGGAACATCACAAATGTGACTTTGTGCCATTTTGTACAAAATAAAAACATTTCAAAACAAACTTCCTAGTTAAACATTAAAGCACACAAGTGTGATAAATAGTACAGAATGTGTTAAAATTATCCACAAATAATGCTTTTTTCACTCAAAAACAAAAGAAATTTACAAAAAGATCTTATCCAATATTTGGTGATAATTTTTAATAGGCCGGTCATTTAACCGGGAGCACCAAATTAGGTAACAAATTTCAACACAGCACAAGGGTTAATATAAATCACATTCATGGGGCATTTCTTGCATCATGGTGTATTTATAGAGGCTACAGAAGTAGACCTGGGACTGTTGCTTAGAGTAATGATCTCGTCCTGGGTTAGGTAAAAGTTTAGAATGATGTAAATTACCGGAGCTTGAATATCGTGCTCATTGTGGCCAGAAAACAGGTTGTTGAAGCCATTAAAACCAAAGCAGGATGGTATTTATATTACCATTCCACTGGCGTGCATGTATGTGAGTTATATGGCCAATTATAGTTAGCAACTCCCAGTGGCCCTGGAGATGTGAATCTAATAGCGTATCTAATAAAAGCCTGCGGTCATTTTAAACTGTTGTTTATGTGTGTAATCTGCACCATGCTTTATCAGACGGATGTCATGAAACTAGGGGTATGATTCTTGCTTGGGGTGGGAGAGGTCCCAGGTTCAAATCCCGGACGAGCCCCCAAAATATTACGTTCCCCAGTATTGGGTTGAGGTGTATTATGTTCTCTGTGTGTTGATTGTAGTACCCGTGTCTTAAGTCGGATCACTTTAGCTCTCTTAAACTCTTGAGAGTTTACTTATAACATGCTCATGAGAGGCTTGGAGAACACAGTGATATGTGAAGGGTATGCACATGCTCTTTTGGCCAAAGCCAGGGTTCTGTCATGTGTGCAAGGTAATTTGGGAATTTTATGGTTTCATTTATGAATATTGTATCTTAAGAAAATAACAAATAAAGATTACCAACAAAGTCTCTTGGCAACTCGTAATAATTCATACAAGATTGCGAAATCGTAAGATATCATCCAACTTGACTCGTACAAAAACGACTTTTCTCATAGAGATCAACCAATCAGCGACCAACTTTAAATCAATGCATTACATCTCACTCATTCCAAATGTATTTATGCAATACAAATGTCTGATGTTGTACTGAAAGTTGTACGTTTTTGTCCGAGCCAACGAATTCTTACGATTCTGCCATTTCTTACTATTTTCACGGCTTGTCATGAGACCTGGTTGAGAATCAGGGCTGGACTGGTTATCTGGCATGCTGGGCATTTTCCCGGTGGTCCGACACTCTTTGGGGCTGATTAGGGGCGGACTGTCCATCGGGAGAACAGGATGTTTTCCCAGTTGGCCGCTGGGTAATTTGGGCTGGCCTGCTGCTGCGAAAGTTCAGGCCCGTCCTACAGGCGGCCGCCCTGGGCTCCAACATGCCCGCACGATCCTGTACCTGAGTGAATGCTCAATAAACTCTGTAAGATTAAGCCAAAACAGTGACTTTTATTTTGAAGGTTGTCATGGCTTTTATTTTGAAATTGCTTACACAGTGGCGCGGTTTCTGTATTCATGTTTTTGTAACTCGAGTGGACCTTGTCATTTGCATAATTTATTCATAACGCAAAGCATTAATGGGAGCAGAAATGGCTTGCTGAATAATGCTCACGCCTGATAAAAATGCAAGAAATAAGTCATGAAAAATATTAACTTGTGGCTGAGTCTTTGAGGCTTACTTTGTTTGAAGGATAGATGAAACAGCGCTTGTCAAAGAAGAGGGTTTTTCACTTTTTCTGGAGAATAATCTGGGGAAGAAATTAAAACATTGCCGATATATAGATCTGATACAAAAATGCAACAAACTCACATAAAGGGAAAATATGATCAGTTAATCTGGAAAATATCTGCAAAGATCTACACATTAAGAGGTATATTTATTTGAAATTGAGCCAGAAAATGAAATCAATGAGCCGGTGTGTTATGGTGTGGTGTGTTGTGGACCAGGTTTGGTGGGCCGCTCTGGGTCCAGGGCTACTTTTTAGTCCCAGTCCACCCCTGTGCCATGATACGTGCAATGATCCATGTAAAAGTAATTTAGCAAAAAAAGGTTTAGTAACAACATTCTATGAGCACAGGTTGGATTGAAGGTTTGATGCATCTCAGGCTGTTTATTTTAGGACCACATAGGCGATTAACGTCCCTTCCCACTCACTCCTTTAACCTTCTTAATCTTCTTGCTGTCCCACCATTAATATCCCTTCTTCCTGATACCACTTCCCTTCCAAACATTATAATACTGTGTGCGATGAAGACGTGCTGGATATTCATCAATGTGAGTGTTTGTTGAACTTCCTGCACTACTTTAGCATCAGAGCTGCCACATTCACTGCTCTAGATAAGAGCCCTCTGCCCAAGAGATCCAAACCCACTTATCTGGCCATGGACATGAAGAACCAGACCATCGGTTATGTGGTCCCCATCTTCAGGGGCAGGTAAAGAAACATTCTGGTAGTGTTGGAAGCAGTATTTGGAGCGGTTCTACAGTGTTTGTCTATTGTGAGCATGTGTTGATGTGTATGTACAGGTTCTGCAACAATATAAGGACGTTCTCAGACCAGAACTATTCACAAACTTGAGTTTCTTTATCTGTACAATCTTAAATGTAAAGGTTTTTAAATGGGTTTGAAGCCTTACAATGAATGTTCTTGATTCAATACAACTTAAGCTTAAGTAACATAACATTCCTCATTTATTAAAAAAAAAAAAATCGGTACTGTCTCTTTAAGAAAACCGGCATTTCTGTATTTAGCATCTGTAAATGAGCACATGCTAATGAGAGAGGAATCCAATGGTTTTGTTGTTTTTTTGTTGTTTGTGATCAACAACTGACTGTAAAGATCAGAAAGAGTATTAAAAGAGGCATTATTCAATGATAAATCAGTTGCGTGGATCTCGTCTTTGGACACACATTACATGGAACAACTTCCCTCAACGCGCAGTGAAAGGATCTCGCTGCTAAATACTTCCCCACTATACTACACAAAAATACTGCCGTCTATTATTTTGAATGGTGTGGAAAAGCAACTTTAATAAATATTTGGATGGCTACAGCGATTAAAATAGTTGCAAAGAGAGGCCATTCATTTGTTCTCCTTGTACTTGTCGATAACAGGTGCATGATCCGAGATATTTGTGTTGGCACTCCTGGAAGTGTCACGATGCAGATGTGTTTGCGGCGTCTGATCTGTGATCTGATCAGGTATGCCGTTAAGACCAGTCCATAACAGTGCAAGTAATGCTTTACATACAATAAATTGGCTTTCAAGGATGTATACCTTGTCATGATTAACACAGGCTAACGATTGGGGTAAGTTCGCTATATGTGACGCTATATTTTTGTCTGACAAAAAGTGTTTCCAAACCAGCTGTTTGCGACATTCGAAGTATCGAGAGTTAAACGGAAAAACATTATGTCGATGCTTGTGGAATTTTAGCAATAATTCAGCTATATCGGTGAATGTTTTGATGCGCTACACCTTTTGTCGCCCAAAAAAAAACCCTTGGATGGAAACGTAGTTAATGATAACGTATAAACCTTTAAGTTTACGAGGTTGTTCATCGATGGTATATGCTTTCACTGAAGCCATCCGTCTGCATTATTTTAACTTTATTGTTTAAAAATTGTGTTTGATAGCGTAATGCATGGTTAGCAACTGCATTAACCATGGTACAGCAGCGAAAGATTCACCAATCAGAAAACAGCGGCCAACAAATCCCGCAAAGCGTGTCTCGGAGTGACCGCCCACTCCCATGACGCACTGTGAATGTCTGGACTGGCCATCGGACGAACCGAGCGGCCCGGTGGTTCGGCAGCGGAACGGACGAATGGGCCGCGATAAGCTAAAATGAGCCGCCGCGTTATGCAGAACGGACCACAAAACGGTGCCGTGATATGCAGAAAAGGACCGCGAACAGTTTTATGATCAGTGACATCAAGGACATCAATTTCGGCTTTCTATTTATTTTGTTTCTAAACCCTTTTGTGTATGTATGATGGTGTTTGTGACTGAATTACTATTAGTGATGTATTGTTACTCCGTGTGAATGTGATGAACATCATTTCCCCCTCAGTCACAAGTTTGAAAGTGGCCTGTCAGGCACCGAGGAGGCGTGCACGAAAGAGAGCTCTGGTTATCTGGCGCGCCGTGACCTCTTCACTAGCGCCGTGGAGTCAGAACGCTTGGAACACAAGTCCCACAGAACCATCGCGAGGGAGTCGGCAGAACGCATCACCCTTAGCAAGAGGGTTAGTAGAGATCCGAGACCTGTCCATGACCACATAACCCATTATGACTCTTATATGATCACTGAAGGACTTATAAAGTGCTCTTAAGTCTTAATTCACTGAAAATCTTCCCCTTCACCCATTTGAATCTGGCATGCATGCAAAAACGTCTTGGTTTACGTAAGCACGCCCGACATTTTCAGAACCACTGCTTTAACGGTAGTCTTCAAGGAACACTTTTTAAACACCTCTACAAGTAGAAAAAGAGCAAGAAAGTATTAAGACCCAGTCTGTCTTAAGTTCTGATCAAGGTGCCAACACATCGTGCCACCCTGGTGCCAGATTTCAAGGGTTGTAATGTTTTAATGGCTGTGTGGTGTGTTAATCTGTGTGCCTGTGAAACAAGTGTTGTGCTGATAGTTGCGAGAAGCCTCGAGGAGACTTCGGTTTCAGTGACACTGCTTGACAAATGAAACCGATGACTAATAAGGAAGCATCTCATTTTGATGACACTTAAAGGAGCCTCCTGAGGCCTGAGCGTGACTGCTGTGTGCATTTCCCTTTTTGATTTGTAACTAGTAGCACCTCAAAAACATGCAAATAATTAAATATATCTGGGGCACATAGATTTCTTATAAAATGCATGTCCACATTTGCTCCAAGACCAAAAGTAAAAATCCACGATTACATTTGAATGACTTTCAAGAAGAGGAAGAAAATAGAGAGCGGTTAATTAAGAAGATGCCAACTTTACTGTCACTTTCTCAGGAGCTGGAATCGAAACCCCTTGCGAAACAACTGCGACATTTATGCGGCTATATAAGGCGAAACGCATCATCACAGTCTGTGAAAAAGGTTCTTTTCATTTCAGTTCACTATATTGTCCAGCAATGGCTAAAAATTGTTCTTTGGTCTCAGCAAAGAAAAAAACACAAACAGTTACATTTACTACACACCAACACAACAGATTTATAAAAACAATACATACAGTAGACACACACACACACACACACACACGCAAGCACACGCAAGCATGCACTCACGCACGCACGCACACGCTCACACACACACACACACTCACACACACACACTCACACGCACACACGCTCACACGCGCACGCACTCACGCACGCACATACTTACACACACACACACACACACACACACACAAAATTTACTAGCAGAGTGTGGGAGTGATGTGGTGTAGTGTAATCAGAAGGTTGCTGGTTCTACCCCCACATCAAAATACAGCGTCCACGCATGTGTACACGGGTTCGCACCAGGTTAATGTGTAAATATTGTACAAATATTTGGTGATTGTGATCAAAGTGAATTGTGTCATTTTTGTGCCACCAGCATCACCAAACTATTGCAATTTTCTAAACATGTTTCCATCGGTCAGTCCAACAGGTAGTTCTGCCTAGGGCTGCCAACTGTCCCATATTTTGGCCAAAATGACACCATATTTCAGTTGTGATATGCTCAAATTTGTGAAACGTCCTGTATTGAAGGTTTCGTGTCCTGTATTGAAGCGGAGATCAGTCTACAAATGACTTCCAGTTGTCCATTGATCCACTGATATTAATCTGGGATTTGAGATGCAGTAGTTCATCTTTAGCACTGAGCATTTATTGAATATGAATTTTGCATGTTGAATCGTCGTGGGACATTACAATTTTAGGTTTACAGTATGCTTGTGTTGCATTAATGAGCAGTTTTTGACATAT